>JAWNNQ010002044.1:0-22641 GCA_035044765.1 Leucophenga montana | reverse complement strand
AATTGGCACTCGGTGGAAGGGCCACGAAGGACATTGAGTTTGGTCGCAAAATAATACAGAGGTTTAAGGAATGAATTTGTACATTGGACTCAAATAAAAGGATTTCATTATTCGGTGTTGAAAGAAATTCAGAAGTTGAGCATTGGGTCTCAGAAGGATTTGAAAAAAGACTAGAGCTCTAAGGATAATAATAGGAAAATAAGTGGTTCAATTTTAAGTTGGCATTGGAACAAGGATATAGTTTCAAGGATAAGTGAAATTAATTTAGAATTATGGACTTGCAGTGGAGCAAGAATATTTCAAGTTAAAACGGTATTCAGATCTTGCACTGGCTCTCTAAGGCTCTATTGATAAAAGCATTGGTGGTGAGGTAGGATTTGGTTATTTGAGGAGGAATACGACTCGTACTGTCACGAGGATATTCAGTGCCCAGTGAAGTCCTTGGGGTTTAAGTCCACAAAAGACATCACTGCGGGATACCAGGTGACGCTGGAATGGACGCTGAGACTTGGTTGGCACACAGATCATTCATGACATAGCCGAGTGTAGCAGTGAAGGACCGAAATAGACTGAACGGAACCGTCACCAAACGCACCAGCCGAGAGAGAAGAAACAAATACAACGTAAAGATAAACGAAGCAAGGATAAATAAGAATAATCACCATAAATAAAGGCGGAAATAATAATTAAACAAAAACAAAAATAATAAAGTGTTTCCTTACCTCAGGGTCTGCAAATACAAATTTATGTAAAGCAAACTCTGGAAAAGCTGAGCTATCCCAGCCTTTGACCCGGGGCAACCGGGAGTCATTTACAATATGTATTCCTGAAGATAAATATCCTCCAAAACTTGAGTTGGCAATTTCAGTGCCCATAGTGCTTTATAGGTTGCAAGCACAGTGCATATATAAATCATTGCTGTTTTGCAAAATCGATTTTTCAAAGCTTAATCATCTTCTATGTAGTACCGATTGGTCTTCTTCATTTACTTGAAAGAGCTTGTGATTTGTTTTACAATGTACTTTCAAGTTATTATGATCAATGTGTCCCTATATTTTCACTGAGGTACTCTTCGAAGCCTCCTTTGTTTATAAAGCACCTTTGTCTATTAAAAAATATCAAATCACGATATTTTTTGCTATTTAAAAAATCAAGTATTATGCGAAATATTCTGTTTCAATTAGCAACTAGAAAGGCGTCTAAATAATATTTGGTTAGAATGAAAAACAACTTCCGACGTGATCTAAGATCATTTCATAAATTTGTTAATACCAAACATAAATCTTGCTCATACCCTTCTACCATGCTTTATAATGATTTAACTGCCACCTCCGGACAAAAGATATCTGATTTGTTTGCAGCTTTCTTTCAATCTACAGATTCTTCTAATTTTTCCTCTGCCTTTTTTGGGTGATGGGGTCGTTTGCAATGGTGGCTTATACACAAATATGTAACAACAATTCGCTTGGATGCTCTCTTTTCTATTCCTATATATTCAGTTGGCAGTTTCTCAATCTCGCACTCGATAACGAGAGCGTTAGAGAGATAAAGATAGATACACTTACTTAGAGGGTCAGTCCAAAGTCCAACAGGGGGATCACATGTAACACAATTTTAGTGCACGTAACTGTTCGATAATTTGGAAAGTACGACTATAACCTCCATAGTGGTGGCCTTTGGAAACAAGTTATCAGTACGGTCATGTCTCTGCTGATGGCTTGGCTGACATAGTCGGGCGAGGGAACGTAAATTCCCTTCAGGGTTGGATAAAATCCTACAGTGTGAGCTTCCAACTGGTGTGGCTCTCACAATGTAGCTATGTTTATTCAATTTCAAGGAAACAAATCCCCAAATCCAAGGTGGAACAGCATATGCCGAGGGATGAATGGTTAGAGGGTAGTAAAACCGATAATATGCGAACTCTGGCGCTGGCACTGGTGACTTCCTTTCCCGTTTACTCGTGGGAATTCATATGGAACCAACCAAGTCAAACGAGCATGATGCAGCTCTTAATGCATCAACAAAAGGGAAGACCTGCACGGTCGCGCCAAACTGCGTGGTGACTGAGGTCAATATGGACTCAGGCATGCAGCCTTCGGGGACGGCACTCCCTAGTGTCAGTGGAGAGATATTAGAGGAAAATCTGTCCTCTGATTCCGATTCAGACAGGACGATTGTGGCTGTACCCCAAATCCAGATGACAATGCACCCCAGCACACTAATAAACCTGGCTCTGGTCCAGGTTTCACTATTTTCTCCTCTAAAGAGAGGCGTCGTTTTAAACAAGCGCTGGCTAACGGCTACTCGAGGGAAAAAGCCATCGAGTATGCCAAACCTGCAGATGGACAGGCTCTAAAGAGCGTCCGTTCGGAGGAGAATTCCCCTGGAATTCAACCCACAAAAAAGACCAGGTCGACCAAATGGTCAACGAAAGCTTCACATAGCCGTGTAGCGAGTAGCGATATGCTGGGTTTCTTTTCGGCTGGCATTAAAACCTGTCCTTTTACAGTAGAGCATATAACACTGCTGAGGCAATTATCGATGAGGCAATTATCAATGTCACAATCGAACGTTCGTCGGATGAGGTGAAGCCAGAATTCGAGGGGGGTATTCCCCGTACGAGCTGGCTTCTTCTCGTTTTTTCGAATAACGAGACGGCAACATGGGTTAAAGGTAACCTCAGCCATATTAGGCCAAAGGTCAACTTTAACTTTATCCTATTGGAGGAAAATGAGTTTCCACACATTTGGTTCGTGGCTATTTTCCCCATAGTGCACTTCTCACAAACGAGAAAGTTCTGGCGCCCATTTCAACCGCACTGTGGCGTGTAATACAGCGTAGTGTACAGGGCCCGAAACTCCATCTGCTTTTATCTGTAGATGATGAGGCATATGCGGCCCTAAATACCTTAAAAGGTATTATTGCCTATAGGTTCAGCCATATAAAGCTGAAAATCAAAGGAAATAAACTCAGCCATGTGGGACCTTCCGAGTTGGCACTGTAGCAGATGGACCTGCAGCAGCCAGATGTGCAGTCACCAACGGCGGAACCACAGCCTTCCACCAGTATGGAAGTTGCCGGCGATGGGGCCAATATGGGTACCATTGCGACGGCATTAGGCACACCTGTTAAACGGGTCACACAGAAGGCGGTAGGGCCTTCCAAAAGGATGATCAAGCAGCCTAGAGCAACGTTCTCGCCGGCATCTGGCCAAATGAGGAAGAATACTCCAAAACAGGCTCCATCAACCTTGTCCGCAAAAACCTAAGAGAAACAAAATGAACACCATAAGGGTGCTTCAGGCGAACCTGCACTACTCCAAAAGGGCAACGGCCACAGTGTGCAATCTCTTCGCCGAGAAGGAGACCACCCTGGCTCTCATTCAAGAGCCTTGGGTGGTGTGTGGCAAAATTCGTGGATTTAACTGCAAAACTTGGTAAGTTAATCTACGACTACTTTACAACTGCCTCGCACGGAAATTCTAATTGATATAAAGATCAATTCCTTTCCACTAACAAACTTTATTTCCAGAGATTTAACAGCTGTGTTAGTGGATATTTCCACAGGAGTAGGCTCCCAGGAAATTGTCCTGGCCACAGCCTACTTCCCAGGGGATGAACCCAACATACCACCGCTTGAGGTGCAGCGGCTAGTGGAGCACTGTCGCACCCACAACAGGCAGATCATTGTTGGCTGTGATGCTAATGCACATCACATCGTCTGGGGCAGCAATGACACCAACCACAGAGATGAGTACCTCTTAAATTATTTAATGAGATCCCAGCTCGAAATTGCAAATATAGGTTGTAAACCTACATTTATAACAGCAGTTAGACAAGAGGTTCTAGACCTCACTCTAACTTGTATAGAAGCTACGAACTTCGTTTGGAATTGGCGCGTTTCAAACTAACTTTCTCTCTCAGACCACCAACTTATTCGCTTTGAAATTCCGGGGGCCTCTGATATTCTCTCTAAGGTTTACCTTCCTAGGCAAATAGATCGTACAACCAGCTCGTAGCATCAAAAGTTGGCGGCGTCCTGCGCAGCATTAGCTCAACTTGTGAGCTAGAGCTGGCCGCGGACCTGCTAAACGAGATTTTACTGGTTAGGAAGCTTTTCAACCATGCGAAAAGATTCGGTAGGTGGGATGAATATAAGTCATCCCGATGACCTTGCGATCCGGGTCTCAGGAAGACTTGGCGATACGGTCTCGAACATGTGTTCAGCTCTTCGGACTGTGACCACCTGGTATGCGAAGGAGGGCCTCAGGATTAACCCATACAAAAGCGGTTTTGGTACCCTTCTCAAGGAAGTACAAAATGGATCTGGGTCCAGTGTACATCCAAAGCTCTCTTTTGAGACTTTCCGATGAGGTAAATTCTTGGAGTCACCTTGACAAGACTGAATTGGAATACCCATCTCAAAAATGTACTCAACAGGGCAACAATGGCTCTATGGTCTTGCAAAAGCATGTTTGGCCGAAAGTGGGGTCTCTCGCCAAAGATGATCCTGTGGATCTATACTTCTATGGTGAGACCTGTGGTTACTTACGCCGCCCTTGTATGGTGGCCTAAACTGCTGCAGACATGTGCAATAAGGCAGTGCGACAAACTGCAACGGCTTACCTGCCTGAGCATGTCGGGTGCCGTGCGAACATGTCTCACTGCCGCAATGGAGGCGATCATCGATCTACCTCCGCTGCACATTTTTATTCAATCCTCTGCAGCAACAGAGGCTCTGAAACTTCAGACTGTAGACAGTCGGACGCTAGGTGAACTGGGTCACTCTAGTATCCTAAAACTTATCCCTGGCACCGAAATCTGCAACGTTTCAGATTGTTTGTCCACGGAAATGCGTTTCGGCAGACGCTTCTCAGTTCTTCTTCCCAGTCGATCAGACTGGGAGGAGAGCAGCCCTGGTACTGAACCATCTACGATCAATTGGTTCACTGATGGTTCACTTACCAATACGGGCACAGTTGCGGGTGTCTTCGGACTAAACACCAGGATCTCTATTGCCATGGGTGGCTGACCCATGGTTTTTCAATCTGAGGTCCACGCCATCGCGGTCTGCGCCCGACATCTTTTGGATGAAAGTCCCAAAGGGGCCAATATAACCATTCTTTCAGATAGCCAAGCGGCTATCAAAGCATTATACTCTTGGAATTTCTCCTCGAAACTGGTTATTCGATGTTACGACATCCTCCAACAACTGTCAATCAAAATTCGTTATTTGTTGGGTACCTGGCCATAAGGGAATCGAGGAAATTGCTGATGAACTTGCAAGGACTGGTTTGGTAACTACCGGCCATCATCCACTGAGATATCACTTAAATAAACTAGGTCTCTCCTCAGAAACAGAGTGCAGACTTTGTCTTGAGGATGACGAAACTAGTTGACATCTGCTATATGATTGCCCGGCATTGGCCAGGCTCAAAATTATGCAGAGGAAGAAACCTTTTATTACATCTGATGAGATCAGAAAAACCTCGTCTAAGGACATTCTCCGTTTCATTAGAAAGACGGAGAAGATCCTAGATAAATTAACTTAACCATATCCTGGCTAGGGTACAAAAGTCAACACTTTATGTCGCAGTGCCCGTTTCCGTTAGGATGGCCCTCAAACGTACTAGCTCTGACACTGAGTCTTAGGTAGCGTTACTGAGTGATCGAGCATGGTTCGCAGTGACCACTTGCTTGTCATGCAGCTCCGGCCCAGACACTACGTCACGCACTGGTTATGGTTATGGCGCCATTAACATTTTTTTGACACTCCAATTGATTGGAAAAGATTGAACTAAAATTCAAAGTGAGATAAGCATTTCTTAGAATATTTTTAGGTAGTGGTAATCGCATATTCGCTCATGCCATGTTGTATCATAATGATGAATTAAAACTATAATTTTTAGTATTGAAGTGCACCAAAAATATTATTAGTTAAGAGAAATTAATAAACTATATAATAAAACAAAGTTTGATATAATATGTAAAATATTAGCTGAGATATTTGCGATTAAAGTTAAAATTTCAAATTTTTTTGTGGTGTACGCAGACTTTTTTTATCTTGTCCGCATATACTCCTGTGTAATGAGCACGATGCGTTGTCTGTAAGTATAAGTCAAGTCGCAAAAAAAGCAGTATTTACAGTTACTTGGTAGAAATATTAGGTAATTAAGCTAAAAATTAAAGATAATTTCAATGCAGCAGTTGTTGATATGAAATGGAATGTTAGCCAGCATCATATGATGTAAGTGATATACTTGTAAGTGTACAATTCATACAATCTCAGCTATTATTAATGAGACTTAATATCAAACTTTTCATATTTTTTCGATATTTCATCATTTCCATAAGCAAATATGAGAAAGAGAAATAACTCTATGAAAGAAACCTACAGTTTTAGAAAAAAAAGTGTTTCAAAAAATGAAAATTGAAATTGGATTGCACTTCAATTTAATTATTGTTAGAATATTTCATTGAAACCCATATCAAGAATGTAATACAAAGGATTATGCACTGCGGTCTACAAATTTGTTTTGTGCGTGCGCAAGTACGCCACATAAGTCAACAGATGTGACCACATTGTCAAATGTGTAAGTAAATGTCATGAAGAAAGTCAGATGTTTTAAATTACAGTGGAAATGAAAATACTATATTTTTGAAAAACTATATTTTTTGTTTATGTCAAGGCCTACTTGTGAAGTCAAAACTTTTGAAAGCTAATGGGACGTCAGAGATAAAGATGATTGACCTGCTGTGCAATGTGGATTATTTTGTATCATTCTTGTACATACAGCTAACCCTTTCGCACATGGTATCATATTTAAGCCTTTTGTCCAAAATGGTGTCGCAATTAAATGGTGTCGCAATTAAATCGTGTGTTAAAAAGGCCTAAAAAAGAAAATTTTTTTAAAGCAGGCTTTCATTTGAATGAACTAATATAAAACACTACTCGATTTAAATTTGACTATGAAAAGTTCTATATAAATAAAAATTTCATTGTCATTCGGATCCACACGTGCATGTCCAATGTAAGTTTATTTCGATCGAAAGAAATGGGTTAAAATTGATTTCGAAGATTTGAACATGATATGAAAACACATACATATGTAAGATAAACAAAAACTTGCAAAATTTAATGTATATTAAATTTCAATAATAAATAAATCCTTATTGACAATGTTACTAGTTGATATTGATTCATGTTCCATTACCGATCTATTGCGGTTGTTAACGTTGAGTTGTTAACTTCACCCATATTTGTATTTGGTTGATCCCCTCAATTAATTTCATATTAGCAAAGCGGTCGAGTGTCACATACATATGTATGTAGTTAATACTTGTCGATATGATTAAAAAAGAAAAAAAAAATGAGTTTCAATAGTGACAGCAACAAGTCATTCTCCAAGACTTGAGGAAATTTTATATGCATATTTTGCTATGAGAAGTATGATGAGTCCCACGATATCTGCGTATCCCAGTGCGGTCATATATTTCACAAAACTTACTTGTTAGAATGGCTAAAGATGTAAAGAACTTTGCAAGCTACATATGTATACAAACACAAACTGTATTCGTTTTTCTAAAGGTCACCAATCTGCCCTATTCGTCGTATCAGCAATCCCACCTACTTTAAAGTGTTCTTTACCTTTGAAGACAAAACGCCTGGATCTGATGTAGGCAAGGTCGACTACGTAAGTTTGGAGTTAACCGTGCTAAAGAAGCAGTTGGCTGGGAAGATTATTAATTTAGCTTCGAACAATGATGCATTAACGCAACAATTAAAGAGAATAACCAAACTTAAAGCTACAATCAATTCAGTGAAACGCAGCGTTGTGAAAATTTCATTCAGGATTTTATAAACATTGTGAACGAAATGGAGGATGATATTCAGTAACGACTTCTGTCTATGCTGACTATAAGGAAGTTGTTGAAAATGAAAGTGGCGAAGAGCAAAGTAGAAGTTCGTAACTATTAAGTATTCTGAAATAAGTACACATGAATTTATCATTATGTTTATTCCCAATAAAATGTAAGTTATCATTTTGAATTGTTAGAGGTATACAAATTACAAACAAACCCCACTTTTATGTTTTTGTATGAAAAAGATTAATATCAATCGGAACTTTGATTTGATAGATGTAACCTTTAAATATACGTATGATTGATTGTGTTCCGCACACTTTTAGGGCTAACCCCCATATAAAGCCACCACACGTTTTTAGGTTTTGTATATTTTTGTTGTACTCTCTACCCATTGGAAAAAAATATATTAAGGCCTGACAGATCCCACAAAAATTTAAATTTTCTTGATCACCATTAAATTTTGAGTCGGTATATCTTCATATACGTGTAGCTTATATGAACGAGTCAATCTAAGTACGATGGGTAGCCTACAAACAATCCTGCGCCCAATTTTGGAATTTTTCCATACATTATTTTATATTATTTGCATTACATAGTTTGAAGAAATTGAAAATTGATCTTGCACTTGAAGTGTTACCGATTCAAAATTGTAATTTTGTCAATTTTTATTTAAAAACTTCAGTATATCATAAAAATATTTCACATTTTAGGAAAAATATGTTATTGTTCGATGTAGCCTCCTTTATGACGTATAGTAGCATCGAAAATTAGGTGCCTCAACGCACTGAAAATGTTGACTGTGGCATCTGGTGAGTCTACTTACGTTTATAAGTGTTGTAAGTTCTTCACAGAACGCCGAAAAGATGACAATGAAGATGCACCAGCACATCAAACTAAGTTAAAGCAATGAAGAAAATTGTTATGGTGAATCGTCGAATCACTATTAGATAAGCTGAGGATATCGGCATACTTTTTCGGATGTTCTGGGCAAAAAACTTGATGCAGCGACTTTTTTTCTGAAATTGCAAAATTTTGACCTGGCTTGCTCGTGATTTTTTGGAGAAAAACAACACCATAATCATGGATGATACTTCAATTACTATTTCATGTTGCTAAAGATGATCTATGAATAGATATAAGCGATGTAACATAAAAATTAATGAAAAATACGCCTTACCTATGTCGGTCCTTTTCGGGTTTGTTCGTGCATTTCGGAATTTTTCGTTCATTTTGGTCCTTTTTCTGCCTCCGATTTTGAGGCTCTGAGTTAAGGCCCGATCCCACACGAAAGAAACCCAAATTAGATTTTGAGACAAGAACCCGTTTTTTTTCTTTTAAGAGGCCCGTAGGTCAAGAAAAATGTCCGGCCCACCTCTATGATGTACTAACATAAACAAAACGAAAATCTATGTACAAGGTGTATCAAAAGAAAGTTCACTTTTGATTTGCTGATTTCGTGAACGCAACTATTCCGAGGGGCGCGGGGTGTATGTCAATCGGTACCATAGTTTTTGGGAATTAAGTAGCTATGGAGCGTTTCTCGGGAGCGGACCGTGCGTTGTGCGTATGTGAGTTTTACAAAAACGGTAATTCAGCGACTGTAGCGTGTAGAAAATTCTGCAGTATTCTGCATGTTCGTCATTTAAATGATGCACCAAGCCCTCGACTCATTGGAAAATGGGTCGAGAAGTTTGAAGAGACCGGTTCAAAGCTGGAAAAATCAAAATCCGGGCGTCCAAGGTCTTCGAGAACGTTCGATAGTGTTACTCAGTCTGCTCGTGCCAACCCGGACCTTTAGATTCGGAAGCGTGCTGTTGCTTTAAAGTTCATAGATCATCATTGTTCCGCATTTTACACAAAGATTTAAAGCTGCACCCCTACAAAATTCAGTTGGTGCAAGAATTAAAGCGTCAGTATGAAATTTTTCCTGGAAAATTGATCTCCAGGAGAGGTGACATAAATTGGCCTCCACGATTTCCGATTTAACCCCTATGGACTTTTTCCTGTGGGGTTACGTCAAATCTAAAGTTTACGGCAACAAACCGACCGCCCTGGCACAATTAAAAAAAAATATCCGTCACGAAAAAGCAGCCATCACGGAGAATACCTGCCGAACCGTCATAGGAAATTTTAGTGCTCGATTAAATGAATGGCGTGAACGCAACGGTTTACATTTGGACAATATCATTTTCAATAAATAAATTCCCAAAGTGTGTATTTTAATATGTAATAAACATTTTTTCAATAAACTACTTACTTTTTTTTATCGATTTTTTAAATGTGAACCTTCTTTTGAGACACCCTATATATAGTCACTTTTTTACATTCAGGGATGATTCATTCAATTAAACACAATATTCAACAAACTGTTCCTTAATAACCCCAACGAAAATATATTTGAAAATGTGGTTGAGAGGATGGGATTCTTCATTAAATTGGATAGTTTTATATTATTAACAACGCAACAAATGAAAAATATTTAACATATATTATATCTTTTTTAATCATTTATATCTGTTGAGCTAACAAGAATTTTTGCGAAGTAAGCAAAGTCAATAGCCGAACAATATGTAACGAAGTTTAGATAAGATGATAAAATGATCTATATAATTGAGCGAGTCTCAGATTATGGATAATAGCGAATACAAAATAATTTGACTTATGTGTCACTTTATGTGTAAGAGAAAATAAGCAAAAATGAAAAATATTAATGATACAGCTGCAGCGACTGCGATAGACACTACAATGGCGGCTGCTGCTTGCCTGAACAATATCATTTTACTAACAGATGGCAACCCATTATTTTATATAAAAATTTAGTTGAGCTATAGTCAAAGTTGAAGTGAGTTTACAGTGAAAACTTGGGTGCTCTGAATGCGAAAAAAGTACTAATGTTTTTCTCGTTTGGGCCATTCATCTCGACAACAGGACATTTGTTGTTTCGTGTCTGCACTGTCCATGAATTTGGAATTTTTTTTTAACAACGATGAGACCAGAAGGGTAAACATAATTCGAGGACGTTAATTTTAATGGCATTCACCTATTTTAAAAGTTGGTATCCAGTTTCGGGATGTTTGCGTTTCAAAGTTGTAGGCTAAAAACCTAAAGTTGTAGAACAAATGTTTCTTAGTTTTTTCTTTACTAAAATCCTTCATTAAAAATATACACACAAACACACCCACAAACAAACTTTTTCATTAACTCGGCAAAAATTCGTAACTTTTGAAATCGATTTATATTTCAAGGACGTGATCGAAGGTGTGGTTTTTTATTGCTTTCCTTGTAATATTTTAATAGTGCTTTCGAATTTATGTACATAGTTTTCAATGTTCTCTCGTATTTAATTAATTTGCATCGATTTCAATAATTTCAAGATTTAATCTAGCTGAATTCTCAGATCTAGCATATGTTCGCCCCCCTTTTTTTTTCTTTAAAGCCACGGTATGATAAGATATCCTTTAGTAATACGTAAGGTTCTTTGGAAGTATACTCGGACTCCTTCTAAATCCTTGCCAAAAGATTCGTTGCGGTGCTAGCAGCCTGAATAAATCCCAACTAATCGCGTACGCCGTCAACAATACTTCATTTCGACTGTCCAGAAGACGACTTCCTAAAGACCCGAATATCCTCGTGCGTGTGGTCTTAACGAGTGGCTATGCTGCAGCCGCATTGTTAGACGTAGTTTTATATGAGGGACGGTGCCGCGGTTTTTTTATACGTTTATCTTTAATGTATTTCTCTGTGTGTATTTTGGGGAGCTAAGCTGGTATCGTTTATCGAGGAGAGCTCGAAGATATACTAGCTCATGTTACTATTATTATGACAGCATCAGTTATTTTATAGCCAACAACTTAACTAACATTATTCTTCATCTTTATAATACATAACTAGATTCCTGGAATACTACTTTAATTAAACCTATATTTACTTAACCTAGTTATATATATTATTTGTGCGGCGTCCACCTTTCTACGTCATCACAATGCCTATATAGATTTTGTATTTTGCGAAATTTTTTTTTCTTTGCTATAAACACAGTATTCGCTTCGAACGAAATGAAAAACTCTATTGTCTAGTACTCACTTCGAAAGAAATACTACAGAAATCGAAAACTTCATAAACAAGTAGAACAAATAGTTCAGAAATGCTACAGAAATTTTGCTGTCATCCTTGTGCCACATTTTAGGAGTATACGCATATATCATGGAACTTTTTTATACTTTCTTTAGTGGCAGCCCAGGTCAGAATTTAGAATCCACATAAATTCTCATCATTCCAATGCTCAACTTTTTCGTATGAATATTGCATCGTCTTTTTCGCATGTTTGTCTTGACCTCGTGCCAGTGTTGTTAACCATAACCAGTGCGTGCGTAGTGTCTGGGCCAGAGCCGCATAACGCTACCTAAGACTCAGTGTCAGAGCTAGAACGTCTGAGGGCCATCATAAAGAAAACGATAGGGTTAAGTTAATTTGTCTAGGATCTTCTCTGTCTCTTTAATTTAACGGAGAATATCCTTAGACCAGGTGTTTGTGATCTCAACAGATGTAATAAAGGGTCTATTCATCTGCTCAATTCTGAGCATGACCAAGGCCGGGTAATAGCAAAGCAGATGTAAACTAGTTTCGTCATCCTCTAGACAGAGTCTGCACTTTGTTTCTGAGAAAAGACCTAGTTAATTTGAGTAATATCACAGTGGATGATGATGGCCGGTGACGTAACCCAAAAGCAATCTCAGGTCAGATCTATTGAGATGTGCGTTGGTTTTTGGGTATATAGGACGGGGTAGTAGCTCGGCCTGCCGTAGACTAGGTTATTGTATCCAGCACCGGGAGGCAGTGCTTGTGAACCGATCTACTACGAAAGATTTTGACTTAGCCCAGCGAAGTACCAGAGTCTCTATTGCTGCTGAGAATTGAATAAAAATGTGCAGAGGAGGTAGACCGATGATCGCCTCCATTGCAGCAGAGGGACATGTTCGCATGGCGCCCGACATGCTCAGGCAGCTAAGCCGTAGCAGTTTATCGCACTGCCTTATTGCACATGTCTGCAGCAGTTTAGGCCACCATACAAGGGCGGCATACGTTACTATAGGTCGCACCATTGAAGTATAGATCCACAGGATCATCTTTGGCGAGGGACTCACCTTTCGGCCAAACATACTTTTGCAAGTCCATAAAACCTTTGTTGCCCTGTTGAGGACATTTTTGAGATGGGTATTCCAATTTACTCTTCTGTCAAGGGTGACCCCCAAGAACTTTATTTCATCGGAAATTCCCAAAACGATGTACACTGGACCCAGATCCAATTTGTACTTCATTGAGAAGGGTACCAAGACCGCTTTTTAGGGTTAAATCTGAGGCCCCCTTGGCAGACCAGTTGGTCACAATCCGAAGAGCTGAACACATGTTCGAGACAGTGTTCCCAAACCTCCCTGATACCAGGGTCGCCATTTCATCAGCATATCCAATGACGCTGTACCCTTGCAAACTGAGCTCGATTAGGAGCTCGTAGATAACTAGGGACGAAATAATTGGCGAGAGGACTCCTTCTTGAGGGCACCCCTTGATCGCTCAAATACTGACAGTCACATTACCTAGAGAAGATTTGTCACGTTGATTTAACATGGCTTCAACCCAGGCAATGGTGAGGCTATCTATATTCCTCTGCAGCCCCGGAACTAAAATTTTTTCGAACCGAGAAAAAACTTGATAGTGTAGCCCCCTCCCTACAGTGTTTGAGAAAACTGGGCGTATGGAAATACAACAGTTTGTTTTTCACACATATTATATTAAGATTCGATTACTTGTTCGATATTTCGAATTCTTTTCTCTTGGCGCCCCCATGAAACTGCCGCCCGGGGCAAGTGCACCGGTTTGCCCCCCCTCAGATCCGGGGCTGCACAGATGCAAGGAGTGTATTTAATGAAATTTAATTAGTTCGGCGACTTTATTAAGATTCGATTACTTGATAAAAACCTATGAGATTGTAGGAAAGAGGCTTCACTTGTTCGATATTTCGAATTCTTGCCTCAAGGATTTGGCGTCCTCATGAAACTACCGTCCGGGGCAAGTGCCCCGGTTTCCCCCCTTAAATACGGGGCTGCCCCACAGCGAAAGTGCTCGGGTGATGGAGCCATAGCCTGCATTATCAAAAGCACCCTCAACATCAAGAAAAGCACCTAGCGCTATTTCTTTTTATCGAAAGGTTCTTTCGATTATACCGGTGGTCATGAAGGCGGTTTGAAGTGTTAATTGATTGCCTAATGTGGAAGTCAATAGGACGCTCAATTGTCTTGAGAAGGAAGGAGGTAAGACTAATAGGTCTGTAAGATTTGACCAGTTCTATGGGTCTATGCTCGCCCTGCTTTGGGATAAAAACGACGACACATTCCTGCATGACCGCGGTATATAACCCAAGTTGAAACTAGCCCTCATGAGAAGTAACAGAGGGTCGATCAGGACATCTAAGCAATTCTGGAGCGGAGCCGGAAAGATTTCATCTCTCCCTGGGGCCTTAAAGGGCTGAAAGGACATGATCGTCCATCGAACTTTGTCCTTGTCAAGAACGACGTCAGATAGGCTGCAATTCCGTCTGTTTATTATATGTTTGTCTATAATGGGAGAATTCAACTATGTTTGTTGCAGTATAGACCCAGGAAAGTGTACTTAGAGCAGGTGTTCAAGAGTTTTCTGTCTGCTTTTGGTATATGACCGTTCTCTCTCTATAAAAGTCTGATGGCATTGTGTGATTACCTTTGTGATTACCTTATGGAGACGGCTGATTCCGGCAGCGTTTGCAAACCATCACAGTATCTTCTCCAGGCTCACGCTTGGACTGATATATAAGCTTGTTATATTCGGTTAGGGATGACCTATATTCCTTGAAAATCTTCCTGACCGTTGGCGCATGGCAGCTAACTTATCAGTCCACCATGGAACCTTCTGTTTCATGTGGACTGAACTTGTAGCCGTGCTATCGTAGTACAAGCTCTGTGAAATTTCGTTTAGTAGGTCCGCGGCTACATCTTATATTTGCAATTTCGAGCTAGGATCTCATTAAGTAATTTAAAAGGTACTCACCTCTGTAGTTGATTAGCATCACATCCAACGATGTTGGGTTCATCCCCTGGGAAGTAGGCTGAGGCAGGAAAATTTTCTGGGTGCCTACACCTGTGGAGATAACCAGTAAAACAGCTGTTAAATCCCTGGAAATAAAGATTGTTAGTGGGAAAGAATTGATCTTTTTGGCAATTAAAATTGCCGTACGGGGCAGTTCTGCAGAGTGGTCGTAGATTAACTTACCTGTTTTGCAGTTAAATTCACGAATTTTGCCACACACCACCCAAGGCTCTTGAATTAGAACCAGAGTGGTCTCCCTCTCGTCAAAGAAACTGCCGTTGCTCCTTTGGTAAGGTGCAGGTTCACCATCGAACGGATCTCTTTAGAGTCCGTCCATCCGTGGCTTTGGCATACTCGATGGCTTTTTCCTTCGAGTAGCCGTTAGCCAGCGCTTGCTTAAAGCGAGCCTCTCTTTAGAGGAGAAAATGGCAAAGCGTTTACCTGAGCAAGGTTTACTAGTGTGCTGGGGTGCACTGTCGTCTGGATTGACGATTTGGGGTACGGCCTCAATCGTCCTTTCCGAATCGGAATCAGAGGACAGATTTTCCTCTAATACCTCCTCACTGACACTAGGATGTGCCGTCCCCGAAGGGTGCATGACTGAGTCCATATTGAACTCAGTCACCATGCAGTTTGGCGCGACCGTGTAGGTCTGCCCATTTGTTCATGTATTATGAGCTGCATCAGGCTCGCTTGATTTATTTGGTTCCATTACGCATATTGCTGTTCCACCTTGGATTTGGGGATTTGTTTCCTTGAAATTAAATAAACACAGCTACATTTTGAGAACCATTTTGGAAGCTCACACTGTAGGATTTTATCCAACTTTGAAGGAAATTAACTTTACCTCGCCCGACTATGTCAGCCAAGCCATCAGCAGACACATGACCATACTAATAACTTGTTTCCAAGGGCCACCACTCTGGAGGTTATAATCGTTCCAAATTGTCTAACAGTTACGGCACGTGCACCAAAATATGTGCTACATGTGATCCCCCCGTTGGACTTTGAATTGACCCTCGCCAGTGTTGTTATCATGGTGTAATTGTAGACGGCGACATACTCGCTCACTTTTCGGCTGCAAAAATTGCTCGCAGCGTTTTGTTTTGAGAGCGCGAGACGCGTTAGGACATAGTAAAATAATAAGGTAGTGTATTGAGCGCTGGCTCAGGCCAATTCATATGTCGCGTAAGATAGAAAGAGAAACAAGATTATTCCTATAAACGCGTAAGATAGAAATAGAAGCAAGTGCGCACAAAAAGAACAAGACAAAGAAAGAAAAAAACAATGGCATACACACAGCAGGAAAGAAAACATTCGCGTGCGAAAAACAAGCATTCAAAGCGTACCAACGTTTGGCCTGTGAAATACGAGGGCGCTCGCTCCAATACACTACCTTATTATTGTACCATGCGTTAGATATGGGGTGGGATGGAGTCGTTTGTAGAAGTTGAAAGTTCTTTGGCCGTTTTTCTTGGGAGCGGTCAAATTACGATTCTTTTGCAAACGGCTCAAGCAGCTCACAAACGTCCGCAAGGAACGTATCCCCTGGGTAATCCACGGAATCTCCGTGGTGAGCAAATTGTGAGAAGGCAACCACTCCCTTTTAATTAGGGGTTGGTGCGCTGGGTTTGGTTCCCGCCATCGCAAAAAAAAACGTACCAGTGAAGACACAAAGGAAGCCTCGGATAAAATCCCCCAATGATGACCAGCCCCGCAAACGATTTAAGGACCATGATTTATGGATAATGGAATGTCTTGTCCCTCCACAGGGCTGGTGCAGATATCCAGCTGGTTGATGTCCTCGACAAATTTAAAGCTGACATCACCTCAATACAGGAAATGAGATGGATAGGGCACTGTGTGACATCTATTATAGTTGCCATGCGAAGAAGCACGAATTTGGATGCGGTTTCGTGGTTAGTAGGAAACTACGAGGACTGGTGACCAGTTTCATACCTGTGGACGAACGCCTGGCTACGATACGTATAAAGGCTAAGTACTTCAACATTAGCCTGATTTGTGCGCACGCCCCGACGGAAGTCGGAGACGATGCGGCTAAAGATGAATTTTAGGAGCGTTTCGAACGTCTCTTCGAGCGCTGCCCCAATCATGATATAAAAATCGTGCTTGGCGATTTCAACGCCAAAATTAGGAAAGAAGGAATCTTTGGCCCAACAGTCGGAAAATTTAGCCTTCACGACGCTACCTCCAACAATTGAGAGAGGCTAATTGATTTCGCCGCAGATCGGAACATGGTAATCAATAGCACCAGACTTCCACACCGAGACATACACAAGGCTACTTGGCGCAGTCCCGATCAAAAGACACACAACCAAATTGATCATGTTGAGATCGACGGAAGGCAAGCATCGAGCGTGTTGGATGTGCGAACGGTACGAGGTCCCAACATCGGCTCGGACCACTACCTTGTGGCAGCAAAGGTACGCACCAGGAACAGCATGGCGCACTCCGCACGTCCTAACACTCAACGAAAGCTAGTCGTTGGTAAGCTGCTATTACAACAGACCGCGGAAGCCTTTTCAGCCAGACTGTTCCGGGAGTCCTCTCCGGCTTCTGAAGATATAGGTGAGCAGTGGAGCTATATCTCCACACTCCATGAATACGGCTGCCAAGGAGGTCATTGGGTACACCAGACCTGTGACAAACCCTTGGTTTGACGTTGAGCGTCGCCAAGATAAAGACGCCGCTTACAAACGAACTCTGCAGTCGGCAGCAACGCGAGCAGTTGGAGAGCGATATCGTGAGAAGCGGAGAGAGGAGAAACGCCTATTCAGACGCAAAAAAAGGAACAAGAAATGCGTGATCTTGAGGATGTTGAGGTGTTATGTCAAAGAAATGAATCTCGAAAGTTTTATCAAAAGGTCAAGCGTCTGACCGAAGGTTTGAAGCCCGGTGTTTCTTTCTGCAAGAACAATAATGGAACTATGGAGAAGTCACTTTTCTAATCTACTTTGGGGCGATGAAGAGAATAATATCGCCGATAGAGAAGCGTACATAGAAGCACCAATTGATGATGGCTCTCTTGTAGAGCCACCGGATTATAAAGAGGTCGACTCAGTAATTAAAAAGCTGAAGAATAACAAAGCAACAGGCTCCGATAAGTTGCCAGCTGAGTTACTCAAGACCGGTGGCGAAGAGTTGATGTATGCACGAGCTCATATGCAAAATATGGTGAATGCATGCCCAACGATTGGAATCTCAGTGTCCTTTATCCTATCTTCAAGAAAGGAGACCCCACTGTCTGCGCGAACTACCGGGGAATAAGTCTCCTTTCAATAGGATACCAAATTCAGTCCCGCGTACTGTGTAAACGGCTGGAGCCATACACGAATGCACTGATAGGCCAGTATCAGTGCGGCTTCAGACCAAAGAGGTCGACCAGTGACCAAATTTTTAAGTTACGCCAAATCCTGGAAAAGACCCACGAGTACAATAAAGACATACACCACCTATTTGTCGATTATAAGGCCGCTTTCGACACGCCGATAAGAACGAAGTTCTTCAACGCCCTATCTGAACTTGGTATCCCAGCAAAGATCGTTCGGCTTTGCATGATGAAGCTATCACACACCCAAAGCATTGTCAGAGTAGGAAAGAACCTCTCCGAACCCTGTTATATCACGAGAGGTTTCAGGCAGGGTGATGCTTTACGTGCGACTTTTTTAATCTCCTGATGGATGCCAATACGTAGATCGATCGGGCACGATCTTCTATAAGGAAGTGATGCTACTCGCATATGCTGATGACATAGACATCATAGGCATCAGCGAACGGCGAGTAAGCAGGGCGTTCTCGGAGATTGAGAAACAGTCACGTCTCATGGGCCTAGCGGTGAACGAGGACAAGACGAAGTACTTGGTGTCCACTCGCAGACCATCAGCGCGTCTTGGACGGTATGTGTCAGCAAGCAAATTAGAAGTAGAGCCGAACTCTCTCGAACTACGAAGATAAAAATCTATAAGACACTGATAATCCCGGTCCTGATGTATGGTGCAGAAGCATGGATACTGACATCAACGGATACAGCGTCTTCAGGAGTGTTCGAGAGAAAGATTCTTCGTAGGATTTTTGGTCCCCTTAGAGTTGGCTTCGAGTTTAGCACCCGTATGAACCATGAGCTTTATGATGAGGTTGACATAGTCCAGCGCATTAAATTCCAGCGGCTGCACTGGGCTGATCACCTCATCCGGATGAACCCCGAAGCTCCAGTACTAAAGGTTGGTTTATTTATACCAATATTTCTGCATCATGCTGAAACATACACTAATTTTACTTAGCAGCCATATAGATCTAATGAATAACGCTTAACTACATATTACAATCGATTCCAACCATTCAAATGAAAAATCTATCGTCAGAGAATTGATATCAGAAATTTTGTAGATTGCAAGTAGACTTTCGTCACTAGGTTTTTACCCCGTCAAGAAGTTTTTCCATTTGATGTCAGTCATATTGTTAGAGAAGATGAATTAGGTGATTGGATAAAACTTTAAATGAAACCTATACCTTACTTAAGTCTTCTATTATGAACTACAGATTTGTGTAGGGCAATATTTTTCAGTCGTTTGTTCTGAACATATGCGGGACATTTTAATAAAATCGATTAAAAAATTATAATAAATTCATTTCAAAATAAAAACAATAAATGTTCATTCAAAAACTTAAAAGTGGGCCAGATTTGTATAGGAGCTATTACTAAAAATATTGATTTTATACACTTTATTTGAAGATTGGAAATCAGAGTCTAAATATCCAAACTTGAAGTCTCTATATCTTATATAGTCTCCGAGATATTTTAGTTCAAGTAGACTGTCGGGCCGGCAGACGGGACTGTCAAATTGGAAGGAGTGGCAAGGGGGAAGGGCAGCAACGCTCCGGGTACCAGCTAATATTTATATAAGCATAGATACACATGTATGAATACATACGAAAAAAATCCAATAAACAAAAGCGTATAAGAGTATAAAAGTTTTATGTCAACGTATAACAGATGTAACAGCCATTAGTATGACGCAATAGAACAAAAAGCTAATTTTGCAAAATCTGATATATGCGATGCTATATCTCAGCTCACGGAATTTGCACAGAAAACTATAATATATCATTTTGAAAAAAAGTTGTAGAACAAAAGTTTCTTAGTTTTTTGTGTACTAAAATCCTGTATCAATTCTAAAGGATTCAAACAAACTATTTCATTAGCTCGTCAAAAATTCATAACTATTGAGCGGTTTGACCCATTTTCCTGATCTTGGGATAGTTGGAAACGTCTCGGCATCAAGAATAAATAAAAAGTACTTTGAGGTGATAGGCCCCCTACCGCTAAGGATGGACATTTTCAACTCCCTATATTTCGGACTGGGGTTAATCGATATTATATTTTTTAACATTTTCTGAATGTATGTTTCAAAAATAAGTACTCAGAAAATTTGATTATAGTTCCTAAATTCGTCGCACTGATGGCAAATAAAAAGATAATAAAAAACAAAAGTGCTTTTGGTCAAAACGATTTTGATACATAGAAAATACAAATGCATGCATTGTTAATAAAAAAATATACGTGGAAATATGTAAATGGTAGCAGCATTCAGCCTAAAGAAAAATGAAGACACTAACGCAAAGGCGGACCGATACTGGCTATAGCAACATTCGAGTTGAAGCATATTAAGGAGTGAGTTACTTCGAATGACGTGTGGAAAAAGCTGCACAGTACTTACCAATCCAGGTGGCCTACACGTAAAGCAATGCTTTTGGCGATATGAGAAGCCACACAAAAGGAGAGATTTGATAAAGTAAGTGCACCGAAGTCCTTGAACCTGAATCTAGCAAACGAAGATTCCATTCAAATAGATGGCTATGGATCTATGCCCTTGAAAAGAAGAAATGGTTTCCGTTTCTAATGGCCGTAAGACACACGTATACAATCAGTAAACTTTTTCCCCTTCATTGCTGTTAGAGCAGTTCAGAAAATAGACAAAGCAAAAATTCTACAGGTGCGAGAGGTTGAAATTTAGTTTCATCAAAAATTGAAACGAAAACCAAGAGCAACGAAGGGTAAACATTTTGCTGATTGTATTCGTGTGTCACACGGCCATAAGGTATGTGATCGTGGTTACAATGCACTATGGGGAAAATTTTCTTTTTCGGGTATTTAGTTATTTTTTCAAAGTATTAAAATTAGTATTTTTTTTGTGTTAACATCTTAAGAAAACTTGAAACTGTAAAGTTCAGTACCGAAAATGTTATATAACAGACCAATGTTAAACTTAACAGCTGTTAAAGTCAGCCGCTGCTGTAGAAAAGCACGTGCTTTAAGATTGCAATATTTTTGCAGCCTATTTTCAAATGGCCCATATTCAAACGTAAAACATATTTTTTATGAAATTTAAAATGGATACTATGTAATATTTTGTATTTGTGTGTGTTCTATTCATATTTTGTAAAATTTGCAAATGTTTTCAAAGGTCATTTCTTGGAAAGAAATTTCACTTTGCGGAGGCATATAAAACGACTATAATGGTCCATACGTGTACGTGCAAGTGTATGTCGTAGAGCCATTAATTGTGATTTAAGGGCAGTTTGTCTCAATATGCACATTTCCGCACAATCTGCGCAAATTAATTTTTCGCAGGTGACTTCGAGTTTTCAAACGCGTTTGATATATGGCGCAAGAAGAAAGGCAACTTCAACCAAGAAAATACAATTCTGAATTTTTTTGAAGAGGAAACTAAATAAAAACATTATTGTTTTAAAATATTAATCCTATTTAAAAAGCAAAAGCCAAATTTGTTGCCAAAATTTAAATGCCAAATGGAAGAAATGCAACAGGAACAAAAAATATTTTGAAAAAAACCATTCAAATTGGTTAATGAGCACAACCAAATTATACGTTAACGAATCAAACGTCCAAAGTTGGCTTACTTGTGAGAAAGGAAAAAGAAAGGAAACAACAAGCAATGCATTTATATAAAATATCGACTCTATCTGACTGTCATGGATGGAAAGGTGCTTAATGCACTAACAGGAACAAAATCGTTTTGAGGAATTCGAAGATGAATTTAACGTTTCATATTTTACGTGCATAGTTACAATCGGACTGTCAAAGTGCAAAGTCGTATTGCATTGCGATCAAACGACACATTACTATTTCTTTTGCAAAAAAAAAACAACAACAACATAAATAAAAAAAAATTGCGTTATCAGTTCACCTGCACCTGCTGCATCTGTGCTGAAAATAGCATCATGAGTAGCGGCGGCGGTATTGAAGCAGCTATGGATTGGCAAAGAATTGAGACAACAAAATCAAACAAACGGTCAATCTGCAGCTCGCCAAATGTTTCCAAGAAAAAACTGCTGTTAGACACATGTACATCTAAAAGTACAAATCGTTTTGCTGAACTCGAAATTCTTGATAGCAGTGTGGAGACTGAGGAGGATAAAGAGGAAACTGGAAATTCTGAAGCGAAAATAGGAAAAAACAAAGAGGAATCAACTGAGCGAAATACTACTCCGAAGCATCCGCCAATAATACTGGCTAATGTTAATGACATAAATGGTATGATAAATTATATTACCAAAACTCTTTCGAAAGAAGATTTTACCTATAAGTCCCAACGAAACGGTCAAATACGCGTTA
>JAWNNQ010002043.1:0-52742 GCA_035044765.1 Leucophenga montana | reverse complement strand
CATTGTTTTTCAAAATATTCCCCTTGATAATCAATACACTTTTGCATTCGTTCAAACCATTTGTCAAAGCAGTTTTTCCATTCCTCTTGCAGACATCTCCAAAACATGGTTTTTGAACGCTTCAACTGCTTCTTCGGCGCTCGTAAATCGTTGACCACGCAGTTTACATTTGATACTCGGGAACAAGAAGAAGTCATTGGGTGCCAAATCAGGACTGTACGGAGGATGAGTCATTAATTCTATGTTTTGAATGCTCAAAAATGCACTTGTTTGACGAGATGTGTGAGAGCTTGCATTGTCATGATGGAGAATGATTCGTCTTTGGCGGTTGGTTTTACGAATTTCTCCGAAGACTTCCGGCAAACAAATGGTCGTGTACCACTCAGAATTGACCGTCATACGTTGCTCAAGCGGAACAGTGGCCACATGACCCATTCGGCCGAAGAAACAGGCGATCATTTACTTCGCTGTGCTTCTTCCACGAACAACTTTTGTTGGATTTGGCTCGTCTTGGAATACCCACACGGTCGATTGCTGTTTTGTTTCAGGGTCATATGCTTAGATCCATGATTCGTCACCTGTCACGATTTTATACAAGTCTTTTGAAGCACCACGGTCGAACTTTTTAATCATTTCCTTACACCAATCGACGCGAGCCCTTTTTTTGAGCGATTCATAAATTATGTGGTATCCAACGAGAGACAATTTTTTTTACAGCTCAGTGTTCGTGCAAAATTGAATGTATTGAAGTGTAACTAATGTGCAAGGATGCCTCTATCTCACGATATGCCACATGACGATCTTGCATTATTAGTTCACGCGATGCATCGATATTTTTGGGCACAACAACCGATTTTGGACGGCCTTCACGGAATTCGTCGGCGACCGAACTACGACCACGATTGAATTCACTATACCAGCGATATACTGTGGTTTTTGATGGTGCTTTATCGCCATACAAAGAACTGAGTTCATTGACACATTCTTGTTGAGATAATCCACGTCGAAAGTTGTGAAAAATAATCCAACGGAAAGTTGAAACTCTTGAAATTTCCATTTTTTAGCCAAATTGCATTTCTTAACTCACTGTAAACAAAACAAATAGCAATTGTACATCAAAGCTTTGTGAGTACGTTTCTGTCAAAAAATGTCAAACTTTATTATGGTCTTGCCAGATTTTAGCTTTTGACATTAGTGTGGCCAGTTCCCGAAATATAAATAGCAGCCCTCGTAGTGGAACTCGCATATAGACCGACAGACATGGTTAATAGACTCGACGGTCTTCTATATTTCTTTCAAAATACTTCATAATTCATTTGCTAGAAAAACACTATACACCATAAACTCTTTTATACAAAGAAATAACAAGAAACAATATCGCATGTTAGACTTGTTATTGGTATGGAGACTTCAATTACTAGTGGTCCATTCACACTATACAAGTATATGGTAGTATTTCTAGCTTAAAGCTCAATACTAAGATCGATGAATGAAATTTATGATACCCAAAAAAACTTGTCGGCGCGAACTCTATTTTCATCAAGTACTCAGATAACAAAAATGTTTGCACCCGAAAATACTTCATATATAAAAAAAAATAACAGTTATCATAGAATTTGAATTTCTGCAGAAAAATCAATATGTGTGAAGTTGTCACGTAATAAATATCCGATTTTAGTATTTCACGTTAATTTGGGCACACTGTTTTTTTTTTTTTTGTAATAATTTACAATTTCGGTAGCAAAAATTTTCAACGTTCTCAGTATTGGGCTCAAGCAACCTAAAAAAAATATGTTCAAGTAAATAAATAGATATTGGTTTTATGTTTTTATGCAGTCTAACCCTAAGATTGATAAAGTAATAGAAGTAATAGAAGATTCTAAGTTGTATACTTGGTTGTCGCCGAATGGTTTAAAAGCATGTTTTGCCAAAAAAAAATGATGGTGCCAATGATAACTAAATATTTGTTTGAGACAAAATCTGTTATCAATAGGAAAATCTAACAAACAAAAAAGAAGGAAACTGCAAGAAAAATTAACACAACAACAAAGAAAAGTCAAGAAGAAAACAAGCCAAACAAGCCAGATCGAATGAAGTTTAAGCTGAAGTTGAAAAAAAAAACCAAAAAAAAAAAAAAAAACAGCAGCACAACAAAACTCTAAGCTAAGCTCAACTCAGCTCGAAAGTCGGCTTGAAATCTTGGCTTATACTCGTACAACGTATGTATGTACGTACGATAGATATATATATGTATCTTTATACACTTACGTACGTATATATTTCTGTATCTATAGTAAAGCTTGTTCTTGTAGAACGACAGACACGAGAAACTGGTTAAAAGTAGAGCGCAAGGCAAGGCGCGGCAGGCGACAACACCAACTACAATAATAATAACAACAAAACAACAACAACTACGTTAAAAACAACAAAAAAAAATAGAATACAAAAAGAAACAACAAAAATCTTAACGAATCTCACAGCTGCGCTGCGCTGCGCTCTCCAACAAATAAACAAAGCATTAAAGCGCCATCTCGCTCTGGCCAAGTTAACGAAAGATCTTTGTGCGCTGCGCCAACTTCGGCAGTAGCCCCTCAATCACAGCAGCTGCTTCGCTCCGCACAGTGCTGCTGCTGCTGCTGTTTCTGTTGCGTCGCGGCATAGCGAGACGCATAGGTGAACGTTGCCCCTTCAGATACATTGTGGAGACTAGTCTTTGCATTGGGACAATTATGTGAGCGTGAGTGTGTGTGCCTGTGTGTGTGTGTGTGTGTGTGTGTTTGTATCTGTGTATCTTTTGCTGGCTCTCGCTGCGTGTTATGTGTTCATTCGCTTCTCCACATATGAGCTTCATTATCGTATTGTATCTTAGTAAGCTGGTCTGGTTGACTCGATCGGTCGATGAAGTTGCATGGCTGGTTGTTGAGGTTGATGATTGTCAGTTGCTGTGTGCTGGTTGCATTTGGGGAATAAGTAACCAGTGTCTCGGCCTTAAATAATGCGAAAGACATGTTGCGTTTCGAGTTTAACGTTTGGAGCGTGGATAAAGATTAGCGTAGTTGCTATGTATATACACACACGATACTAATATATACGCCGTATATACATTTTTGAAGTTTACGAAGCTTTATGATTTATTTTTGCTTATGTTGCAGAGTTTTTTGATTATTCAACGCCAATCCCCATGATCTACAGTGAAATGTAATGCAGTATGTGTATGAATCGCTGGCTTATATTGTAGCATGTTGGCTTGCTACACTAATTTAGCTACATTGTTGTCAATTCAAGCTAAACTAGTTTTAAGCCTGAATAAAATTGCTGGATTCATATGTTTACATTTACTTGTAACCTGAAGCAAAAAAAAAAAAAACAACAAATTTTATAACTACAAATTTATTTGTCTTTTTGGGTAAATTATTCAGAGTCGCACTTCCAAAAGAATATGAAACGAAGTTCTACCAATTCATTTCTACTGGTGTGCATTTTTCATGGTCATATAAGGAGCTCAGTGCAAACAATTTAAAAAGAGTTTTTTTTTTCAGATTAAGATGAGTCTGCTAAATAAAAAAAACCTAAATATTGGGAGTTCGGACAGTTTTTGTGGTCAAAACCTATCTTTTCCACCTCGTAGGCAATTTTCGAATTCCATCTCAAAAAAATGACTCGTCTTTAGAAGCAATACAAGCTGGGAGCTAATTTTTGATTTCTGCGAAAGAAATGAACCGATGAACTGAAAAATCGTGCTGTATACGTCGGAACAACCAGAAATCAATTTCCGGAGAATACACTTAAGCGTTTCCAAAAATATATTTTCACGACTTTTGCGACATGCGATCGAGTTTATGTCATGTAGAAGAATAACTTTGTCATGTCTTTGCTCGTATTCCGGCTGTTTTTCATGTAATTCACGTCTAAAACGAATCAACTGTAGTGTATACAGATCGCCCGTAATGGAATCACGAGGTTACAGTAGCTCATAGTACACAACACTCTTTTGATCCCACCAGATACACAACATGACCTTCGAACCATGAATTTTTGGCTTTGGTGTTGATGCTGAGGAAGATGGCAACAATTGACTAGGCATAGCGTAGCATTTTTTTTCATTTCTTGGCGTTATCATAGAATGTACACATTTCTCATCGCCAATCAAAATTCAATGCAAAAAAACCCTTTCTTTTTTGCCCTTGAATCAGCTACTCGCAATTGAAAATTCGCCTTTCACTGTCTCTCGGTTTCAGTTCGTATCGTTCCCATGGATTTCAATCGTACAGAAACGGTTTGTTGAGTCACTCCCAATGATTCTTCCAGCTCCTCTTGCATTTGCATCGGATCATCATCGAGTAACGCCTCCAATTCTTTGTCTTGTAATTATTTTGACTGTCCAGAATGAGACTTGTCTTCAACGCTGAAATCACCATTCTTGAAACGTCGAAATCATTCCCTACATGATTTATCAGTTGCACAATTTTCACCATAAATTTCCACAAGCATTCGATGCGCTTCAGCTGCACTTTTCTTCCAATTAAACCAGAAAAATAGAACATCTGAAACTGAATTACTTATTATATTATTGACAAATGTCCAACCTCTCTGAAACTACCGAAATCTGCTGTTACTATGAAACATTCACAACAGACAAAGCCATCTTTTAAAATCGGACCGTACTAATATTTACATACGATAAATAAACTTCCGATGGTTAGGATCTGAAGAGTATTGAATTTCTTGAAGTTCTTCTGTAGGCGGTGTATTTTTCAGCAGTAGCTTGTCATACGAAGATTTCGTTAAAGGTCTGGTGTATGCGAATGACCTCCTTGACAGCCGTATCTATGAAGCGGGGGATATGTTCCCACTGCACACATATATCTTCAGAAGATGAAGAGTATATCCGAAATAGTAGTTGGTAGAGTTTGGCTGAAAAAGTTTCGACGTCTAGCTTTCGTTGACTGTTGAGACGTGCTGCGTGCACCATGCTGAGCCTAGTGCGTACCTTTTTTATTCGTCTGTGTAGTTTGTGGTTTCTTGGCAATTTTGCTTTCTCAATTTCAAAATTCTTTCTAATTTTGATTTTCAAACATTGTTTATTAAAAGAAAAAAAACCTTTGATGACACCGTGTACGAGAGTATGTGCATAGCGCATGTATATCTACCCCATTTTCTTCTTCATCTTCTTTCCGCAGCTTATTGCAGGTGCTGATATCGTGCGATGTGTTTTTGTGAGCCTCGCACAATGAATTTTCTTGCATCCAGGGCTTTTGCAATAACGTCTTGGACTACTAAATGGAGATTATTGGCGATAAATGGTGTAAAAAGTCATCATTGTTATTTTTGTTGTATCCGTTGTTCTTACTCAGAGAGTCTCCTAGATACAACAAAATTTTTCAATATGTTCCTGCTTAAGTACTTACTTGTTGTGGAATAAGTTTTCAATGCAAAAAACCAAAAGTGGGCGGTGAGTTTGATATGAACCATGTATGGTTGCAAGAATATATTGGGTTTCAGCAAGATATCTAAAAATTTAGATAAAAAAAGAGCTACAACCAAGCCTAGATCGACTCGATTCGTGGAGTCTCTGATGGATGCTTCAATACGTTACAAACTTTCAGACAAGCTGATAGTAAAAGTATAAGAAAAATTTATTGATTAACTTTGATAACCACCATTTTTGAAAGATTTTCCTCCAATTCTCACATATTTACACGATGCGTTTCAAAGCTAACCGCACATTTTCTTGCGGTGCCACCTACATGTGACTTAGTGTATAGAAACGTAAATGCTTTCCGCACTTCCAGTCAAAATTTTCATGCATGTTCTTGTTGCCGTCGGCCTGAATGTCCTTGCGCATATCGGTACAAGCCTTTTGGATGGCTTCCCAAAACACTCTCTTTTTATAGGCAAGTGCATTTTGCATGATGCCGATGCTGGTCATCATTTAAGTCCTCACGAACATAAACTTGGTAAAATATATTAGAAGATATACCACACTATAGAATATGTTGCCCCCATACAAATATATGGTTCAAATAAAGAGCCTTAGACACGGAACAGGGTATCTCCAAGTCGAACACACTCGTTCGACTGCATATAGATTAAGAGATACAGTAATTGTTAGCATATACGTATGAAATCGGACCACCGCTATTCCAAAATAAAGAAGTTAAAAATACCAACCCATCGGTATTGCGGCTATTTTGGACCTATCGCTCCAAACTTATTCAGATCAGCCGATCAAAAATTATGATTTATTGAATTTGTGACCAGTTTATGTTTGCTTCTGTTGAAAATGCTCCAAACCGTAGTGTATACTATACAAAAAACTATGAAACTTAGGCGGAAATTAGTGGAAAAAGCTAAAAAACTTTAGATTACCCAATATTTTGTAGCTTGTAAATTATCGTTGAAAACGCCCATCAAGTATTTTTTAAATAAGCTCTTAATTAGCGTCGCAATATTGGTATTAGGAAAATTTAAGATAAAAATGGCGAAAATTTAGACCAAAACTTCGTGCTCATATTTAGTGTTCATAAATCATTGTGAGGTTTTGAAAATGTTTATACTTGTGTGTATTTTCATGCAATAAAAACAGCTGATTTCCTTTGGAATATTCGAGCCTAACACGTATAACTCTCCGATGTAAACTTGTAAAACTTGTAAAAATTATTCTCCATTGACAGTTTGATCTTATGGAACAAATTCCTTGTGAACAACATCTTTGGAATCATAGAAAGTTATCAGCATTGTCTTGATTCTTGACTTCTAACAATGCAATTTTTTAGGTTTTGGCTCGTCTCTTGATTTTCATGACTTCCATTCTGCAGATTGTCGCTTAGTTTCAGGATTATATTTAAAATACAATGTTTCATCAACAGCTATGATTGAATCAAGAAAATCTGGATCGTTTTCAGCTGTTGAAATGATTTATTTATTTCCCAATTGATTTATAGGTCTTTCTTCATGCTAATAAAGCTATATATCAAATAAAATTGAAAATTGAAAAAACAATTTCTAGCAATTATATTAATACTGTGGTTCGAATATGCTATGCAACAACCTAAGCATCCACCACGGACAGCTAATACTTACGGCTGCCCCACACTCGTGAGATACCGTAACGTTCACTGTCAAGTAGTGTGGCATAAATGACATGGCACATCAATTGATGGTAATGATTAAAAATACAACAAAATAGTAAGAAGGTTATTGTTAAACTTGTAGTTATAAATGATTTGGGAGGTCTACTGGTCGCATCCTTTTAAGACGTCGTCTAGTTATCAGTTCCAGGAGGGTGATCTCGATGTTACAATGAGCCATGATTCGAGTGTGATGTTTTCTGCTTACTGATACTATTTTGCGGATGTTAAGATCTCGATGTATATCTGTGTTGGAGATGTACCATTCAGCTCCTGTTATTTGTCGTAGTAATTTTGACTGTTGTCGTTGGATAATGTTGATATTTGATATTTTTGATGTGCCCCATATCTGAAGTCCGTAAGTCCAAATTGATTTTATTATGCTTCTATATAGTAATAATTTATTGTTCATTGACAATTTGGATTTTTGGTTAATAAGCCAGTACAGTTGTCGATATTTCTCTTCAATCTGATTTCGCTTTTTCTCAATATATAATTTTAAGCTCAGTTTACTGTCCAAGTATATTCCTAAGTATTTTGCAGATTTTTCTATGAGTAGGTCTTTATTGTTTATTTTGAGGGGGGTCGGTAAGACAACACTAGTTGTCTAGTTGTAAAGATAACTTGTGTGGGCTTGCTTTCGTTAATTTTTATAGCCCACTTACTAAACCAGGCTATGGTGTTGTCTAGTATACTTTGTGGGCATAAAACAGAATTGTATCATCTGCAAAAGTTGCAATCATAGAAGACGGCTCCTCGGGCTTTGGTGAATCTTGAGTGAAAAGTAAATAAAGAAGGGTTCCCAACACACTGCCTTGGGGTATTCGTGCATTAATCTGTCTAATTGAAGAGAAAGCGTCTTTAACTTTTACATAGAAGTGCCTGATAAGTAACTGTTTAGCAGTAGGTAGAAGTCATGCGGAAGTAGGGATTTTAGTTTGAATAATAATCCCTTATGTCATACCTTGTCAAATGCCTTTTCTACATCGAGAAAAATTCCTATGCAATGTTTCTTATCTTCAAGGTCTGTCGAAATTTTATTAACTACCCTATGTATTTGTTCAATTGTTGAGTGTTGTTTTCTAAATCCAAACTGATGGTCAGGTATAATGAAGCTACTGTCAAGTATGGCTTGTAATCTTTCTTTGAGTATTCTTTCAAACAACTTTGATAAAATCGTCAAAAGGCTTATCGGTTTGTGGCATCTTTGGAAAATATTTTAGTCTAATTACAGCATTAAACAAATTTCAGAGATAGCGTAAAGCTTTCGATGGAAGTTCTTCAAGTTATCATATCATACCCGGCCGACTTTTTATACTATTCACACATAGTGTGAAAAGGTATTATCAATTTGTCTGCAAGTTTGTAACGCATTAAAGAAGGCATCGTAGAGCCCATAAAGTATATATATTCTTGATCAGCTAGACGAGATGAGTCGATCTAGCCATGTCCGTCTGTCTGCCCGTCTGTCTGCCTGTCTGTCCGTCTGTCTGTATGTTGTTGTGCATTTTTGCACACACACACACTTCTAATTATTGCAGTTTAATAGAGTATCAAGATTAACCGGCCACGCCCACTATTTGGGTAGCCCCGATACAAACCTACTGCCCAATTTTGTATTTTTGTATGAGAAATTTCTTTGTTAAAGTCAATATTTGGTTGAAATGGGACGTGGTGCTTTTTAATAGATAGCCGCTTAACATACATAGACTAATGGGCGTGTCCCGCCTACTTCTTGTTTTTTTTTTATAAAAAAATTGTTTTTTTAAATTAATATTTGCTTTAAATTCGATTTAGTGGATTTTAATGGACAACTGTTTCGTATACATATACAAATGGGCGTGTCCCGCCCACTTTTTGAGGTAGTCCCATACAAATCCACAGCTCACTTTTATGCATTTGTATAAAAAACGTAACTATCAACTTGAAATTCGATATGACGGCATCTTATAGATGGTTGCTTCATACACATCTACTAATGGGCGTGTACCACCCACTTTTTGGGCCAGCCCCTTTTTAAACCCCTCACATTTATGTTTTACAATACGATTTAAATTTTCTTGTTTTATTTTAGTTTTATCAATAGCTTTTGTTAGCTACATATCGGATTGGAATGTTGCAAAAGGAGCAGCTTGATGAGATGTTCGTAAAAGTTTTTTGATAAAAGTCAGCAAGGACTGACGACTTTTCAAAATCTGTTTTGGTCCATCTTGCTTCTTTAGTGGTGAAGTGTGTGTGGTGGTTCTTCTTAATATACTAGTAGCCTTCTAAAGAGAGAAATTAGTGCCTATGGTTGGAGCCAGGTGAGTTAGATACTTTTCTATAATATTATTTGCAATTCGCTTTAAGTTCTTTTTGTCTTCGGGACATCTTGTAGCTTGCCAGTTTTTCCGAAGCTTTCTATTTTCTTCAATTTGATGTCGATGTTTGATGTTTGATGTTGTATACTTGGCAGTATACTTTTTGAGTTAAAATAGAGGTAGAATTAGGAGCTGATTCAGCTACAGTGTCATTAAAATATATTACGGAACTTTCAATATCATTTGGAGATTTTAAAGAAATATCCGATCGTAAATGTTGCTCTAGAAGTCGGTTTTTAAGTTATAAAGGGTTGGCTTCGGGTTGTCTGTAGCAAGAGAAGTTAGAACAATTTTTTGATCATCGTTTAACTCATGTGGAACAAAACGTGCACACAGCTTTCTTTTACCCAATCTTCAGTTAGGATTTTGTAGATTGTACAGCAAGATGAATGAATGCAATTTCACAGTGGAAATTGCATCGACAGCGATTATTTCACTTAGTTTTTCCACTAACTCAGCACGATTAGATGCTTCGGGTCGTCCAGGTCTTGGCACATCATTTAAATCATCACGTCCGTTTTTAAATCGTGTAAACCACGTGAAAACTTGAGTACGACTCACACAATCATCATCATAAACTTTTTTTTCACAATTCGTAAGTCTCAGAAAATAGCAAAAACTACTGTTCTTAAACGTGTGTCATTTTGTAACCTGTCAAGCGATTAGCATGAACTTAGGTGCTTTCGAAAGAAGAAAAATTTACCTTTCTAACACTGCCACACACATTTAATAGATGGCGCTACGTGTTCTATGATGATTTAAATTAAAAGTTCTGTTATTTTTAGATCAAACCTTGTAGGTATACGTATAATGCATATCAAAAATATAATTTTATAAGTATAATTTCAGTTCTTTGGCTCGCGCTCTGCCGCTTTTGCTGCCAAATTGTAAAAATATTGCGCTAAATACGATAATTTTAAAGAATCGTTAACTCAAATTCGGTTTATAAGTCGTAATTGAAGTTATGGTGCTCTTCCTCTATTGTAATTCAATCTAAGCTCAATTGTATCTGCATATTATTTCGTTTGCCAACTGATTAATCTGAGAATTTTCATGGATTTGTAATTTTTGAAGCATTTGTAGTCCATCAACTTCATCAATCTGCATGGCTACGTACCGCGATTGACACATTGCAATTTTCATCATATTATTGATAGCATCGAGACCCAGAATAACGATTTCTACATCTTGACTGCTCAGTAATTTGGAGATGGGTTCAATGATGTCGTGCTGTAATAATTCCGAAATCAGTTGGCGATTTCCGCCAGCTGTAATGTTTCGAATAGTCCAGGCAGCTTCTTTTTGTAGTGGAACTATGGTGTCGTCCAGATGTGCAATTATTTTTGGCAGTAGACCGTTGTTGAATATGAATAATGACTCATACCAGCCTGTCGCAGCTATAATGGATAGCAACCATAAGGCGTATTCGAGCACTGCATCGTTGATTTTGGACATCATAATCGGATAGTACAGCATGACATCATCGCTCACAAATTGTTTAACCTGCTCAGCCGTACCCTTGATAGCAATGATACCCAGTGTGTGCAGGGTCAGCATACGCACTTTGTCGTTGTGCTGGACCAACATTCGAATTAGTCTTGACTCTATGCGGCTTTCGAAAATCAGTTGAACTTGTTCAGGTCCACAATCCGCTATATAATTAACAGTCGAAATCCAATAGAAAAGTATGGTCGGAACTGTATGAGTTTCGATTTGATGAAGTACTACTAACATTCTTCTTAGAATGGCTGCACTAAGCGGCGTGTCTGTGTGTCTACATAAGGTCATGATAAGCCAGTAGACAGCGCGCTCGACTGAAATCGCTGTTTCTGGATGAATCAATGAGAACAGCGGCTCAAGCACACTCTTCTGCAATACCATATCACGTATAACTGCGCCATGGTGAACTATGTGGCCTAGCGCCAATATTGCTTGCTCGCAGACGGTTATATCTTCTATATATATCAGATTTCTCAGTTTCTCAATAACAACTCCATCAATTGCGATTTGCTTCGCATACTCCGCAGAGCCGCTGGCCATAGTGGTGACAATCCATGCTGCTTCCCACTGTAGAATTGCTGGCTTGTCTAACTCTAGGGAGATCTCAATTATGGGCATAATGCCGCTATTGAGTACCTTCTCAATTGCTGGACTGCTGCCAATTGTAAGTAGTTGACGTGCAGCCTGAACTGCTGCCTTTAGCTCGTCCAGCTTCGGCAATTCGACGGCAACGGCGATCTGAACCAGCGCCTTTAGTTCGACTTCTTTTACAATTTGCTCCATCTTATTCTGCTCGGTGTCCAAATACAAGGGTTGCAAACTGAAGCGTTCAGGCAGCGGCTTCTCACGCTTACATTTACTTAGATCAATGGTTACTTCAGTGCAAGACATATTTCAGCGGGCAAACAAATTGTTCTACACTTAAAAAGATTGTCGCGTTAATTTAGTTTTTACACTTGAATTCACAAATTCTACTCGACTCTCTGTGACAAACTAAAAACTGAGTATGGTTTTTATTTGACATTAAAATCTAGAATATTTGGCAAAATACAAATTATTATAGAAAACACTCAGTTTTTGTTACATTTAGCTTGTCACCGGCAAAACGGGTGTCACGAATTTTGTTGAAAAACAATGTCAAGGTTTTTGAGGACGATGTATTTCGTTTACTAATTACATTTTATTTTGACACGAATACGAGCAAAGCTATGTGACACTTTTGTGGTTGTTTGTGGATATTAGCAGTTTATACAAGCTGAAGCACTTCCTAACTTTTTATAATCCATATAATCCAAAAGTCCATTTAAACAATATGCGTGAACAATCCAACAATAGTGAATTAGATACGAGCTTATCTGATTAAAAAAAATGCCGTTCTGCAGGATCTAATATTGAAAGAAGAGCCGTAGGCATTTTGCAATTGCTTGTGGCTGAGTATGCGAGCTGCCTATAAAATGAAGAAATCACTTCCATTTTTCTATATGTGAGGTGTTCATACATAAGAAGTCACTGTATTAAATTTTAAGTTGATATTGACTATAATAAGAAAGTTTTCATACAAAATCACAAAAGTGGTCGGTAAGTTTCTATGGGGCTAACCCTAAAAGGCACGACTCTTGATATTTATGCGACGAATGCGTACTTAGGAAACCGTCATGTCAAATTGTCCTTACAGACAGCTATAAAAACGCTTTCCATACAAAAAGGTATTGGGGTACTTCTAAAAGTGGGCGGATCACACCCATTGATATAGGTGTGAAGAGTCCATTCATAAGAAGCCGCCATGCTAATTTTGAAGATGATATTGACAGTAATTTTACAAGTAATTATACAAAAAGTCGAAAGTGTGGCGTGGTTTGTATATGGGCTACCCTAAATTTTGATACTCTATAAAACTGCAATAAAAAGAAGTCTAAGTGCAGCTAGATAGCTTAAAAATTGTTCCCCAAAAATGCGCTATAAAATCCAGACGACCAGAATGACAGACAGATGGATCCCCCACTTTCGTGGCAGCCCCCAAAATCAAATCAGCCGCCCACTTTTCACTATTTGTATGGAGAACGTTTTATTGGAAAATGTTCAATATCGACTTAAAATTAAATGTGACGGCTTCTTATGTATGAACGCTTCACATAAATATCAAATGGCGTGCCACGCTCACATTTTGGTGTAGCTGCCATACAAACTTTCCGCCCACTTTTGCGATATTGTAAGCAAACATTATTATTACAGTCAATATAAACTTAAAATTGAATATAGTGGCTTCTTATGGACGAACGCTTCACTCTTATAGAGAAATAGGTGAGATTTTCCGTTTTAGGAACTGCCGCCATACAATCCCAGAAGCCACTTTTAGAATATTTTATAAAAAACTTTTTAATATCGAAATCAAAATCAATTTGACATTTGACAAGGTGGCTTCGTATGGAGGACGGAGTCTTTGCATAATAATCAAGTGACGTGTCACGCCCACTATTAGTGGATGCCGGCTTGAGGCAGAAAATTTTGTAAGTTTCATCTCCTGTAATTCCATCAAATCTCATCCGATCCGCATAAAGCGTCTAAACGTTGGAAAGGGACATTTAGAGACATTTAGAACCATGCACAATTTATGAAAGTAGGACCAAACTGCATGCATATATTAGCCAATAACTAAAAAAACTGCCAAAAACCGTGTTTCTTTTTAAGATATAGCGAAAATGATTTTTAAAAAAATTATAAAAAATAGTGGGCATGTGTGAAATCTACACTGTAAAGTGCATAGAATGAAATCTAAAAGATTGCTCCTTATTGGTGTAAACTAGTGTTGTCGACATTTTTCTCATAACAGAATCCCCTTTAAGCAGAATCCTCCATGCATGTTTGGTCATCAACTTTGATTTTTATACCATTCACACATAGTGTGAAATGGTATTATCAGTTTGTCTGAAAGTATGTAACGCATTAAAGGAGCTATCGTAGACCCCATAAAGTATATATATATATATATATTCTTGATCAGCTCGACGATACGAATCGATCTAGCCATGTCCGTCTGTCTGTCTGTCCGTCTGTATGTTGTTGCGCATTTTTTGGGGACCAATTGCATATGCTATCCAGTTAAAATTTTGCACATATACTTCTTTTAATTGTGGTTTAATTGACCTACCACGCCCACTATTTGGGGTAGCTCCCATACAAACCTGCTGCCCACTTTTGACTTTTTGTAAGAAAACTTATTTATTAAAATCTATATTAGGTTGAAATGCAATATGTGGTCTTTTTATAGACAGCCGCTTAACATACGTAGACCAATGGGCGTGGTCACCCCACTTTTTGGGGTAGCTCCTCTCTTTTGACTTTTTGTAAGAAAAACTTTTTTATTAATGTCAATATTAGGTTGAAATGCGATATGATGCCTTTTAAGAGACAGCCGCTTAACATACGTAGACTAATGGGCGTGGTCACCCCACTTTTTGGGGTAGCCCCCCATACAAACCAACCGTACAATTTTGTGTTTTTTATGAAATTCTTCATTTACATCAATATTAGCTTGAAATTTGATTTGGTGGATTATACTGAGTATGCTTTATATACATTTACAAATGGGCGTTTCCCGCCCACTTTTTAAGATAATCCCGTATAAAACTACAGCTCACTTTTATGCATTTGTATGGAAAACGTCAATATCAACTTGAAATTCGATGTGGCGGCATCTTACACATCTACTACATCGCCTCATACACATCTACTTGTGAGCGTGTACCACCCCCCTATTTAAACCCCCACTTTTATGTATTACAATACTATTTGAAGTTTCGTGTGAATGGTATTAGGGCTTCGGTTCAACCGAAGTTAAAGTTTTTTCTTGTTTTTGTTTTAAGTTGTCTCTAAGCGAGCTCTCATTAAATTATTGGTATCTCTATTTAAGTGTTCCTTTTAAGAATTATATATTTAACATTAACTATATTTGTGAATATTAAACTTAGGTATGATGCGATGAAAAGTGAAAAAAAAACATCGCTTCAAAAATTATAAACTAAAAGAAAAGGACTTATAAACTAAAAAATGTTAACCAATAGCGAAAAAAAAATAGAATGTGTTAGCTCAGCTGGTAATCCACCAACAAATATTTTTAATTGAGATACATTTTACTTTATGTTTATAAGACATAGACGTATCGATTCTTTTGTTCTGGCTAGTGAGTATGTTTGTTTCTATTTGCTTTTTATTTGCTCTCCTATAAATATGAAACAAAATTGGACATACATTATTGCACTGAATGTATCCCTTCTTATCTAAGTACAGAAATATGGTTGGGGGCGTGTAACCCGAGCATAGACAGTTTTCAAAATAAAGGTCGCTTTCATAGAAAAGTGTATTTAATAACGGGTTATCTGTAGTATTAAGGAACCTTAGTATATGAAGCCTCGTCAGGTTAATTAATGATTATCGTTATATATGATTAGCGTTATATAATTTTAGATTAGAATAATACTTCAAGAAATTACTTTTAGGGGATCTGTACAAGCTCGTAAAATTTTTCTTTCGCATATCTTTAACCGTTCCATATAAGAAGGAGAAATATTGAACCAAATTGGACTTCCATATCAGAGAATGGGTCTTATAAGAGATTGGTACATTATAACTTTAACTCTACTATTTATGTGTTTATTGCTTAACATTTTCCTATATGCATAAAAGGACTTATATGATTTGGCAATTAGTTGAGTGATATGAGTACAAAATCTATCAAGTGTATGCCTAAATACTTAACGGTGTCTAGTAATGGTATTCTGTTATTTGTAGATCGCGATTTTATCTGGAATTGTCTCCAATTTTTTCGAACATTATTATTGCATCTGATGACCGGAAAACGAAAAAGTATACTCTCACATTTGTTTACATTGATCTTGAGATGACAGTCTGTAGAATACTTTTCAATCGAGTCAAACATTAGTTGTAGATTGTCGTTTATTTTTTCTATATTGTCGTTTGAATGGTATATGACAATATCATCTGCAAAGGCAATAATGTCGATTTGAGATAGCAGATCGTTAATATATAGTGTGAAGAGAATAGGCCCGTTAAATATAGACCATTTTCGACTGGGAATTCTCTACCTGTGATGGAGTTAAAATTTACAAAAAATTGTTTGAAACTTATCATGTATAGATTAGCAGAAGTAAGTCAAAGGGAAACTGATATTTTATTATTTTACGATTAATCCTTGGATCCACACTTGGTCAAATGCCTTCTCCAAATCAATAAAGCAGGCACCAGTAACGAATTTTTTTTCCAATTCCAGTTTATCTCTGAGACCAAAAGATTAATTGCATGTACTGTGGAGTGGCCATATTTGAAGCCGAATTGTTTGGGGTTGTTGAGATTGTGGAAATCTATTATCTTATTGATGTTTTTATTTATGAACACCTCAAAAATTTTGCTTATTTTTGGTAGCATGCTAATTGGCCGAAGGTTGTTAATGCTGTTTATTAATTTGTCTTTTTTAGGTATGACCACTAATTTAGCTATTTTCCATTGAGAAGGAAAATATGAATTATTTTACTTACCGGTAAGTGTTTTAGAACAATATTCGGAATTCGATCTACTCCCGAAAAAACCTTACTACTCAACTTATTAAATATGTCCTTTAGGTCATCCAAGGTTATGAAATAATTTTCTGTTTGGCTGTTAGACAGAGCATTTGCAGGTTTAGAAGAGTTAAATACAGTTTTATTGAAGTTAATGCTTTCTGAACTAGTTTTTAGTTCTAAAAACTGATTGGAAGCAAAGTTCAACGTCCCTATGAGTCGGGTTATCTGTTAATTCTGCTTAACAGAATGAACTGATTGGAAATGAACGCCCCTATTCTGCGATTGCGTTTTCTTCTCTTATGACAAAACTGTTTGTAAGAGGATCTTTTTCGAGGTGGTTTGGATTCATCCGTGCTCTTGTGATTTTGTGAATGGAATTTTGATGTGATCCAGAGAGCTCCGATCTCTTGCTAAAAAGCTTTTCTCACTATTGCAAATTTTGATGGGTTATTGGGTCGAAATGTGAAAAGTTCGTCTTTGAGACGTTGGTTTAATTGATCATTCGTCTCAACAATTTTAATTTGGTTTTCGCTAAATTTAAAACACTCAGTGGAAGGATCTTTTCAAATCGGTTGTGTCTTTTGATAAGTGAAAGGACTATGCTTTTTTCGGATAGAAGAGTTTGATTATTTGGGCAATTTGTTAAAATACTGTTTATTGGTTCAGCAATTGATTTAAGAATAGTTTTATTTATTACTTTGTCTATAATTTCATTTAGTTCTAAAAGATGTTGGTCAATTTCGGTGTTACTTAGATTTCTTTCGTTTGTAATCGGACGCGCGTTTTGAAAAGATCTGTCGCAGAAGTTTTGGATTTTTTTCCAGTTGGTTTTTGTATAGCTTAACGAGTTAAGCGGGCAGATGTTATGGCCAAAAATACCCAAAAAGTGAGATATTTTGCAAGGAAACGGATAACTGGATTGCCGAATGATCACTATCGTAGTTTAGATATTTTAAGTAGTTTATTGAATTAGTAAGAGTATGCACGTCCAACCGGAAATCAATTAAGCAAATGTCTAAAAAGGAAGTACCATTTTCGTAAGATGGCCGAATAGAGGCTGGAAGCTTGCATCTAAAACTTGAATCGTTATCGGGATATCATCTATTTAGGCAATTGCCTTTGTAATTACTCGAAACATTACCCCATGAAGGGTGTTTGCTATTACGGTCAACAACTAGGATATAAAAATAATTTGAATTTTGAAGGTCGAGCTCTTCAAAGACGGTACTCAAGTCCTCGTAAAACGTATCGTTGTTGTAAGCAGATATGACGAACAAGCTACAGATGGAGTGCAATTGTAGTTTTACGATGCAGGTTTCCAGCAAGGAATCGATTTTGGAATTTGAGTGCTTCAGGTATTTTATTTTACTTTTTAACAAAATGCTGACCCCACCACCTCTGGTTTCACCTTTGCTGTCTTTTCTAACAAAGTAATATCCCTTAAACTTAATGGCATGCTTGGAGTTTAATTTTGTTTCATTTAGCATAAGTATGTCGGGATCATGATCCCTTAAAAAATTTTCTAATTCTACTCTTCTTAATTTAATGAGTGAGTTTACATTCAGAGAGATTATATTCAATGAGTTGCGAGATGAAGTTGGTTGAAAATAAAGTAACATTAATCTGAAGAAATAAGTTGAAATAAAGCATCAACTCGTGAAGTTTGTAGATTAAGTAGGTTTTGCAAATTCGCTATTTGCTTGGTAAACGATAACATTGTTTTTTAATTTCTTCGAAAAATAATTTATTTGGTGTTGAAGAGTTCTCAGCATTGGAATCTTTAAGTGAATTCGAGTAACTTATTTTAGGATTTACTAACTGAAAAAAGCTTTGGCAATTTCGGCACTGAGTGATTTCTGGTTTGCAGTGGTATAGAACAACTTTTATAGATTTTAGTTGATTTACATTGCTGTCAGTACTTATTTGTACCAAGAAAATTGGCAGTTTGATGTTTTTCTCTCTAGAGTTCTTTGTAGAAAATGGTTTGACTTTGAGAATTTGCAGTTTTTCTAGGTGGTTTGATTCCAAATCAGCGAAAATATTTGTTGGGTCTGAATTACCGCTTACGCCCTTTAAGAGAAATGTTTTGCTTTTTAAGCTCTTCGGTGTGTAAGAGTAAAATTTAGCGTTGATTTTTTGCAGATACCCACGCACTTTCTTGTAATCTTCCAAAGTAGTTAGAAAGATTCCAATCTTGGCTTGTTGAGATTATTTTATTTTAAACTCATTGATCTTCATTCCATCTTTGACAAGCTTGATAACTTCTTTTGACTCCGCATTGAATAAATTAATGGGAGGAATATTTTTGTTGTTATTACGTTTTGTGTTTTTTGTTTTCAGATTACTCTCAGCTTCGGGTAGAGCTTTGGCGACAGAGCTTTTTGCAGCTGCACTTGTTGATGCCCTTAGCCAGCTTATGTTATCGGTTGTTGCTTTGTCTGCCTCTTTGTTTTTGGGAGACTATTTTGCGTTAAGTGTCTTTCGAAGCTTGAGAAAGCCTCCTCTTTACACTCATTCGTCTCGTCATCGAGTACAGAGAAATAATTATTTTTGCCTACCTTAGCCTTTCGTTGTTTCTAAAGCATTATTAAAGACGGCGTTGAGCCGCTCGCTTAACATTAAATCTTCTTCAATGATTGATTCTTAGATAAGCGTTTGGGCGAATAAAAGAAAATAGTGCAGAGTAAAGATAAGCTTTGTTCAGCTTAGTAAACGAAACTTCTATCGATAATCCGTTTTGGCTTTTAAATAATGCTTTTCTTGTACTGACGATGGTACATCTTTTGGGAATAACAAGTCAAGACGTGTACGGAGGGAACGTCCTACAAATAATTGTGATGGCGGTTGTCCGGTGATCGAATTCGGTGCTCGTCTATATTGGCGTAGAAATACATTTAAGTTTGCTTTAAGTGTTGTTTTAGTTGTTTCCATTGTCTTAAGCCGGTTTTTTACTGTCTGTACTGATCTCTCTAGTTGACGGATGATATGGCGCAGTACGTTTGTGGATGTTCGCTCCCACTCTCTTTAAAAAATCTCCGAACTTCTGTGAGCTGAAATTTGTGCCATTGTCCGAAACAAGTGTGCTCGGAACACCAGATGCTGCGATAAGTTCATCGAGAATATTAATAGTAGCCGATGTAGTTGTTAAGTTAGTGGTTTTGACTTCTAACCATTTGCTGTACGCATCAGAGAACTGCAGCAACAAAAAGTACACCGCATTCTTACTTGCGTATTTTTCTCACTTATGTATCCAAAACGCTCAACCAAATGCGAATTGGTGGTTTTTTTACTCACAGAATTTTTTTTACTTAGCTCAATGCGTATAAAAAATATTTAACACTCTTCTACTTACTCATGTTTCTACTTATGCTGAGCAACAACACTCTCTGAGTATATGGCATAATCTAATTGTAGCAGCTCTCCGAGTATTGAGTGCATTTATTACTTTGTTCTTCTTTGTATGAGTATTACATATGAGTCAGATTAAGCAGTCGAAGATGCAATTTAATATAACATGTATATTGTATATGTATACATATGCATGTAGGCACGAACTTTTGGATTGAATGTACATATGTGCATATGTGTTGTAATAGCAAATTGAAACCGAAAAAATTGTATTAAACAGTAATAAACAGATTTATTTATTTAGATAAACAGATTTATTAAAAGTTGTAGAGAATTTTATACTCTACAACAGCGGTGGGCACGAAATTTTGAATAGGGGGCAGTACAACAACATACACAACAAACAGAGTTTTTGAAGTCATAAATCTAAGCAAAATTAACACTTTTATGATTCTATGCGTCGCGAAGAAAATCGAACCTCCGCTGCATTGTTGTTGTTGTTTGGTTTATTAAGGTAAAAAAAATTCAACACTGAAAAAAATTATTGAAACCATTTAAATTTATTTTATTCATTTATCAATTTTTCGAAGTATACTTTTTCTTTACTTATAGAAGTGCGCAATAAAACAGCAAGATTTATGTCACTTAACTTATTTCTATAAACATTTTTAATATGTTTTATGTTCAAAAATGCAGTTTCTCACACATATGTACTGGCAAAACTTGACTCCAACTTAAGCATCGAAGATTTTAAAATTGGATATTTTTCTTCTGACACTTGCCTCCAAAATTCAATTCCAGATTCCTTCATTGCAAGTATTTAGAAGTCGGTTTGCAAATCGCAAAACTCCATTTGATATTGGGCCTCATCCCTCATTTGTTGAATGGAGTCACAATAGGAAGCAGAACTTAGAGTGGTATTTTCTGTTAATAGTTCAAGAAGCGAAATGATTCAAGCAATTATTGCTTTTATCATTTTGCAAAAGAGCAATTTTTTTTTTTTTTTGAAACCATCTATTGTTGACAGCATTGTCACCATAGACTGCTTCGGTATTTGAAGCTGTGAATTCAAAATATTTAAGAATCTAGTAACGTCCGTCAAAAACGCCACTTCAGAAAGAAAATTGGGTTGAAGTTTAAGAACCAATTCTTCCGAATTTTTAACCTGCTCCATCAGAAAGAATGCAACTTCCTTTCTAAGGGAGAAAAACCTCTTAAGACACTGGCCCCTGTTGAGCCAACGAACTTCGGTGAACATTTTCATTGAAGTTCGAGCAAAAGAAAGTTATGACCTCCTCTTATTTTATTTATAATTTTCACCACGCACTCCATAGTTTTGTTCATATGCAAGGTTTTCGCGCATAATGCTTCGTGATGAATGAGGCAGTGGTAAAATGGGACATCAATTTTCCTCAACTTCAACTGTCCCTTCAGACCATTAATGTCACCAAGCATACTCCATCGGTGCAAATACCACAAAGTTTTTCAAAATTTCGTTGACTGATATTTCAATAGCACGAAATATGTCCAGCCCTGTGGTTGTTGTATATAGAGGAACCAAGTTTAAAAGGTCCTCTTCAACATTGAAATCAGAGTCAATGAATTTTATAAATATTAGCACTTGGGCAACATCATTGATGTCAGTGCTTTCATATAGCCAAGGAGTAATATCTGCATTTTTTTATTTTAATAATGAGATTTTCTTTTAATTGTCGACTAATGGCATAATATTGTAATTTCTTTTTGAACTTATTACAGTTCCTCAGCAAATAAGGCACTTAAGCATTTCCAAATTATTTAATTGCAACAAAAAATACTAATACGAAAATAGTGTGTGGTTGTTGTTTCGTTTTCGGCTTCACCGAAAGTTGTTGTTGTCTCGTCCAAAATCGCAAGCATGCAAAAGTAACGGTTTGAGCACTCAGAGCAACGAGAGCAAGGGCTTGCCCACCGCTGCTCTACAACTTTTATAATAGGTGCAAATCTCATTTAAGGTATAGGAAGCGAGATATTCGTGAAAACCCGATTTTCGCGACCTTTGACCTTGAATATCTTAAGATCGCGTCACGGTATTATATGGGACTTTTGAGACAACATATAGAACGCCAAAACAGAGGTTTATACCAATTTACAACTTATTATCTTTCATTTCGAGGTGAAACCCTAATATGGCTGGGCTATCAGTCATGCATGCCATCAGAAAAAGCACTGATGGATCTCGAAGTAAACTACAAAACATTTGTTAACAGAACGACCCTTGAGAAAGCCATGCTGAAAAGGAGAAATGATTGGAGCAATATAATGTTAAAGATGGTTTTTATTAATTTTTTCGAAAAACTTAGGGACCGCGGATAATTTTGCAATACCACGATAGATACATATGTTCGATTTATCTCCTTTTTTATGAAATAGAATGATAAAGGAATCCTTCCAACAATCCGGAAAAGAAACACTTTTTAACGACAGGTTAAAAAATAGCGTAAGGGGCTGGCACACAGTATCCGGACAAAGTTTCAATACAGAATTCGGAATGTTATCAGGACCGGATGAAAAAAATTAGATCGATCAGTTTTATTTCACGATGCACTGCGTTAATGGAACAGGAATAAAGTTTGATTCTGGAATATTATACGGATACTTTAAGTCACGTTCATCACAGGGACAATAGTTTGAATTAAAAAAGTCCGCAAACAAGTGGCTGATAGCTTGCCAAAGTTCATGCACGATAGAAATGACCGGGTTTACGTTTAATATTAACGAAGTCGAAAAATGATTTTGCGTAAGCAACATAGTTACTTTTAAGAATCTAGTAACGTCCGTTAAAAATGTCACTTCAGAGAGAAAATTGGGTTCTAGCTTGAGAACCAATTCTTCCGAATTTTTAACCTGCTCCATCAGAAAGAATGCAACTTCCTTTCTAAGGGAGAAAACCCTCTCAAGACACCTGCCCCTACTGAGCCAATTTAAAAATTGACTGTTAAGAATAGAATAGTTTGCAAATTTAAATAACCGTTTCGGCATTAAAGAAATACAATGTTTTACCGGATCAGAGATTGTAACACAAATATCAAGAGTTGGATGATAGGGTCCTTGGGTATAGAAATAGGAGGTACTCTATTTAAGGTACCAGCCAAGAAACTATCATCGAAAACCTAATCCAACTACTTGTTGTTTTTACTACGCACATTGTTTATTTGTCTCAAATTAAAATCGTCTCACCCAGAAAACGGGTTGAATTTGTATCTAAGCCCACTGGCTCAAGAAACAAAGTAATTTGAATTAATCCAACTTATGTTCGGAAGATTAAAGTCACCTATAACACAGAATTATAAGTAATATACATCAACAATACATTGTTATTTAATATTTAAGTCAATTCGGATTTTTTATGGCTCGGATATTTTTTTTTATACAGATCGACACTTTGCAAGATGAGTTGCGTAATCACTAAGCGACATACATACTGATCTATTCTTGTTGAAATTTTACAGTCCTCTATTACGAATAGCTTATCAGCTCGCTCAATTTCATTGAACTTTGTGGTGAGCGGTTGTGTTGCGGATTGGGCATTTCATTTTTTTTTTTATTATTGGTCATTTTTTTTTTGTTGGCAGCAAACGAATACATTTAGTTTCAATTTGTAATATTAAAATCACTGTATTTAAACTGTTTGTATTTGTTAGTGAGTGCTTTGTTTTAATTAAATGTGTGTTTTTATTTTCTTTTTAAAATGCGTATTAAATTTAGAATTAAAAATCTAAATGAAAAAATGAAAAACTAATGGGCCATAAAAAATACTTAAAAATATTACTATATTTTTATTAAAGTTACAACAAACAACAAATATTCAAAAGCTCTCTCTCTCTCTCTCTTGCCTCTCTCGCGCTCTTGAGCTCAGAATACTTAAAGTGTTTCTCTCGGAATACGTCATCTTGTACACCTACACCTTGGTTATCAGTACATTCGGCAAATTTATGAATACCGAGGATAGACTGAACTGAGACATGCATTGAAATGAGTGTAGAGCACACTTCGTATTGGATGGTTTTCGTACGAAGTGCTCTCTTATTTCTCTGCATTTACATTTTAAAATGAGAGTAGCTGTCTCATTCATATGTATGAAGGTGGTTACTCACTACACTCTTGTATGTGCGATCGGTGTGTGAAGCGTTTGTCCATACACTACAAACCGATCATTTCATTTGTAGCTGTTGCTTTGAAAAGTACAAATGAGTACGAGTGCGGATGATGCATTGCCCTCAATTTCTTTGAATTTTATTAATTTATTACAAGATTTTTGTTTTTCTATTTTATTTTTGTAGCAATCACTTTTTGTTTGCTCATTTCTAAATAATTTAATAAATTCCTCAAGTAATACTGTGATCACGCTAGTACACATTTTCCACAGACGATATTGCCATGCCGACGTTTCGCACGATATTGCCACGCCATACACTACACACATGTCTGTGAACGAATCGACAGAATATGAAATTTTTTTTCCGTGTGTGAGCAACGCCATACACTACAAAATCGACTTCATACTCACACCGATCGCACAAACAAGTGTGTAGTGAGTAGCCACATGAGCATTTGCTGTTGGTTGCACTCTGAATGTAGAAATGCCTCGTTTGCCATTTCGAATGCGTTTGCGCAATGCTCTAATATGTGTCTATGCTCGTGTAAACATATTATATATATGTTATGTATGTATGTATGTATATATGAATGCAAGAAATAGCATATATATGTATGTATGTATGTATGTACGAGAACATATCGCCAAGAAACAAAATCAGGCAAGTGGCGACCACCTGTTCCAAGAAATGCCTTATCCGGGTATTGCGAATCTCTGGGTGGGATTTAGTATGGAGAATTTAAATAAAAACAATAAAAACAACAACTTTCAACACCGAAGAAAGGGGAGGCCGGTACTCCCAAAAAAACAACCGGAAGGTATAACTAATATCGACAAACGCGTTAGAGCTACAGCACCAATGAGCTCTAGCTACTCAAAGAGCGTAGGGAGGTCTGAAGGAAACGTCTTACCTCCGAGTGCTTCTACTAGTGGAGGTTCTACCAATCAAAGTATCGCGATTGGTCCCTCAGCTACTAGTCGGTATAGAGATCTGGATGATGTGAAAAAAGGTTGTAGAAAGCTTTTTAATCAGGCAAAATATACAGACCAAGATGCCTCATGGAATGTATATAAGAAAAAACTAAGCTTATACAAGAAAGCAATAAGAAAGGCTAAACGTGCATCATGGGCAAATTTCTGTAGTAATATAGAAACGTCGACTGATGCATCTAAGAAAATCCTCTCCAAGACACCAGTCTCGATGGGGTACCTAATGCACCCAACAGGTGAATGGACAGATTCTAATAAAGAAACGCTAGAGTTGCTACTAGATACTCACTTCCCAGAGAATTCGGAGCAAAGAAATACAGGGGGAAGGAGTCTCTCCGGTACTTATATCAAATATAATAAATTGGAAGATATTTTCCGGATGGTATTTTCCCAGCTCAGCTACAAAATAGGAAAGAGTATATTTTACCTTGGCTATACATAATTTTTAAGAGCTGTCTAAGCCTTAATCATATTCCATTAAATTGGAAGGAAGTCAAAGTAGTTTTTATACTAAAGGCAGCTAAAGCCTTTCACACCGAACCCAAGGACTTTGGGCCAATTAGTCTAGCTTCTTTTCTATTAAAAACTTTAGAGAGACTCTTAGACGCTCATATAAGAAGCAGTGAACCCCTCGCTTCTTTCCAACGCTCAACATGCGTATAGTAAAGGTAAATATCCACAAACAGCATTGCACTTCCTGGTAAACACTATCGAGAGATCGTTAGAGCAAAAGGAATTTGCCTCAGCTGCATTCTTAAACATAGAGGGTGCTTTTAATAACGTTCTCCCAGTCGCTATCACCAGGGCTCTGACAGATGCTGTGGTCGATGCGTCTCTGGTCTCTCGCAACTAGGAGGGGCATAGGTTAGAAGATTTGTCAGTAGAGGAACCCCACAGGGTGGTGTACTCTCTCCGCTTCTGTGGGTGATAGTGGTGAACCAGCTGCTAAAACTCATGAAGGTGGCTGGCTACAATTTAATAGCGTACGCACATGATGGAGTGGTGTTAATAAGGTTTCAATTTCCACAAACACTATGTAACCTAATGGAATCCGCATTGCGATAAAAAGGGCTTCTGGCTGCGGCCTGGGTGTGGACCGGAGATACCGATACTGACTCTACCCAAACTCAACAATATTAGTCTTACTATCAGCGAATGTGCAAAATATCTAGGAGTGATCCTGAATAGTAAGCACAACTTGAAAAAAACACGGATAGCGTATTAAGAAGGCAAACATAGCACTCTTTGCGTGCAAAAAAGCTATTGGAATAATGTGGGGTTTCTCCCCATCTATCGTCCACTGGTTATATACGGCAGTAGTTAGGCCCATTCTGCTCTACGGTGTATGTGTGTGGTGGGCAGCACCAGAAAGGGCTGCTACTCTTAAGCCATTGCATAAGGTGCAAAGGAGTGTTGAACTTTGTATTAGTGGATCTTTACGTTACAAATTATCCCACTTGATCTCCTTGCGAGAGAGAGGGCAGCAATAGTTACAGCCCTTAGACTGAGGGAATCTTAAGCTTGGCATGGTAGTTCCTTCGGACAATCGAGGATACTACAATTACAAGGAAATATACCATCTAACACTGAATACTGCATACCAAACATTAACTTCGTTAAAGAGTATGACGTCATAATACCCACAAGACTACAATGGGACAACCTTCCTCACTATAGAGAAAACGCTATTAACATCTTTAAATGGTCGGGTAGAAGGTGTATTTTCACCCGATCTGGGGATTAGAAAACCCTTTTGGAAAGCGAAAGACGGAACCCTACAATAAAACAAAAATGTCTTTATGCATTAATAAGCATATTACGAGCATGTACAATGTAAGGTAACAGTTACTTATTAAAAAAAATATAATGGGAGGTATGAGTATAGCTGCTTTAGACTGCCCGATCATTGTAGTGTTTATCAGTCGGAAATGTTAGCTATTCAGGAAGATATGCATCTCCTAAGGTCATACTAACATACTCAAGAGCATGTGTTTATCTTCTCGGACAGTCAGGCTGCTCCAATACTAAAACAACGGAGTGCCGGAAATCTCTTAACGAGATTGCCGAGCACTATGTTATACACCTCATCTGGGTACCTGGTCACCAAAATATAGAGGGAAATTCTGATAAACTAGCCAGAGAGGGTAACACTGCTGATATCCTTCCAAGGTAGGCCACAGTAGGTATACATGTAAACTACAGATCTCAACAATGATGATCGGTATAGCAACCTATAGATGGTGCAACCTTGGTACGTGTAGAATCTCTAGACTCACCTGGCCAAAATATAATCTTAAAAGAACAATAACACTACTTCAGCACAACAGAGATAAGTTAGCTGTTATTGTGGGAGCCCTAACAGGCCACTGTATAATAGGGAGACATGCCACAAGGCTAGGGATAAACCCCTGGGACTTCTGTAGAAGCTGTGGAAATGCCGAGGAGGAGACGGTCGAGCGCTTGCTATGTCACTGTCCGGCCCACAGTAGAAAGAGACTGACGTTGTTAGGACGCCCTTTCTTCGATAACTTAACTGAGATCTCAGAAAAAGTGATTAAACATATCTAGACGTTCTTGACACTGACAAAGTGGTTCTCAGAGTAGATGCGGTTGAAATAGGAAATATATATGGTATCACAAGGGGCCTATGCTGGCCTAAGTGACAATGTGAGGTTCAACTATGTTGGCCATCCTAACCTAACCTTTTTTATACCCTGTACCATAAGGTAAAAGGGATTATTTAGTATGTGCAAATCTATTTAACTAGCAGGAGGAGTGGTAGACCCCATAAAGTATATAGATTCTTCTCGTTTTGACGATCTGATTGAGGTTTTGACTGGATAGAACCCTTTGAATTGTAGTTAGCAAACTAGTCTTTGTATTGATGTGTGAGCTCTGCCCAATACTTTTCCAATTTTTCTATAGGATTTCCCTCAAGATACATTTAAAATAATTTTTACCCCATTTTGTGCGGTAGTAGTTTTCTGACATGATCTACCATAAAATGAACTAAAACTATAATTTTAAGAATTAAAATGGAACCAAAATATGATTAGTTAACAGAAATTAATAAACTATATAATAAAACATAGTTTAATTCAATACATAAAACATTAGCTGAGATATTTGCAATTAAAGCTAAATTTTTAAATTTTTTTGTGGTGTACGTAGACATTTTTCAGCAAGTATATATACATATATACATTATGCAATTTTTCGAATTTTGAATTTATATATATGTATGTAATATAAAAATGGTGGTTGGAAGAATCTTAAAAAAATCACATTCTTACTCTGTGTATCGAATTTCAAAACGATACCTTTAAAATACGAATAGGAAAAAACCGAATTGCGTGGATCTGGACATGTGGTTTCAGCAGTTTGGCGCCATCTGCCACATGGAACAATAGACTTATTTTAGCAACGATTTCCTGATCAAATTACCAACCGAAATTCTGATGTCAACTGGCATATGGGGGTTTGTGAAATCTCAAGTGTATGTGAATAAAATAGAAACAATTCGTGACCTCACGGTCGAGATAGAGGCACATCTTTGTCAAAATATCATCGAAATTTTAATGATTTGATAATGATTTGTCGTATATTTTATTCCATACATAATCGAAACAATGCTATCACTTGTTGCGACACTTGTTATATTTACACACAGATAGATATGTACAAATATGAAGATGTATGAAGCAGTTGAACTATCGAAACCTAAACATTATTACTATAAATGTTCAACATATACAATATGAGATATTATTCCATAACAATTATTTTAAAAAAAATTGCTTAGATGGAAACAGGTTCGATAGAAATTCAAATTTACATGGTGTTTCTGTATGGGATATACATATGCATGTATCTTTCTAATTGCCACATCACAGTCATATTGATAAATATGGTGCTTATGGTTATACCAACCATACCAACTTTAACACCAATATTACATTTAGAAGATTGCAGATATAGATCGCATACAAACACACTGATAGACAAACGGTCATGGCTCGTCGTATTGATCCCGAATATGGGTATAGTTTATAGGGTCTCCCTAATGTTTCCTTAAAGGCATTGCGACTAAATTTTAATACTACTCTCACTCTGCGCGAAGACAATAAATGTTATTAAAATTATTAGATGCTTACGTGTTAGTCGGTAAATAGAATGAGATATGAATTACTTACACAAGTACTTTTACGGTATTTATATTGGAATTAGTCCGATAGTCTAGGAAAACAGTTGAAACAAAACAACAAAATGTCAAAGTTGCAAGCACACTTAGAGTATATGCAACTGTGGCATTGCCCCTTGTAAGAAAAGTGTGCATTTTAAAACAAAAAATCAATTTGCCGGAAAATATAACTACACGTCACAATCACGGACTGAGTCGTGTTTGTTTTGAGTGTAGTTAGCAACGAAAATTTAGACACCATGTAATTCATGGTCATTTCATCCTCACATGGTGCTTCAAATTCAGAATATAAAATGGATTTATTTTTGCTTATGTGTCGTGACAAAGGAAAATAGCTACAACAATAGAGAGCAAAATAGACAGACACTGGCCATCTTAAGAATCAAGCAACAAAATAAAAATAATTGTTATAATATTATATTATTATAACAATTATCAAATATTTTAAGTATATGCATATGTATTTAAAATAGTTGTTATGTACAATCGTTTATGTATAAATTTGTTCAATGAATACATAGGTATATCCTCCTTTCCTAGCGCATGACCCTCCGCGCAGCAAGTTACCTTAATTTTTTTTTTTTTTTGTAAATTCATTTTTATTTGGTGTGTCTTGTTACACGTCGACTATAACGGAAAACATTGAATAAAAAAATCGTTATTTGTATTTTAAGAATATATTAATAAAAGAATATATAAAAGTGAATATGAATTGTCAATATATTCTACAAATTAAAAAGTAGACAGCGTTTTAGTGGCCTAAAGCCTTTTCAAAAAAAAAAAAAAAAAATTTCTGCCTCTACCTCATGGGTTCTCTCCGCTCTGATCTTTTAGGTCGAAATAAATTTTCCAAAAAAAAAATATATTGAGGTGATGGTCGACATATGCTTATAAAAAATTTATATTCAAAAGAATGTTCAAAAAAATAGATGACTTCAAATTTACGAGCTACGTACTTTCGATTGTAAATTCTTTTTTATTGGTACCCAAGTTCCAAAAAAAAAAAAAAATGTTTACATGGTCAGCCAATTTGCATTTTATGTTTCTTCTTGACAAATGTAAAATTTAGACAGGTTTTGGCGTCCTTGTCGATTTTTTGCTTTCGAAATAAATGCCACATGAAATGAACAAAACAACCGTTACATGAGTATCGCTCATGGCCGTATGACACACGAATAAACTGGGCATATAGCTGCATGGTCATTTTTGTTAGAGCAGCTCAGAAAATAGACAAAGCAAAAATTATATATGTGCGAGATGTTGAAATATAGTTTAATCGAAAATCAGGCGGGCAAAAATTATGAAAAATGTCATATATAAAAGCATCTATGCAAAAGTAAATTCAACGCTGCACTCAAAAATGCCAAACTACATACAGTTCGGTAAAAATAGTAAATTTAACTATCATTCGGTTACTCTTTACAAAAAAAAGTGTGTTAGTGCACAATAAAACAAGAATGAAGAATAATGATGATTAATACAAAGACAATTGCTTTCGAATGGCATGCGCAAGTGGTGAATATACTCAATGCTGCCATAATTATCCAAACAATGAACAAAATCGTTTTAAAATCCCAAAAAAAAAAAAAAAAATGTGTTTTCGATTAAAATGGCAGGGTGCATCGTTGTCGCAGATTTTTCGAGAAAAGTAAATGGTCACCTTCTTTTGAAGAAATAATTTTTATTTATTTATTTTTTTTTTTTTGTAATAAATAAATATTGTCAAATATTACAATAATAAATGAAATTCGAACGCAACTGTGTCGTTGCTTAGTATTTGTCTGGAAATCGCAATTAGCCATTGTTAATGAGGTACGTCGTTTCGTAATCGGCCGCATTTGGAATTATATTTTGCGATATTTATTACATGGTTTATATTTAGTTCACAATTTTTTTTTTCACGAATTCATTATGATCTTAATTTAGGGTTATTATAGAGTTATGCTTATAATTATAATTAGCACACTATTCTGACTTACCTATTGCAGTACCTGAATACCAGAAATGCTGTCCTCGCACAAATCCTAGTACAGTACCTGAATGACAGATGCACTGTACTATACTACTGTAGCACATGAATACCAGAAGCACTGCCCTCGCAGAAATCCTACTGTAGTACCCGAATACCAGAAGTACTATACTATACTACTGCAGTACCTAAATACCAGAAGTACTGTGCTATACTACTGCAGTACATGAATACCAAAAATACTGAATTCGATCAAAATCTACTAAAGTATCTGAATACTAGAAGTACTGTGCTATACTACTGCAGTATCTGAAATACTGCCATCGCTTAAATTCTACTACAGTAACCGAATACCCGAAGTACTGTACTGTACTATTATAGCCCCTGAACACCAGAAGTGATTTACTACTATACTGCTGATATGAGAAGAGGGGAACAATATTCATAATGGTATTCTCACGACTGCTGGTTATGACCGTCCCACAGTTATGCCCCGCTACCACATTTGTCTTTCTTCGTCGGTATCTCACCTCAAACGAGTAAGCCTGGATCTCCAGAGCCCAGCGCGCAGTGCGGCAGTGGTCTGTCTATGCAATTCAACCATTTGAGAGCCAGGTGGTCAGATATGACCACGAACTTATATCCTTTTAGATACATTCGTATTTTTCTAACTCCCCATAGAATTGGCAAACACTCTCTGTGGCCTAGTAGTTGAGTTAATCTTGTTACTCGTTCCCCATCTTTCACCTCCTGTATCTACGGTGCTCCTAGCCCGTAATCGCTTGCGTCAGTCTGTAATATAAAATGCGACCGTTTCGATTGTCTAATAACTATTATGCCATTTAAGTATGCGAACGCGAAAGGTTCCATCTCTGGTCCAATAACGCTGTGTAATACCCATTGAAATGTGGCTGGAGCAGTATACAACCCAAAAGCCATCACTCTCCAGTGCCCCGTCCTGGCACTGTGAAGGCGGTATAATTCTTGCCATTTACTTCCAATCTGCCAATACCTGTTCTTCAAAAGGATGGTGCTGATATAATTGGTCCCGTATGTAGTCCATCCGTGGAATGGCCTCTTCTGAATGCTCGTTGAGCTGTCCATTATTATTTATGATGGGGACATATAGAAAAATCGATCAAAAAGGTCAATGTTTGTCCTACTGAGTTAGATGACCTGCCCTAAACCTATTTGATGAACGAATCTTAGTACTTTCCAAGGGTCCAAACTACTCACTTGCTCCTTTCTAATAAAGTGATTACCTAACAACTGCAGTCTGCTTTTAGCTACAGAGGAGTCTCCTCTTCATAGTTACAGAATCTGCATTCGGGTGAGTTATGTACCCCCGAAACATATAAATGTTTCTTTAGTCTAGAGTGGCCTGTTAGCAGTAATGTTAATATTCTTAGTTGGTTCCTACGTAACTGAAGCAAAGTTTTCGATCTATTCGGGTTGTAGCCCCTTAGAAGTAACGTAGCTTGTCTTAGTCCTTGGCTTGTAGCCCAGTGTTTTCCTTTTCCTATATCCTTCTCCTTGCGGATTTCTTCCGATATAGTATGTCTCCCGATGCCACAATACGGCACAGGTCCTATCAATAGCGTTACCGCTCATTGTTTGGCAAGCTTGTCTGCTTGCTCATTTCCTGGAATATTGTTATGACCCGCCACCCACAGCAGAGAAACTCTGTTATGTTCGCCTAGTTTTTCCAATAGTCCATATGCTTCAAGTCTAGCTTCGTCTTAGCTACGTTGGAGTAGCGTGCCTTCAACGCAGCCTGGCTGCCTGATAGGATAGCAATCTCACAGTTTTGATAGCCTCTATCTAGGTTAAATTGCGCATTGTTTTTCAATTGATTACCAATATTGAGTTCTTGGGCATACATCTCCTAGGCCTGTGCCATCTTCTGTCAGGGATCCACTTGACGGTGTGTGGTTTATATACGTATGAACTCTCTGACGTCCACGATTTTTTGTCGGACCATTTGATGATAAATCTCGTTAAATATATACCTCTGTGTCATTTCGTCTCTAGGCATGGACGTTAAGGATGCCCCCGTAGTCCATATATGGAGAAGTTTCTGAAAGACTTCCGAGGTAGCTATTTCCGAGTTGAGCGATTTAATGGCTGTCACTTAGCTCGCTCGCTCACGCACACGATTATGACATACAGTAGCATTGGTTTCTCTACCATGTTGTAGAGCCACAGCATATTCTTCGAGTTACACCCCCAAGATTTACCGGCCAGCTTCCTGCTCACAAGTATTGCCTTTCTGCATTTTCTTATGCTTCCCTCCATATGTGTTTTCCATTGGAGCTTACTGTCAAGTGTTACCCCCAGATATTTGACCTTATTGCCAAGTTCTACTGTAACCGCTGAGATCCTAATCTCTTTTAATCAAGGAAGCTTTTGCTTCCTAGTAAATGGCACATGGCAATGGTCGTTTTGGCACAGTTGATGTTAAGCCCCAGCACACCGTACCAATCTTGTGTGATTTTGCGTCCTCTGTTGATTATGTCACAAAGTGTCTCCTCAAACTTCCCACTTGCTATTATAACGATGTCATCTGCATATCCTTGGCATCGTATCCCATTATCGGCTAGTCTACATAGTAGTTCGTCTACGACTAGGCTCCACCAATGGGGAGAAAGTTAACCCCCGTGTGGGAAACCCTTAACTGTTTGTACCCTAATGCTGGTACCATTCACTTTAGTCGCAGCTGTTCTTGTCTTCAACAATGAGTGTATCCAATTCACTATGATTGGGTCTACTCCCCTATCTACTATTGCGTTCCATATTGTCGCGTGACTTGTATTGTAAAAAGTTCCCTTAATGTCCAGAATGGCACATAAGGTGATCTCCTTCCTTTCAAGCGATGCCTTAATTGCTCCCGTCAGGTAAAGCGGTGTCAATCAACTTTCTCGCCCTGTATGCATGTTAGTCTCGGTGTAACGGTCTCCGACGCAATACTGTCTCTCGAACGTGCTTATATCCATCGTTTTCAACAAAAATGATGTTAAGCTGATTGGTCTGAATGCTTTGGTTAGGGTTGCATCCTTTTCGCCGGCCTTAGGAATACAGACAACTCTAGCCCTTCTCCAAAGGGTTGGGATATGACCTAGTGCCAGGCTACCATTCATGATCTTCTTCAGTTTTGGTAGTATATCTGTTTTTCCGTTCTGCAGTTGAGCTGAAAATATTTCATCTACTAACGGCGATTTGAAGGCTTTAAAAGTAGATATTGCCCACCTTATTTTTCCTTCATTAATCACAGACTTAGCGACTTCTATGTTCGCCCTATTTGATCTTATATGTGGCTCTTCTGTTTGGAGTATTTCATATGTGCCTCCTGGGAAATGGGTATCCAGGAGTAGCAGAATTTTCTGTTTCTCACTTTCTGTAAAGAAGTTATCTGGTCTCCGGAGTGAGTTTTTCTCATCAGTCTGTGTCTTGGCCATTGCCCGAAATATTCGAGCTGTCGACGCAGTGCTTACAATCCCCTCGCAGAAAACTTTATAGTTCCTGAGCTTTGCTTTCCTTATCTCTTTATTTTAACTAGTGAGCTCTGAGGTGTATACTTCCCATAGATTCGTTCTTCTAGCTTCATTGTACAGCCTTCTTATATTTGCCCTAAGTCTTTGTAGGCGCTCATTCCACCATGGTGCGTCCGGTTCACTCGTATATTTGATCATAGGACAAGCACTATATTCAAGTCAGTTACTACTTGCTCTAGCTCCAGGGTGTGTCTGGGCACTCTACCTTTCTGCCTACCTATGGCATCTGTTAATAGTGATGCATACTTTCCCCATTCAGTGTTCCTATGGTTTCTTCTCAATTCTCCGGTCCCTTTGTCCCCTCGTATCTCCAATCTAATTATTCTATGGTCAGACATGGATGGTTCATGTGATACATGCCAGATTCTTATGCCATTTTCCCTAGACATGCTACAGAATGTTACATCTGAAACTTCCTGCCTATTCTTGGTAACAAAGGTCGGTGAGCATCCCTTGTTAGTAAAGGTTGGGTGATTACTTATAAAGAATTCTAGAAGACACTTACCCCTATTGTTGGTGTCTGTGCTTCCCAAAGCCTCATTATATGCGTTTGCATCGCAGCCTACCAGGATAGGTAGTCCACGTTTATTGCAGAATTGCACGACGCGGAGGTGATGCATGCTCTCCCGCGCAGTATGCTGAAGCAATGAATACTCGCTTCTTTCTGTCCTTCTATTCCAACTGAGTAGTGGTACGCAGTCCCAAGTTAGAAATTCTGAAAGTATAGTGTAATTAATATCATTCCTGATAATTATGCAAGCTCTTGTGGTACTGTATCTAGTGTCCCAGATTACCTTCAAGGTCCTGGTGTACAGGCCTTTGATTCGGCCTTCATGACACCAGGGTTTCTGGATCAACTCGAGCCCCAGTTGTTGGTTGGTGAGTGTCCTCGCTATGATAGCCGACGCCGCTTTGGCGTGACGCCTGGGCTACGCTTATGCTTTCCGGACTATATGTCCGGCTCATGCGCAGAGTCCTCTGGTCCCCTTAGCTCCTATTTGGTGAGCGTCCTATCGTCACCTTCCAGGAGCTTTTCTGTCTCCCTGAATTCCTAGGAGGAAAGTAGGGGTTCGATCTGTAAGTCCGAGCCTTTAGACATAGACGCCTCGCGCTTATTCTCAACGATAGTTGCCCCTGCCGCTTCTGCTGTTTCTATTGCAGGCTTCCGTTTTAGGTGGACGGGCATCAGTCCAAATCTAAAATGTCGCTCTTCGACTCCTCGTCGATGCGCATTATCATCAGCAGTCCGCTACCCTCCTGTGTCAGCGAGATCACCTTCCATAGGTCCGTATTTAATCCTTCGTTCTGGGCTTCTAGGAGTCGTTTTCCCCTGACAACGGAATAGGTGGATGACTTCCGATGGCGGAATGTCGTCACCCATGACGGCTTTCAATGGAGGGTCGTCCCAGTCCCCCAATACAGGAGCGTGCAGCTGCAGCCACTCCGGTGTGCTCATCCGCTCAATCCACCAAGTGCATCCCTGGCCGAAAATGTACGGCGTCAAATTTGATCTTGTGCGACCAGCCTTTTGTCACCTCGCTTAAGATGGCATCTTCCAGATCCGTCAGCTCATTTGGTGTCAGCATTATCTGAGGATAGTCCTCAGCTAGTACTGCCACCATCGCTGATTTTACGACACTGGCGTAGCTGGCTATCGGTTGGCTGCCCTCCCGAGCGATCTGCTTCCTGCGGGTGCTTCCTCTTTTGGCTGCCAATGCTGCCGCCCCTGAGTTCGATGGTAAGTCGTCGCCCTCCGTTCTTGCAGCATCAGTCCTGCTGCGTTTTTCCGCCGCGTCGGTACGGAGAGGTGAGCGTCCTATTCGCTTGCTTATTGGCCGACTGTTTTGGCAGCACAACTGTCTTATGGCTCAGCGCTTTCTCACGAGCCCTGTCTGGCGTCCATCCCTGTTCTAGGTATCTTAGATACCACTTCACGCCCGCTCCACCAAGTCATGTACGCTTAGGGTCATCCACACTACCTGGCTGTCCTGGTGGTGGAGCTGTTTCTTATCCAGCGTCCTTTTCTTACTCTGGTGGGGTGTTTAGTTGGCTGCACCATAAGTTTTACCTTGAGCTAGAGAACGTTCGGCAATGGTAGTCATTGTCGTTGTTCTTTCCGCTCTCGGTCGGTTCGCCACTTCTGGCCTTTTAGCATGGTGACGCTGCTGTGTATCTGGTCTTGCATGACCAGGTCTGACTGAAATAGCAGCCGGCGAACGGATACGTTCACGTAACCTGCTGCTGCTCTTCAAGCTGCATTGTAGCTTTTGTCGCGGTGCATTCCCGCGGTAATTTAATGTTTTTGTTGCTTTGGTTCATATTTGGACCCACAAATTGCGGAGGTCACAGTTACTCTCCGAAGCGACCAGTTATCGGAGAGGCACCGTTAGAAACTGAGTTATTATTTAAACAGGGCCCTCAACCAGACTGATCGTCGACACTGTATGCATGACATCTTGATCCGGCTATGTACGCAATTTATTGACTATGCCTAGGTCTAGGAGGTGATGGGGGTGTTAGGATGGGGTAGCAGAGGAGAGTTGGGTGTGGGAGTCACACGCCGCTCAAATGAGCCGTATTATTTGAATACATTACAGGGGAACACCACGCGGCAGCCCTGTCACCAGAGAAGGGATACTGTCTTCATTTGGAGGCAACACCTATGAGTTGACTTGAGATGGTACTAAAACGAAACAAATACCATCTTCCTTTTATCCCCTGAGCTGTCTATAGTCAACGCATAATCGATACTTTATATTCTTTTTTTGACTAGGACTATCGGCGAACTGTAGGCGCTCCTTGAAAGTTCTATTACATCTTTCGCAAGCAATTCATCTATTTGCTCATTTATCACTGGTTGCATTGCGGGCGATAAGTTTTTATGATTATAACATGCGACTTACCTGTTATTCGCTCAAAACGTGCAATCTCCGCGTCTAAAAATGTTGTCACTTCCTTCTTCGTGGGCTCTCCTCATTATTCTTCGGTTATAGTTATCCATTGGCTGCTTCTTCCGTATCTTGTTCGCTCGCCACTGACGATTCCACTGTGAGCCTCTGTCCTCCGCACGTGATTATTGCTAGCGCATTTACCAGATAGTCCACCTGATCCGTAACTCCGGGAAGGAGTTCTGTGGAGTGCAGGACCCTAGTCACCATCCGATCTTTCCCGTCCGAAAGCCGAATTGGGTAAGACTCATCTTTGACATCCGCCTGACTGGCAAGGCTTGACACAAATTCCAGGCACGCGAAAATCCGGCTAACCCTTTTGTCGATAGTAGCTGCAACCTTCCCTCTGTCCAGGCTTTGGCAGTTAGGCGGCGTCCAACTTAAATTGAATGCTCCGTGGTACGGCGAGACTCCACGCCTGGTACCCGGTGCCTTGCTGTAACTTCGAGTCTCCACCATTTCCCGAACCATGTGGGCAAGGTTCTTCCGAACACCATGTCGTCTACAACTCTTACAAAAATCGACTCGTGGAACTCGTGTTTGCGGTAACCCTGTATAATATTCCCACACCGCAGTCGAAATATGGTATTACTGGGTTCGCTTGCTACCCCTGCTAACCACGCTCTAGGTGTAGCCGGCATTAACCTTTTGGCTAGTTGCCGGGTAATTGTTCCAGTTCTCCAGCCATTGCAATCAATTCGGGTAGTTATGAAAATTCAATTCGCCAACTCCTCCATCCGTTCGACGAATTGAATGGGGTCGCTCGATCCGTCGAAATCTACAGTCCACTTTCGAATCCTATTCATTATGTCTTCTGGGCAGAGCGTGCGTCCTTCGTTGCAATTAGTCTGCGATGCAATGGTAGTACCACCCCTATGCTTCGCTCGGTCCACCTCCTCCTTCAAAAGTTCTTGCTGGTCCCCTCTATCCAGTCCTGTAATGGTCAGGTCACTCTGCGATCCATATGGTGATGATACCATAAATGACAGCGGTGGGGCCTGTAAACTACTCCTAGTGTGTTCCAGAGCCAACTTTCGGAACCTCTGCAACACTCCTTCGGATTATTTAGCTGTTTTATTGCTCCCGCGACCACGTCCCTTCTCGGGCGCCATTGTAACCACGTCACAAGCCTAGGTTATATCAGCGGGTGTCCAAAATTCGTAGCCAAAGAAATTTATGTTGAATGTCCCTCTCCAAAGAAAACAAGACAGAATAGTGATTGGTGCTTTTCTTGATGTTGCGGGTGCTTATGATAACACGGCCACCACTTGAGTACTTGAGCAGAGGGCTATAGATAACCTCACCATTGCCTGGGTTGAAGCCATAAATCAATGTGACATATAATCTTCCCTTGGTAATGTGACTGTCAGTATTAGGGTGATCGAGGGTATCCTCAAGGAGGAGTCCTCTCGCCACTTCTTTGGTCCCTAGTGATAGACGAACTCCTAATCGAGCTCAGTTCACAAGGGTACAACGTCATTGGATATGCTGATGACCTGGCGATCCTGGTCTGAGGGAGATTTGGGCATACTGTCTCGGACATAATGTGTTCAGCTCTTCTGATTTTAAACAACTGGTATGCGAAGGTGGGCCTCAGGATTAATCCACAAAAGGCGGTCTTAGTACCTGTTCGCGCCGCGTCACAACGGCCAAGGCCTAAAGGTGGCGCCATCTAAAATTGTTTCTATTAATTGAATAATTATTTGGTTGTGCTGCGTCACAACAATTTACGCTGCGTCGTAAAATTAAAATTTGTATTTAACGCTTATTTTTCCCGGCACACCCTGTGCTTTCTACTTTCCAATATTTGCGTCAACTCTACTTCTATCAATCTTTTACTTTTGAACTTTCGGGCATTTTCGGCTGCATCGAACAATACGAGCACGCCATCTTCCTAACTTTACTTCGGCTACTTCTTTTTGGCAACCATACAAATCAGACGCGTATATATTCGATTATTGTCTAATCTTCAATTTTTATTTGAAATAAGTGCATATATACCCCGTGAGGTATTAAACCTTTATTTAAACTTAAATAATAAAATTATAACGTTGTTGAAAGAAAAGTACAGTGTTTAAATTATCACTGGAGGCAGTACTACATTTAATACAACTTAAAATTCGCGCGTAACTATCACGTCAGCGCATCCCGGACAGCCATGCCGATCACCATTTCGGAAGTGCTCCAAGCGGCCACCATTGCCCTAAAAATGTAAGTCTTCGGCTCCCGAAACTAACCTGCCAATACTAACCTCTCATTCAGCGGCGTTCTACCTATAAATCTCTGTATATAAAAGATATTTTCAAACTATATATATTCACACATATCTATATATTAAATTAACCCTAACCACTCAAAATTAAACCCGTATCTTAATACAGCAGTACCCTTCCCAAGCTACAAATTGGATCCGCGTCCGGTGACATCCAAAACTTTCTGGGATTTTCCGCCGAAGCACAGTTATTGGGGGTAACCCTTGACAAAAGATTTAATATGAATACTCATCTCAATAATGTCTTAAAAAGGGCAACAATGGCCTTATGGACATGCAACCGCCTGTTTGGTCGAACGTGGGGCCTCTCGCCAAAGATAATCTCTTGGATCTACACTTCAATGGTGAGGCCTATTGTAATATTCTCCGCCCTTGTATGGTGGCCTAATCTGATGCAAATATGTGCATTAAGGCAGTGCGTCAACCTGCAAGGGCTTACTTGCCTGAGCTTGTCCGGTTCCATGCGAACATGTCCCACTGCCGCAATAGAGATGATCATCGGTCTACCTGCGCTGCTCATTTTTATTCAATCCTTAGCCGCAACAGATGCTCTGAGACTTTAGACTGTAGACACTAAGTAAACGGCGGACGCTTCTCAGTTCTCCTTCCCAGTCGATCAGGCTGGGAAGAGGGTAGCCCTGGTTCTGGACCATCTACGATCAACTGGTTCACTGATGGTTCACTTACCGATACGGGAACATGTTCGGGTGTCTTCGAACCCAACACCAAGATTTCTAATGCCGGGCTAAGTCTAAATCTTTCATAGTAGATCGCCTACTGGATACAATATCCTAGTCTACGGCAGGCCAATCTACTAACTCGTCCTATATAGCCAAAAACCAAATCACATCTCAATAGATCTGACCTGAGGTTGCTTATGGGCTACCTCACAAGCCATCATCTACTGAGATATCGCCTAAGTAATCTAACTAGTTTACATCTGCTTTGCGATTGACCAGCCTTGGCCAGGCTCAGAAGTGAGCAGATGAATATACTATTTATTACATCTGATAAGAACAGAAGCATTTCGTCTAAGGTTATTCTCCGTTTCATTAAAGAGACGGAGAAGATCCTAGATAAATTAACATAGCCATATACAAATGACATCATTTTCTGTCGCAGTGCACGTTTTCCATACGATTGCCCTCCGAAATTCTAGCTCTGACAGTGCAAGTGGTCACTGCGAATCAGGCTCGCCACTATATAGGCTGATCAAGCCTGATTCGCAGTGACCACTTGCTTGTCTGGGCTTTGGCCCAGACGCTACGTCACGCACTGGTTATGGTTATGGCATCGTGTCGATTTAGGTTGAAATTAGTTAATAGGAATTATATTTTGAATAAAGAGTTTTAAGCTACAGATATTTATTTGGATATGATAGTTTGATTACGTGGCTTTTGCATTAACTCATAATTTTAGTCCCTATAGCTAAATAAACCTGTCTACTCAAGCGCCTGAGTCATATGATAGACCTGACTAAGATGGATGTACTTTGATGAGGCGAATTGAACTCTGAAATATTCTCAATCTTTTTTATATAACGCGAACATGACTTGGTCAGCTTGACGAGACGATCTAGTCATGTCCGTCCGTCTGTCTGGATGTTGTTGCGCATTTTTTAGGCACCAACTTTTAAGGGATCCTGCTGTAAGTCGGAACGTAGACTTCTTTTTATTACAGTTTAATACAAAATTGACATACCACGCCCACTTTCTATAGTAGCTGGACCATACAAACCTCACCCACTTTCGACTTCTTATGAACGGACTCTTCACATATATCAAGGGGCATGTTACGCTCACTTTTAAGGGTAGCCTCCATAGAAACTTAGCACCCAATTTTGGAATTTTGTATGAAGACATAATATTTAATATAGTCACTTCTTATGAACCAATTACTCACATATAGAGAAAAATATGTGATTTCTCCAGCCCCATACAAACCCATAACTCACTTGTGCTATTTTTCATGAAAAACTTAATCGTCAAAATCAACTTGACATCATATGGACGGACGCTTCCCATAACTATCGAGGGGAGTGTCTAGAGTCGTGTCACTTGCCACAAGCTTACATCCCACGTTTAGGTTGCTAGATTTTACAAATATTTTTTTACACCCGCTAAATTCACAGTTTGAAACTTCATGTGAATGGTATTTAAACTTTAGTACCACCGAAGTTAACCTTTTTTGTTGTTTTATTTTTCCTCTCTTTTTTTTCATAAGCAAGACGTTAGTGCGCCTTGAATACTTGTGCTAAACGGATAGTTGGCGGACGAATTTTTCTTTGTTACTGTAACATTGCAATACAGTAAGTATTGCAATGTTGTTGCTTTTTCTTATTTTAGTCAGGAATAAGCTCAGAATAAAACGCACATCTGCTCCGTTCAACGATCCAATTTATTGTGTCTTGACTAGTGCTGCGTAATAAGCGACAGCTGCCTTTTCTCTAATTTCTTTATGTTTTTGTTTCTCTTGGTTACTATTTTCATTTTTTAAGCTCTCACTTAATAAGTCTGCAACTAATCCTCGTTGTTTAACACCGAAAAGCATTACACTTGGATATTGTTGAATTGTTCTCTGGGTGCTGTTGTTTAGCGAAAATTCGACAGTTTCAATAACATTATCCCAGGGTCAGTTAATTTCGCAATCATTGGGCCTTGACTTCTATTCACTCTCTCTACCTGGCCGTTTGCTTGAGGAGATCATGTTGCCATTTTAGTATGTTGGATATTTTCTTCCTTTAAAAACTGAAGAAATTCATCCGATATAAAACACCGGAAAATTTTTTATGGATTCTATCCCTTTTTCGTCCGCTTTTATTCCTTCTTTTGATATATTATAACCTAGATATTTTACTTCCTGGTACAAAAATTCACATTTGTCAATTCTTAACTCCAGATCATTTTCGACCAATCTTTGAAAAATGTTCACTATTATTTTGAAATGACAGTTTTAGTTGCTATCATTAGGTCATCTAAATATATTATGACTTTTTTGTCTCTCACCATGTCAGAAAATATTTTATTTGCAAAACTTTACTAACTAATTTACTAATTAATACTAATTGTGCTTCGAACAAATTGTTCTCTTCGCGTTGTACAACATCATTACTTAAATAATTTGTGTTTGCCTTTCCTTTGTTGTAATCTATTTCTTTTAACTGCTCACTTTGTGTTTTACGATCATTTTCTAAATATTTGATTTTACTTTTCATTCTGTCACATTCAATTTCAACATTACAATTGTTCTCTCTACTTTGTGAAAATTTAATGTCGCTATATAATGTTTCTATCAATATCATATATCTCATACTCTCTTACTAACTTATATTTTGCAAGTGTTAAAAAGTCCCGCCCCAATACAGCTTCATAATTCATGGTCTGACGTGCAACAAAAAACAAAATTTAATTTTTTTAAATTCAGTTTTTATTTTAATCCAACATGAAATACATGCGAAATTTATAAGCTTTGAAGTGTTAATACCAATGACGCACGACCTCTTTATGAAACTGATTGGGCTGCCGGAATCAATTAAGCATTCTAAAATAAAGTATACATTGAATTGGTTGTTAATATGAAAATGGAAAACTCTTACATATTCGTTTTTGTTGACCGCCTAGATACGCTTTCTGTCTGTACGAACTGCCACCTGATGATTTTTGCTACCACACGCATAGCACGTACCCTTCGGTTTACGGCATTCTGCCGCAATGTGTCCACGTGAGTTGCAGTTATAGCACCTAATCATACTCGCCTGCTGCTCGGATGTTGCTGCTTTCTTCATTTCGCCGCTCGTTCGTTGACCAATTTTCGAAAACGCTTGCACTATTTAGTAGTGTAGAACTGCAATTAGCTTGTGTGCGCAGTTGGTAGTCGGTTATGCCTTCGATTATATATTCGACGAACTCAGTCTCTTCCATTTGGATATGATTTGCCAGCATTACTTTATCAATAATTGTATGAAAGTTTCGCCAAACTTCCTTTTTCTGTCTTTCAGTTTGAACAAGTAAATCAGCGGTTTTTTCTATTGCAAAATTTGGCTTTGAGTAGAGCCACGATTGTGCCTTACCTTTTAGCTTGCTGATAAACAAAATTTTAAAGTCGTTCTTGTTGACAGCATAAGTCTCGCCGACGCATTATAATTGTGATTGCCATACGCTAAAATTAAAGCCTCCTTCGTACTCGGGAATTAACTTTGAAACCAAATCAATTGAAGTTTTTGATGTACTGCTCGCCGTGTAATTTGCTTCTTCGCTTTGAACTCGCTGTTGTAGAAATTTCTTTTCTTTTCATATTTATTGCACGTTCGATTTTGCCAAGGAGATGTCGTTCTCTTGAGTGACTTCGTTGAGAGCGCTGTCTGTGTTAATGATATCATACGCTTTTTCGTTTGCAGTTACGTTGAGCGAATTTACATTGAGTGCATTTGAGTCCGGATCGTTTACGTTGAGTGCATTGTTATGTTCGTTGCTGCGTTCGTCTTCATCGATGTCGTCTTCTTGTTCAACATCTGTGCCCTCGTCTTCTTGTTCAACGTCTTCGTCCTCGTCTTTGCTATCATCTTCGCCATCGTCTTCGCCCTCGTCTCCGCTCTTGTCACATCCATCAGCCCCTTCTTCAGCTTCACCTAACGGTCGTTTCAGGTCACGTGCTTGTGGAGGCAGCTCATTTAATCGATCGATTAATTCGCATTTTTTGCCACATGTCGGCAGGTCCAGCCGGCGAATTTTCGTTCATTTTAAAATTTTGAATACACTTGCTTTCGTTTCACTCAATTTGTATTTGTTCTTTCTATTGTCTATGCACTCCTTTGTTAAGTTGTAGTTTAGCACTCAATTTTTTCTGTCACCGTAACAGTTATTTTCCAGTTTGCACTCAGTTTCAAGGTACGCACGTTTTTCGTTTCGCTTTGCTTTAAACAATTATTTACCGTTAAATTTTTATTATTTCAGTAATTTTTGCGTTGCTGTTGTCTGCATTTATGTAATTAATTTTTTAGCGTAATATATTTTATCATTTATTGTGGGTTATATTGCAGGAAAAAAAAATTTTTTTTTTCCCATGTAGGCAATGGGAACTCAATCCTACTTCTGAGATTTTAGTCAGGAATAAGCTCAGAATAAAATGCAAGTCTGCTCCGTTCAACGATCCAACTTATTGTGTGTTGACTAGTGCTGCGCAATTAAGCGACAGCTTACCATCTGCTTAACTCTAGTTTACAGTTAGGGCTTATACATAGGTAACGACAGATAGTAATTATTACAGCTACTACTTATATATAGCTTATAGATAACTTATGAATTCCCAACAGTAAATAACATAAGTCCATATTGCTACATTATGTTTTTGTTGCTCTAATTAAATTTTGTTTCAGATTTTGTAGTGCGAATTATTTTAAAATGTAGCTTAATTTTTGTTGTTTTTTATTAAATTTATTCTATCTATTAGGGAATAAAACCGAAATTTATGTCGGTTCCTGTTTCGGTACGCATTGAAACTTGAGTTTCGGTATAAGGTTCTGTACCGGTTCCAATTTATTTCGGTATTTGGTTCCGGTATGGTTCTTGAATATTAGTTTTGGTGTACCGGTACTACTCAAAATTAAAATTTCCAAAAAAAAAGGAATAATTACTATCCAACGTTCAAAGGACCATAAACGAGTATCAACAATATACTTTATGGGGTCTCGGATTTCTCTCTTTTTGGTTGTTACAAACTACGTATCAAAATTAAAATAATATTCATGTGTGAAAAGTATTGTACCCTTTAATTACCGCACATACATATGTAGGTTAAACAAAGAACAAAAACGGAATATTATTTTGGATTCCAATTTATTGCCTGCCAAGATTTCTACCTGCTCTCTGAACAATTATAAATGATAATCGGCATGTTACAAATGCCGTACTTGACTCTGTACTTTACTTTTTACGCAGAATCATTTTGATTCCGTAAAAAAGGTTTTATTAAAATAAAAATGTGAGCACTTTTGTGTTTCCTCGTTGAACGCAGAATCCGTGAATTTTCATTCAAGAAGTCACTATATACTACTTAGTAAGTATGGTAAACTTTAACGGGTACACTAATTGTTTTTTGTATTAAAAATGGCGCTTTACAAGTTATACCCATTTTCCAAAGTTAACCGTTTGGTTCAAGGTAATTATTATTAACATGGAATAAAATGTACTAGTAATATTACTAAAAATTCCTACTAAAAAGGTATCGCTTACCAAGTAAATTATTCCACATCTGTCATCGAACCAAAAGAGCCACTTGTAAAATCAAAAACTGTACCTGGGCCGAACTCGCTTGAGTTAAAGAATAAACTAAGTTCTTCACAGGTAAGTTAAAATAATAGAAATATGCTTTATGTACAATATTAATGTATGTACGGACATACAAACATATGTTCGTCGTACATACATATGTATGTATGTACATATGTATATAAATATGTTTTTTCCATCAACGGCTGCGTATTAATACCAATAATTATGTCTATATACAAAATAACTAAGTAAATGATATATGTATGTATGCATGTACAGATTCATACATATGTGTACATACATTTATGAAATGAGCATCTACTGTCAGCATGTGTCGCTGCGATTTCATACATCATCACTCTTTTACATGAAAAAGATCATCTTATTGTTTTGGGTGATTTCAATCTACCTAATATCGGAAGGTCAAATTTGATTGTTACCTATATCCTGATTCCAGCTGTAAAGAATGACTTTCTTGATAGTCTTTTTGAATTGTCCATGCAACAGTGTAACAATGTTCGCAACAGCTCTGGAAACCTTCTTGATCTTGTTTTTGTTGATGTTGGTTTTGATCTATGTACTTATTGATTGGATTCCTCCTATTACAATGCCTGAATTTAATGACCATCCAACTTCAGAAGTCTCTTTTCAACTTGACTGTATGACAAAAATAAATCTCTTCGACGTGTCAGATGTTTTAGAAAAACTATGTAAGTAAAATACTTATTTTTCAATATTGATTGGTCTGCTCTCGAGCAATGTACAGATATAGAAGTCGCGTTTATTTAAAAAATATAAACTAATTGGCTCTAACACTTTAACGCATTAAATAAAAGGTGTTAATAATAATATTTAATAAAAGTTAAACAAAACATGCGGAGCAATCCAAAATCGTTTTTCAATTTCGTTATTATGAAAAGTAGTACTTCAGCGTATACTTCAAAATTATTTCTTTATGCGCCCATATCAGATTTGTTTGCTGACTTTTTGAAAAGTACGTATTCTAGTAGTTCTATTAATCTTAGTTTCTCATATCCTTACACCATCACAACATATGACTTTATATTCCTCCTGCTATCTCCATTCAAAATATGTTAACATGTATTTTATCCATTCTCTCTTCTACCTGACCCTGATAATATTCCCAGTTGCATACTATCAATTCTTCTCAATGTATCCACAAAGTTATGTAAATTTCCATCTCTTTGGAAGGAATCTTTTATTACCCCATTACATAAAAAGGGCAGCAAGTCTGATATATCGGGGTATTGCTGAGCTGGGCTCTATTACAAAGCTATTTGAAAAAATCATTAGTGACCAATTGCAACAGTCGTTAAAGTTTGTTGTCAGTCCTTTCTAACATGGTTTCGTTAGAGGAAAATCCATTACAACTAAACTTTTAGAACTGTCTACTGTTGTAAATAACGGTTTTGAGTCGGGTTGCCTTGAGACTTCAGTTGAGCTCAAACTAAAAACTATACGATTTCCTCCGTCTTTTGGATTGAGTCATACTTGACATTTGTGCGTCTAAGGGCCGTTCTCACTACTTACCGATACATAAGAAAATACGAAACGGCAAGATATGCTATAGGCGGAATAATATTGAGTAGTGCATGCCACGACATCACAATTATAATAAATCAATATTATAATTAATATTTGAAGAGGTGGACAGTCCAATTGCAAAAATGTAAACACAATAAAATTATAAATTAGCAGAAAAAAAATGTATGAGAGTGAGCGCCGCCGCTGTAGAAAAATACGAGACAATCTATGAATATAATGTGCATGTTGCATTTAAAATTTTTAATACAAAATTTAAATTTTGTTTGTTTTTATTTTGCTTTTGTTTTGGTTTTTTATCGAACGAGTTGGCAGGTATCTTTGTAAAAAATTCTGATAAATTTATCGGCTCGCCGAACTCGGCGATACGGTTATAGGCTTAATAAGAGTCGTGACATTGAAAACTAGCATATCGCCTGAAAATTAAGAGCGGTCAAATAAAAACTAGATGAATTTCGATTTTGAGGTGTATAAAGAACGCAGTGCGTTCCGTTTATTTCCAAAGTTACTGCCCAGTCGTTCGATGAAAAGTAAAAGAGAGCGATTCATTATGGCGGACGCCTTTTATGTGCCAAAATGTATGATGGAAAATAGCGAGAGCAATTAACGAGTAATTTTGTATCAAATAATGCAAATACAATTAAAACCGATTCAATATTCTATTACATTTTTTAAAGGCGCTCCGATAACGATTGACGATTTATTCAGTTAGAATTTATATTAATTAAAAATACGATTTCTTTATTTTTGACGCATCTCAGGCGTCGCTCTTTAACCGTTGTCCTGGATCCCTCTTGGTCGGCATGCAGCAAGGTGTGGTGAATATCTCCATATCGCCGGCAGACAGCCATCGATTTGCATTGGCCAAATAAATGCGACAGTTTTGGCAATAGCCAAGTCGGCGAACCGACTGACGTCTGCTTTGAGGAACTTCTTGCAGAACCTCAAGGAGTGCTGTTCCTGGCACAGTCAGCAATTGTTCCATGAGCTGTGGGGAAGAGAGGAAAAAAAAGAAAAAGAAACCTCAGAGATGGCATTAGATAATTTTCGCAGACAGATTAGGATGCAACGAGTAAATGCTTCTAGAGTAAGTGCATATTAAGTACGTGAGAAAATTGTTAGACTTCGACTGAGTATGAGTATTGGATTGTGTTTGTAGCGTGTGTATTTATTTCGTGTGGAGCACACTTTGGGTTTGAAGCTCAGCAACGCGAATCTTTCCATCTGGTCGGGTATTGTTTTGATGACTCGACCGAGGCGCCACTCCGTTGGGGGTAGCAATTCGTCCTTCACAGCAACTAAGTCGTCTTTCTCAATGTCGCGTTGCGGGTGCTTCTTGTAACGCCTGTGGAGCTCAAGCAGGTACTCGCGTTTCTATCGTCGGGCAAAATGATGGTGCATCGCTTTTATTTTTTCCCAGCGATTGATAAGAGAGATATCTTCTTCACAGAAATCTCTTTCACCCCAATTCCGACCCAAATCAATTTCGTAGGTGTCACAGAAATCTCTTTCAAACTGTTTGAAATCACCAGAATTTTCCTAGGTGATATTATTGATAGCTTATATAAACTCATCAAATCATAAGGTAAAACGTTGTTTATTTGCTAGTTTAATGAATTTTTTTCGTAATTGTGTCTTAGGATTTAAACTTCTAGCACAATATATTATTTAATATAAATTTATAAAAATGTGTATTTATTTGCTGAAAACCGAATAGGTCGGTTTAGGCAAGAACAACGAATGACAGACATTCTATAACATCAAAATTAATTTATTCCCGCAACATAATTTAATTTGGGTATTTTCTAAAATAAATATATTAATAAAATAAGTAATTCAGACACATCACACTAAATATAGACTTCACAATGGTCTCCAAGTAAATCTGAAAAAAAATTTATTTTACATAGTCTGTAATCTATTTTTGTTATCTACGGCAACTCTGCGTAGCACAAATCTCGTCTGTAAAAACTATTTTGGATGAAATCTACGAGATTTCTGTGATACCTACGAAATTTCTCTGAGAAATTCAAATCACCAGACTGAGATTTCTATGACACCCCCGTATGTGAGGAAACACATGAGGTTGTCAAAAAATTTTTTATAATACCATTTTCTAGATTTTCTAAAAGAAACCATCGAACAGATTCGGTCTAGTGACCATCTGTAAGTCTGTCGGAGAGGAAAGTTCTCAGACTATAGACTTGGAAAAACTAAACTCACGGGATATATATAATCAATGAACCTCTACAACAGTAATTTGAAATTATGCAACCGTTTTACCGTAGTATTAAAAAACAAATTCAGTTCGCAATTTTTTTTTTAACATTTGAAATAATTTTATTATTTGATTCAAAAATTTATTATGATACTTTGTAACATAGTCTGTAGAAAGAAAAATTTTGAGGCAAAAAGGAGGCCTACTACGAAAAAAATATGGCGTGTACAGGTCATAATTAGTCAAGCACCTCGGCAATAGCTTTTACTTGTTTTTATAAGCTTTTCTTAACGTTATTGTGTGGTTTTATATATATCATGTGTTGGATCTCAACCCATTTTTTGGGTTGAGATCTCAACCCATTTTTAATGGCATTTTTAAGGAACAAAACAATGTTTATCGGGAAACATAGGATGCATATCAAACAAATATATTTGCTTATTTTAATAATTGAACTAGAATTTAAGACTCAATCGGCCGCAATCTAGAAATTATTTTGTATATTATTGCGTTTATGTTTTTGTTGTTATAGCTATTTCACCTTGCGCCAATCAAAATAACTACAAATAGAGAGACACTTACCCTAATAATTGCGAAGCGGTTAAAAAGAATATTGCATAATATCCTTTTTCGCGCTTACGATCTTATCAACTTGGCTGTTTGCATGCTATGGTGATTATTATTAAAAGCATATTTTTTTGGTAACATCGATTGTAGGTATACCGTATATATAAGGGCTGTAATGAATATCAAGCAGCATTATGAAAAGCTCATCCGTAAAGCTCATTGGTAAAAATCACCCAAAACCAGCAGATCAAACAGCAGCACGCACTGAGCTAATACATACCGATCATTGTGCGGTCATTCCTAGCTCGCCGGTGTTACCTGGAGTAAGTTACGCTGACATTGTCACATATAATCTGCTAATCGTAATAAGACAAACAGAATATACGATAAATTTAACCACCAGAAAAGTACTGATATAAGATTTGATAAACTGGTACAACTGATGGAAAAGCAGATGGAAAGGTTTGACAGAGTGTCAGAACAAATCTGCTCGTTAGTGAATCTTGTCACGTCACTTATCGGTAACCATGCATCCAAACCTTAAAATTGTCTTATGGAACGCTAACGGCGCCAGCCAACAAAAGTTCGAGCTCGAACATACCATCAAACCGTTTTACCGTTGACATTGTTTTACTTTCGAAGACTCATTTTACTGACCGCTCTCATTTTAAAATACACGGATATGCTATCATTGTCAGAGACAACATTAAATTTTTTGTATATAGATCCACATCACATCTCTGGGCTCAAGTAAGCACCGTAGAAATAAATGTAGCTACTGGTAGCTTTAAAATAGCGGCTGCGTACTTTCCTCCTCGGTATCAAGTCACTCAAAGCATGTTTCAAACTATATTTGATTCACTGGGAAACTGCTTTCTCATCGGTGGTGATCTAAACGCGAATAATCACTGGTGGGGAGCTAGAACTTGTGAACTTGTTAACGAGAAAAAAATGCTTCGACGTATCTGGCAACAATATCACTACCCGGCAGATAAGAACGCATTAAACAGAGTTTAAAGAAAATTAAAAAAGAGACTGATTGACTTGAAAAACGATGCGATTGAAGACTTCCTGATTAATGCTGAGCCTAATGGACCTAAATGCGATTTATGGAGAGCTACAAAATATTTAAAACGTCCAGCTCGACATTTAATTCCCATTAAAACTCGTAATGGGGATTGGTGTCACAGCACCAATCCCCATTAGGAACAATTTACACCATTCGCGATTGGCAGTAATGCACACGAAGCAGAGGTAGAAAGAGTGGTCAAAGCACCTTGCTGTGACAATGTTCCGATAACTCCAGCCAGTTTGGAAGAGCTTACAAATGAAATAAAACTTCTGGTAAGGAAAAAGTCTTCTGGATACGACGGAATCGACATAGCAACAATCAAAGCACTTCCCGATAATTGTCTACAACTAATAGTGGAAATATTTAACGTATGCTTCAGGCTTGGCCACTTCCCTAGCCAGTGGAAGTGCGCAGAGGTAATTCTGATTCCAAAGCCTGGAAAACCTGAGAACGAATTATCATCCTATCGCCCTATCAGTCTGCTGGCGGAACTCTTAAAAATATTCGAAAGAATATTTCTTCGTAGAGTGCTACCGACACTAGAAAGCGATATTCTCCCCGACCATCAATTCAGGTTTCGACGAAGGCATGGAATTCCAGAGCAAGTTCACAGAATCGTTGAAGTCATTCAAAATTCTTTTGAAGAGAAACAGTTCTGTTCGGCCGTATTCCTTGATGTGAAACAAGCCTTTGATCGCGTATGGAGTTGTTAATACAAAATAAAAATGACATTATCCTGCACAGAGTTCCGCTTTCTTCGATCATATTTACAGGGCAGAAGCTTCTACGTGAGACACGAAAACGCCAAATCTGAGTTAAAAAGCATACAGGCAGGAGTGCCTCAAGGAAGCGTGCTGGGCCCATTGCTTTACACCATATACACAGCTGACATGCCCGACTCTACCTGCAATGAAGTAACTATAGCGACATTTGCTGACGATACAGCAGTTCTTGCTACAGCTTCCAGTGCTAAAGCAGCAACTCAATTGCTTCAAAATCAACTGAACAAAACCCAAGACTGGATGAACAAGTGGAATATCGCAGTAAACGCAGCCAAGTCCGTTCATGTC
>JAWNNQ010002042.1:0-277191 GCA_035044765.1 Leucophenga montana | reverse complement strand
TTACCACTACGTGTTTCATTTTCCCTATGTGATCTTGTGTGCTGGCTGTAACATTTATTCTAAAATATTTATTTGGGTTTTCTTGGTTATTTTCCAACTCCTCGTCAGCCAACCAAAACCAGCAGTGACTCCCAAAAGCGAATAGTTAGGGGCTCTCACATCCACTAGCTGCAAACTGCTCGCACTTATTGAAAAAGTTATCTAGACAAATACAATTGCACAGTTGGTTTAATTAAAACGGGCTCGTTTTGGTATGTAGGAGTAAGTGAGAAAGAGCTCTGTAGGGATGTGGCTTTTATGTTTTGCGACAACTCTGCAGTACATCTGTTGGCAACAGCAGCAAACAGCTGATTTTATGCTAGATTATGCTGAAATCATACGGTGCAAGTTTTCGGAAGTATAGCAGCAGCAGTTGCTAGCAACATAACAATGCACAAAATATAATATCAATTAAATTAAGTGATTAATACATGTCGGCATAGTTGCAAGTACAAATAATGATGTTTGGCCACAATATGCTAAATAAAACTGCTGTGCTGTTGTTTAGATCGCATTTAAGAAAATACGCGACATTACCGAAAATTGCTCCTAAGAGGTATTTATGAATATTTTTTAATTAAATACGTTGCTATATTAAACTATACTTTTTAAAGTAAGTGGAAAAGCGTTATTGGTTTAGAGGTTCATGCACAAATATTAAGCGAATCGAAGCTGTTCTCCGGCAGTGGCACCGTGTTCGGATCTCCACTGAACGCATCAGTGGCATACTTTGATGCTTCAATACCAGGAACACTGCCGGTAAGTTTTTTAGGAAGTTCAAATGTGCTACATTACAGCCAAATCTATTGTATTTAAAAGGTATTGAATCACAAATGCATCGAATCGGGCATCAGAACAGCATTGGCACTGGGCTGTCGCGTTAATGAAGTCTCCATGTTTGATCGCAAGCATTATTTTTACGCAGATTTACCGGTGTGTACATGCAAGCTAATATCTAAACTTTATATGTATGTACATATGTATATTTTATATTGTTTTGCAATAGAATGGTTATCAAATTACACAACAACGTGCTGCTTTGGCAAACAAGGGCGAAATTACATTTCCTGTGATTGTTCCTGGTAAAAAGATCTATTATAAAAGCGCACGTTTGTTGCAATTGCAACTGGAACAGGATAGTGGAAAATCACTTCATGATGATGTATTGAAAAGGTAATGGCTGCAAAGTTTTTATAAATCTATTTTATATATAAGATTACATTCGAAAGTCTTAATACTTGTTGTGCACTGTAAAATGTAGTGTAAGACAAAGGTTTAAAGTTTGAATAAGTGCTTTGCAGCAGGGTAATATTGGAAGGTGGTCCTGTCCGCCCATAAAACTCCTATATTAAAGTGTGGCTAATCACCGCAGGTCAGAACATGGTACTCAGTAGTACCAGGATATCATACCTTAACATTTATAAGGCTACTTGGCTTAGTCCCAATCAAAGCACATGCTAAATTGATCAATTTATGATTGACGATACTTTGAGCGCGTTAGCCACGCAGACGGTTGTAATCTGAAGGTCAGATGTATACTAACACTTGCTAATCGACTCTTTTTTGGGCTAAGGTAGCGTGAACAATGACACCATCGGTGTTAGATTGAGAGAACTGACTTCGTTTAGGAGTGATTGAAGGAATGATTGTTCGTAGGATTTTTGGACCTATTAGAGTTGGCGATGAGTTTCGGATTCGTATGAACCAAGAGTTGTATTTTTGTGTTTTTTTTTTCAGGAGTTTAGTAGATCTAAACCGTGCCGGACTACCACTAATGGAACTTGTATTTGCACCTGATTTGGAAACTGGCGAAGAAGCTGCTTCTTTAGTTAAAGAGTTAATGTTGATACTGCAACGGTTGGAGACGTGTTCATGTAAAATGGAAGGTATCTTGTTGGTCAATAACGATTAAAGCAGCTTTGAATAATATCTATTAAATTCTAAAACAGAGGGTGCACTGAGAGTAGACGCCAATATATCTATTCATCAGGAGGATCAGCCGCTAGGTGTACGAACAGAAGTAAAAAACATTGGTTCTGTACGTAACATATCTCAAGCGATAACCTACGAAATCGATAGACAACTTGAAGTTGTGGCACAGGGCGGTGTTATAACAAATGAAACTCGTTCCTGGGATGCTGAACGCCGCTGTACCATAGCCATGCGTGACAAAGAAGTTCTACAAGATTACCGATTTATGCCGGAACCCAATTTACCACCACTGCGATTAAATATGAGACGAAAAACTACAGAAAATAACGATATGATATGTGTACCAGAAATTGCTGAAAATCTACCAGAATTGCCGGAGCATACACGACGTCGTATAAGTGAAGTCTATAAACTGGGCCAGGACGTTGCTATTATTCTAGTTGTATGTGAAAAAGTAGACAAAGTTGGGGGGTGGCCCAGAAATCTCTTTTGCCTTAAAATTTCCAAATTTCATTCATAAACCAAATTTTTCTGAATGAAATTTGGAAATTTAGAGGTGCCACCGCCGAATATGTCATTTATTTATTAACTTGTCTTTTGTTTTACAGAATGAGCCAGTTTTATTACAACACTTTCTAAATGTAGTTGAAAGTCTGCCTGAGATAACAACAAAGTCTGTGACAAACTTTCTTATTAATGATTTTCTATCCTACTGCAACAAAATTAATTTAAATATTGCTGAATGGTAAGTATTTGCTTTGAAATATGCAGGCACAGCAAACTTCTAATTCATTTTCAGTACATTGGATGCTTCCGATTTGAAGGATATTCTACAAGCTTTGCATAACGAAGAGATAAATCTATTAGCAGCACGAATACTAATTGAACTTATGCATCAGCATCCAAAATCAAATATCAAAGAGGTACAAGGCTAATTGTTTTATAATTAAGATGCAAGATTGGAACATTATTTTTGATTCTAGCTTATAAAGCAAAATAATCTCGAACAAATATCAGATGCTGCAACCATAGAGAACTACTGTCGGACAGCATTGAAAAATCAGTCGAAAGCTGTGCTTCAATATCAAAAAGGCAAGGCGAAGGCACTTTTTGCTATAGTCGGTGAGGTTGCAAAGATCTCCGAGCAGAAGGCAAATATGAAGTTGGTCGTGGTCTGTTTGAAGCGTCTCTTAGACGAGACTGAAACCCGAAAATAAATAAAACAAAAGCGATTTATAGCATAAAGTCAGTGTATTTCAATATGTGAATGAATGATGGCTTTCATGTTCAAATTGCTTTAAATTTAAGCTGTTGAGTGTTCTACAAACAGAAGTAGTAGAGCAATTCAGCTTAAATTTATTTTTTATAGCGCTACTTTTACAGCGTTTTTTTTTTTTAAGTGATGATTGTTTAAGTGTTTATAAATGCAATAAGTTTTCAGGTATGTATAAACTATAGTTCTGTTTTTCTCCTGTGTCAGGAGAAGTGGAACTTCTGGATTATAATGCTTTAATGACTTAAATTATAAATGTTGCAAATATTTTAATTCATCAAATTGAGACTAAACTGAAAATAAGAAGAATTTTTTATAATTTATATTTGCTAATGTCTGTGAAGTTTTTTTTTTCAATATCGGATAAACCGTATTTTCAAATGAGTTGTATTTAAACAGACTATATTCTATTGTCTAGCGAGCAGACAATGAAAAGTTTAAATGTTATGCTTATAGACTGCAAACGATTTAATAGAAACAATTATTTTATGTATGTATTTAAATGATTTTGGGTATCTATACTAAGTTGAGCATTAGAGATGAAGTTAAATGTGCAACAAAAACCATATCAACGATATACGAGTACGTTTGTCATAAAATAAATGCAATGCGCTTTGTTTCGCTGGCAGTGTTTCGTACATTACTCGGTGAAGTTCTAGTAATGCTGCATAAATTAATCACGATCATAGTCACGGCATGTGGAGGGTGGTAGGCTCATGGATACAGCAGAGTCCAGACTGGAAAAAAAGAGACACGGTAATAAATCGTAATTTTTTTATAACTCCAGCCATATACAATGTATTATATATATATATATATATATATATATATATATATATATATATATATATATATATATATATATATATATATATATTTACCGTCTTGATTCACTCTCGAGCAAGTGATGATCGACTGGATGCTGCGAGACAATACGCAAGGAGTCACCCAGTGTATTGCGTAAGTTTTGCATATCACGGTTGCCTTTGGAGTTGCGCAGTATTAATTGCTGTCGTCTTTTAGCCTCTTGTGCCAACTGTTCTTGCAACATCGATATCTGCAAAGATTACCAAAATGTAAGTACAAGAAGAAAAGATTTATATAGTCATAATGATAAGAAATAACTTAAAAGGTAATGTGTGTACTTAATCGAAAATTTTAAAAAAAACAAGAATTCTTAAATTCACTTCGCATGAAGTTTCAAATTGTAAGAAAAGTGGGCTGGATCGACCATTGATATTTATGTGAAGCATAGGTTCATAAGAAGTCATGATATCAAATTTCTAACTAATATTTCCTGTAATAAAAAAGTTTTTTATACAAAATTTCAAAAGATGGCTTGTATTGGGGATACCCCAAAAATGGGGGATATCACACCCATTGATATATACGCAGCATCTGCTCACAAAAAACCAGCATATCAATTTTGAAGTTCCTATTAACTGCAATTGAAAAGTTTTTAATGCCAGATGTCAAGAGTGGGCAAGGGGCTTCCCCAAAAAGTGAGGGATTCAAATCCATTGTCATATATGTAAAAAAACGATGGAGTTAAGTTTATATGGGGTACCTTTAAAATTATGGGAATCATACGTTCATAAGAAGCCACCATAACAATTTTTAAGTTCATCTGACAGATTTACACCCATTGGTATATGTATACAAATCTAAAGTGTCCGCCAGCCATTGTGTCAAATTTTATGTTTCTATTGACTGCAATTAAATGTTTTTCATACAGAAGGTCAAATCTCGAGGAATGCTTTGTATGGGACTTACCCTAAGAAGTGGGTGTGACACATACATACAATAGTATAACGTCTGCACACATTACATAACTGTGTACATGGTATAGTCACACATATTACTTATATTGATCAATAAACTTCCTTACCTGATTTTTTAGCCGTAACACCTGCTGGCTGTGCAACTGCTCACGTGCATCAAGAACTTTCTCCGCATGTATCTGTGCACTGCGATACCGCTCTGCATCCATGCCATCGGCGCATTTTGCACTGTCGTGCATGCGTGCCCTGCAGCGTGCAAGTTCGGATTCTTTTTCGGCCAGTAATGTTTCTAGGCGTCGCACCTTAAGACGCAGATCACGTGTTTCTTGCTCTATGACCGTATGGTCCAAACCACAACTGAATCCGCCTTTCGAGTAACTTATGTTTTTATCTGTGCCATTCTCCATTGTTCTTTTATTGTTGCCTACCGGCTCGAAACGATTTGAATCGTATTCGCCACTCTCGTAATAAGGATCAGATTTCTCTGCGCGATCGTAAGCACTACCGCTAGCGAATTTGCTCTTACGCTCCGATTCCAATTGTTTCACCTTCTCCTGCAACGATTGTAGCTTTGTACGTAATTCAGATTTCTCACGCTGCGACGACTTAAGCTGACGATTGAGGTCATCTTCCTCACGGGAACCATTGCCGTTGCCTCCTTTATCGTTTGACTCTTGATTCCACTTGGCAATTCTCAACTCAGACTCGAGTGCAGAACGTTGCACCTCCAAATCCGTCACTTGTTCTTGCAATCGTTGATTGCTGTCCAATTGTGCCTGTTGACTGCGGCGTAATTCATTCACATTCGTTTGCGCACTGTCCAGCCGTTCGGTTAGTATGCGCTTCTCATTCTCCGCATTCTGCAGTGTCTTTTGCAATAGCTTAAGCTTATCTTCATTCGCCTGTGAGCAGTGTCCTTGTTCGGTTAGCTCTTTGCTTAGCGTTTTGATTTCACCTCGCAATTCGGTTTCGGTAACGGCCGATTTTTGTAAACGGTCTTTCATTTGGTCAATGGCTGTCTTGAGTGAGGTACAGCGATCTTCGAGTTGAGCAATTACCCGATTTTGGTTATCCAAGCGTTCCTGCAACTGGCGTATATTACAATCTTTCTCCTGTAGCGCCATTTGCAAGCGCGTTATGTCACCCTCCAACGCAACTCGATGTAGATCTAGTTTACTAGCGCGTCCCTCCACCTTTGCTAGCTCTTCTTGCAGCTGACGCTTTTCGTTATCTAGTTTTGCACCATGTTGTCGGCACTTCTCTAAACGATCCTGTGAAATAAATCAGATTTATTAAACAGTTGGAAAGATATAAAGACAAGAATCAACGAAATGCAGCAAAGCATAGTTATAGTATATCGGATTACCATATTACATACATATGTATGTAAATTACCTCATTTTGCGAATTCTCCTCGGTGCAAGCAGATAATTGCATTTCCGTTTGGGTTAACTTTTCGACCAGCAGTTGACCCTCGTCGCACTTCTGTTTTAATTTCTCTTCCAGCACATTCAGTGCAGACGCTTTCATGTTCCGTTCCGTCTCCAGATTGCTCTTCTCTTCTTGCAGATGTCGCAACATTTGCTGCAATTTGGCCACCTTGGCATCACAGCGCATTTGCTGCTCTGTTGCGCCCTGTAGCTGTTTCTTTGCCGCAGTCAGTTGCAGTTTATAGTCGTCCTTTTCTCGTTCTAATTGGGCTACCTGATGCATGAGATTGCGGACACCCTTTCGCACCATATCGGTATCGACATCGATTGGTCCTTCGGGACACTGCGAGGTGCTGCGCGTATCGTAGTCATGGCAACTCTGACCGCCTACACTGCGCGATGGACTAAAGCGTCGCGAAGGACTCACCAGACGATGCGATAAGTTTACAGAGCCATCGATTTGTATGCCGGCAATGCGACGTAATGTGTGCACCACCGAACTAAGCTTGTGTTCCGTATCACGTTTGTGTAGTTCCACACAGGCCAACTGTTCATCAAGCGCTCGTATACGTCCTTCGGCGCCGCCTAGTCTAGCCTTCAGTTCCTGAATTTGTTGCGTTGCATCGGCCAGACACACTTCCAGATTGTGCTTCTGATCCTCTAGGCGTTTTTCGCGTCCGCGTGCCTCCTCAATACGTGTCGCCAATTCTTGCTCGCGCGCATGGAAGCGATGTTCCTCTTGATTGTTGTGACAACGTGCGCGACCCAATTCCTGTCGTGTGGCACAAAGATTGCGTTCCAAGTCGGCCAGTTGTTTTTTAATCTGACATAATTCCTGCTCGGCGCGCTCCTTAAGCTCGGTTTCGGCAGTCAACTTATTTTGTAGCTCCTTGCCTCCTTCGTCTTTTTGTGCGAACTCGATCTGGGCTTTTTGCAGCGTATTTTTGGTGGTGTTCAGCTCCTGCGTCGTTTTCGACAAGTTGTTCTCCGTCTCCTTGAGTATGGTTGTGAGTCGTGTACGTTCATTCTCCAACGCATTTTTATTCTCCTCCAGATTACATATTTTCTGCAGTGCCTCTTCGTTGGCACGTGCGTGTTCACGTTTGGCGCCTTCCACACGCTTTACATGATCACGCAACTCCTTGTTGCTGTTGGAGTACTTATCACGTTCAATATTACTGTCGGCTAGCTGTCGCCTGCTGTCCGTGAGTTCCTTGCGAAGACTTTCGATGTAGCCATCGCCTGCCATGGCATGCAATAATTTAATTGAATTTAATTTGTTGTATTTATATTGAATCTTATTTAAAAATACCTTCTTTTGTTTTGCGCAGCGCATCCTGCAGTTCGTTATTGATGCCCTCCATCTTGTCCTCCTTTAGACGGATCTCCATTTTGAGTTCATCGCTGAGACGGAACAGTGAGTCACGCTCTTCGCGTAAACCGGTAAGTTGAATCTCCTGTTTACTAATGCACTCCTCCAGTTTAATTCTGAAAATTTAAATAGAAATAGTTATTTTTTTGCTATCCTGAATATTGCTCTTCTTGATTTACTACCTATTCTCTTCCTCCTTTGTGCGTATGTGTACAATATCATCCTTAAGTTGTGCAATAGCGCCACGTTGTTTTTCGTCGCGTGCCTTGTGCTCGCGTTTATTACGATCCAAGGATTCCTGTTCCGTTTTTAGTTCACGGCATACTGCCTCCAGTTTCTCAACAACGGCCTGTCTATCACGGTGTGCAATCAGTAGCGCCTGCTGCTTTTCATTTTCAGCACGTATTAGCGCCTCCTCGTGCTGCTGCACTAGACTTTCCATGTGCGCCTGTAACGCTGCCAAACGCTCTTGCAGTTTGTCTACTTCATCATCTTTAGCCGTCTGCAAGGCCTGCAATGCCTGTTGCATACGTTTTTCAAGCGCATTACGCAGCTGTAGGAGTTCATCGGCATGCTTCTTTGCAGTATCCTCCGCTGCTGACTGCAGGCTGGCGATCTTCTGATTAAAATCATTCTCCGCCGAACGTGCAGCATTCAGTAGTTGTGTCTTTGTTTCCTGCGCCTTACGATGTGTTTGTTCTAAATCCTTCTGTAAGCGAGCTACATGATTTTTAAGCGATTCCTCGCGTACAAGTGCTTCCTGTAGATCACGTTCCAGTTGATTACGCTTTTCCTCGGTTGCCTCCAGCGTCGTATTTGTATCGAATAGTACCGCGTCCAGTGACTCCTTCTCAGAGCGTAATGCGGCCAACAGTTCTTGCAAACGATGCACTTCTTTTTCATGCAAATCAATGACTACTTGCTTCTCTTCGATGTCTTTGACTAACTCTTCAAGATTGCGATTTAAGCGGTTATTGGTTTCACTCGTCTGTTCCAGACGTTGCCGCGTACGCATTAGTTCCTCATTAAGCGCTTCTTTCTTTCGGCACATTGCGGTCAACTGATTATGTATATCACCACGTTCGCGTGTAATGCAGGTTAGATCCTGCAGTACTTTCTCCTTTTCCATCTGTAGGCACTTTGTTTTTTCGCTATAAGATAAAATTTCTGTTTCCAGTTCCATTCGTGTCTTATCCATGGCTGACAGTTCCTTGCGCAGTTCGCAGATTTCGTTCTCCTGCTCCTTAGCTTGTATGCGCAATTTCTTGCGCTCGTCCTGCGTTTCGCTAAGACAGTTCTGCACCGATTTGAGCTCATCAAACGTCTGACAATTGTTGTTCGAGAGTTTGTCCAGTTTGTCTTGCAACTCACATTTCTCCAATAACAATTTGTCCAAATCGTTTTCTAAGTCGGCTTTTTGTTTTTCAAGTATGTTGATGATGTTATCTGATTCGATGCGCTGCTGCTCGAGTAGTTCACGATTCAAACTGACGCGGTTTAAATCTTCCCGCAGGGAAATTGTTTCTTCACGCAAACGGCTGCTGCGATCTTCTTCGGATCTATCAATCAAATGAGAATAGAATACAAATAGTTATGATGAATTTATTAAAGAAAGAAGGTAGCAATGCAAGTCCTGACTAACAGCCCAAACTACTAATACAAGATATCTGATTTGTGGACAGTACTTTTCTTTTATAGTGTAGGTGTTTAGTAATGTGGTGTTTCCTAAAATTTTTCCGCAATTGAGTTGTATGTTACAATGATAGGTTATATTGAAGGACGTGTTTCGCGAATCTAATTCAACAGGTTTGGATGTTTCTGTAATTATGATAGTGTGAGCAGTAAGATTTGAACAGAGAATGGGTGACACTACTTTGGTGAACATAAAACAAATTCCACGAACAATTGATGAGAATACTGTCTCCTCATTAAATTTTAAAAACGTAAAGATGAATTTGAGAGATGTACTTCAGCGAAGTTGTGATTAGAGCCGGATACACCCGAGAGGCAAGATTAAAGGGTAACGAGTGGTTTCATATGATTGTGGTGAACTACTCAAAGTATTGCACATATGCTTCAGGAACACCACACTAGATACTTTGACCTCATGTTGGAGAGCATGGACACAATCAGAGAAGCCAACTATTAAACGTCAACCGATTTGAAAAGCTTCAACTAACCATCGCCAGCGGTAGATAGTGCCGTTGTGATGAAAAACAGTGTGTTCGCTTTATATTTGGGTTCCATAGCCTTCAACAGATATACTCCAGATAAAATTATGACGATAGAATGTTTTTTCGCTTTTCCACCCCAAAGATCCTTGCTCATAAAGCTAATTTCACTGCAAGAAATCGCATTCACTATTCGGCGACTCAACAGGAACAAAACTCCTGGCTATGACGGCATTTACAATGGGATGGTGAGGACTTTTCCAACATATGCACTACTTTCTATCTTACATTTTAGAAAGACGATCCCTTAAAGGGACAGCACAGTGGACAATACAAATCAAACGAGAAACAAAAATATTTTCTTACTTCGTTGAGTGCAACAGCGCATTACACACGCATATACGCAAAATGCGCATGTAATCAGTAACCGAACTTTGGACTATATTATGCAAGCTGCATACGAGGGAGAGGCACTTATAATTCACAAATAGTTTTTACATATTCATTAAGTAGGCTGAAGAATGCTATTGCTTTCAAAGCCATAAATTTTATACATTGCAAAAGCCATTTCCGGGTGTCTCCATGACATCCCAACTTTTTTTAAAATAAATATCTCTTAACGCAATTTGTGTCCAGATTGTCGCCTCAAAAAACAATAAACATATATAATAAAATGTACAATAGAATGCTATTTCCAATGACAATCATAAAAGTTTAAAATATTCTATCGTATCTGGCTAGATCGATTCATTGAGCTGAACAAAAAATAAGTACTTATTATATGTATCTAGTAGATACTAGTAATAATAAATACTATCTACTCGTATTTTAATTGTAAATACAAGTATATTCATACGATGGTCAGGGGATGAGTAATGCTAAAAACTTAGAGACAATCATATAATACTCCTAATAGGATACAAATTAAAAACAAAACTCTCCATGAAATACCTTAAATTAAATTCCGTTATGTTTTTATCTTTTAAAATGCGCTGAATTTCCAACTCCAATGCTTTTTTATCTTCTTCTAAAGAATCAATGCGCTTCTGTTGCTTGCCATAGCTCAGTTGTAGCTTCTCAAATTCGCTACTAAGAGTTTCGAACTGGAATTAAAATATTATTGTAAAAAAAAATATAAAGTGTTTTATCCAAACTACGTTTGTCAGTTTCTTACCGCATTATTTAAATCGGATCGCCCCATTTCGGCTTGCTGCTTTTGTATGCGAATCTCATCAAGCGTCTTTTGCACACTCTCCCGCTCCTTGAACAGTTCCGACAGCTTTGCATTGCTCACATCCAACTTTTCGGTGAGCTGTTGAATCTTCGTGGTAAGCAGCGTCTTCGTACCCTCGCTTGTATCCAGCTGTGTCTTAGTAGTTCTTAGATTCTCGTTGGTATTTTGGAAACGTACTTGCATGTCATGCAATGCCAACTGGTATTTGTGCAGCGCTGCTTGAACCGCCGAAATCGTGCCCTCGGCGAATGCTTGCGATGCGCGCGTTGAGCTGCGCCGCGGCGATTTTGTGCTACCGCCAGCAATCGAAGCGGTATCACGCGACAAGTGCATGTGCTGCTGACCTCCGTTGACCTCGTCTGCTTCGCGATCCGTATTGTCGGCATCTTGCACAACAGCCTGTGCTATTTCACGTATGGAGCTATTTAAACGCTCAATCTCATCGTTATAGCGACTAGCTAGCGCCGCTTGAGATTCCGCTTGCGCGCAGCGATCTTCGAGTTTTTTTAACTGATTCATCAGTTCCAATAAACGCTGATCGCGCTCCATTATCTCATGCCGTGCGCTCTCATACTGCACTTTCAGTGTGGCCATTTGACCTCGTAAATCATCGTTTTCGCAACGCGATGCTTTTAGCTCTTCGTCCGCGAAATGCTTGGCTTGCTTTAGATTGAATAAAACGCCCAAAACGGAACCATTAATGTCCTTTGTGGTACCATTTACCTCGCTACCCATTTTACTGAGCTCATTCTTCATGTCCGCCTGCATATCGCGAAAACTACGCTTCACATCGACAATTTCACGCCACATCTTCAGCAGACGATTGTGTTCACTGTTGTAGTAGTCCTTAAAGGCCTGTGTGCGCCGTATGATTTATGTATTAATAATATTAATTTAAACAAAACCTATGCAATATTTTGAATAGTATTATAATTTAGTCACCATATTTGCAACACCATAAAGGAAGCATCGGAGACCTCAAAAAGTATATATACATTCTGTCAAAAAAGTATCGGAAATTGATCATTTAAAAAGCCCGTTTAAAGGTATTGTCAAATTCTTTTGATCACAAACTTGGCCTCTATACTGACGCGAAGTTTGAGCGCCATTTCTCATTTACAGTGCTAGATTTTGTCTGTTCAACTCAATTTTGTTTTGCGATTTTTACCAATTTTTGCAAATTTGTTCTAAAACTCAATCGGATAAAGGTCGCTGAAAACATGGTAGAACGAGTCAATACCGACTCCACACTCTTAAAACTCATTGTAACTGGTGATGAAACATGGGTTTACAAGTTTGACATGCAAACCAGTCAACAAGCTTCAGAATAATGCCTTCTAACTGTGCCGAAACCGAACTAACCACGTCAAATTCGATAAAGGTAATGTTGACTATTTTCTCTGATTATCGAGGTGTTGTGCTCTCGGAATTCTTGCCTGAAGGTGAGACGATAAAAGAATAATATTATTTGAGCGTTATGCGGTGTGAAAAGAAAACTCTTAGATTTTGCACCACTATAACGCACTGTCTCACTTTGTGAACTGATTTCTGAACAAAAACTAAACAAATAACATCGAACAACCACCGTATTCAACTGATATGGCTTCGGAAGACTAATTTCTCTTTCCAAAACTGAAATTACCACTTCAAGGCACCCGTTTTCAGTCGATAGAAAACATAAAAGAGAATTCGTGCCGAAAACTGAAGTCGATTCCGAAAATGCGTTTAAAAAATTAATGTAAAATTGTTTTTTAATTGGTAAACTGTATACAAGAAGTGATTCCAATTAATTATAGCAGATATTTTATAAATTGTACACTTGGATCAGTAAACGTTTGAGGAATCGATAGCTCAACTGTCTAGCGTGCTACCTAACATTCTAGATGACCTGCGTCCAACCCTAGCTCGATCAAAAATATCTTGAATTTGTAATTCTAATTCTTTCCAATAATTTCATGCGCAACAAAATTATTCACAACCCTCTATCCCATCTACACCCGTAAAAATGACAAAAACCATTCATTCGGCTCTACCGAAGTTAACGTTTTTTCTTGTTTTAATTTGACATATGTACCTGTTCTTCCTCCTTAAACTCATCTTCCTTGAGCAACAATTCATCGCGCAAACTTGACCAGTCGTTGGTTAGCTTCTGCAAATCATTGGTCAAAGCTTCGTTTGTGCGATTGCCCTCCTCCAGTTGACTGCGCAGCATATTGTTTTGCGAAAGCAACTGCTCACATTTGTTGTGCTCATCCTCCAACTTGCGACAGAGTTCAGCGCTGTCGTCGTGCACTATAAAATCACGTGTGCAGCTTGCTGGTGGTGAATCGAGTGAAGATGAGCACGGTGCACTCGATTGACCCAGCGTCAAGGATGTTGAGCACTATAAATTAAAGAATATTTTTTTTTTTAACTTAAGTAAGCGGTTTAGCATTTATATGTATATAGAATTCCTACCAATACTTGACCAGAAGGTGGTCCCGATAACATTTTGGTGGGACAAGGCGACATACTCGTTGGTTTGATGGTCTCCTGCATGCGATCCTCCAAATCGCTGCAGCGTTGCCGATACTGTTGTATCTTCGATTGCAATCGACTGACCAAATTGGCTTGGTTCTGCTGTGCCTGTTTGTATGTGTCCAGCCGTCTGCGGTAGCTACACGATTCATCAGTCAATCGCTGGCGCAGCTCCTGATTCTGACGCAACAGCGCATTCGTCGATGACGGTTCGGCGGACATGCCTATTGGACTTAACATTCTTGGCGTAATGTTGTCGGTCTGCTGGTGATTATTGTTGTTGCTGTTGTTGTTGCTGACGTTATTGGTGTTCCGCTTAGCAAGATGATCCGGTGTTGCACCACGTCCACGACTATTCTTCGAAAAAGGCAAACGCGTTGCAGTCGAGTTTTTTGAAGGCGTATCTAGGCCTGTAGGACAGGGCGTTTGCTTAAAGTTATCGCGATATGGTAGCATCTATATGTAGTATTGAAAAAAAAAAAAATAAAAGAAAAAGGATGTAAAATTTGGAATGAATAAGTTAGTTGATAATTTGCCGCAATTTTGTGTATTATTTAAATTCGAATACGATTTCAAATGCGGTTGCGTGTTTGAATGCGGTTTCGAGTAACCTTAGAAAAAACATGAGAAACTACAAAAAACTTCTTTTGGCAAGTGAAGTTGAATTCCCATATTGATTTATGTTCGCTGCGCTTGGAAACTTCTTTTTTCCCCACTCTACTACAATGATACCACCACTGCCGCTAGCAGTTCCGGTCGTCATAACAGTCCGTCCGTCCTTAAGGCTGTGAATTTTATGCTTTGCTTGAGTAAATAAATTAGGAAGTCAAGCAACATTTTATTTTATTTATTTTTTTTCGTTTTCTATTGCTATGCAAAATTTTTTCGTATTCATCATAAGTAGTTTACTCTTTTACAGCACGCATTGCACGGTCTGTCACCAGTGAACGGTCTGAGTCAACGAATCATGCATCCGCCAACGTGGTACCGAACTAAATTTTGCTTAGGTATATCCTTTCAATATAATAATAAATATGTTTAACTGCAGTTGATCACAGCAACATAATTTCATTCGATTTAGCTAGGTATTTGAATAACAAATTCCCATTGACGAGTATTCGAAACTACTTGAGTCACGATTTATTATTAATAATATTCACAAACATGAATAAGCAACTAAGGACATAAATATTCGAGGACATTTGCTAAGCAAAAAATGTAAAAGTTTCACAACTTGCATACGAGTATATACCATAAACAGGTTAAACGACCTTTTGGTAGAATTCATTATAGAGGGTGAAATTACATCATACATTTGTTAAGTTTTTTTTTTCTTTCGCGGTTTTACGTTGTAGCTTAAATTGATTGATTGTAAATTTCGTTATCACATTAGTTTAGACTAAACTGATTTTTGCTGAAAAACTCAAGCAAGAATGTGTAATATAGTCGTCGTGGCCGACTTTATAATCCCCAACATAATTGCATAGTGATGGGCATATAAAAGTAGGATAATGAGCACTGTTATTAATAATGTGGCAAATCCTATTTAGATAATCTTAAAAACAAAATTTTTTTTAAGTCGGATCCATTAGCTTACCCTTTATGCTTTGGATCACTTAACTTTAGAACAAAGTTGAACTCAGGTGCTCGTCGTGTACTCACACGGACATGAATTGTTGCTTGCCGAAGTCAGCTCAAGAGAAAGAAGAGAAAGAAAATTTAAAAACACTGTGCTGAATGCTTTCAGCGAATTAGCTTCACTTCGCATTATTTAAACAAATTACATAGACATGTGGAACACACACATACACTTACACTTTGGTTGTTCTCTTTTTGCAAATCTCTGCCCTAGACTCAATGAGCAACTCGAATGATATTTTCGAATGCAATCATTAAAATAGAACTATCTTATATTTAAAATTTCGGTAGTTACTGAATACATATTTCTTAATTGTTGATGGCCATGAAATACTGAGTCTACACAAAACATTTGCTATGTTACAAACTTTATGACAAACTAATAGTACCCTTTTCACCGCATAAATACCGATAAAGCTAGTAATCTGATTTAAAAATAAGGTTTGAAGGGTTGTCAATCAAATCCATCAAGAGAATATATGTTGTAAATGGCGTTATAAGTGAAAAATATTTAAATATAGACGCTCATACTAAAACGAACCAGAACGAATATTTAAATATTGTTAAAATGTTTATTTTTTTTTTTTTTTTTGGTTTAGTGCAATACAATTAAATAAAAACATTTTCTTGTACATTTTTCACCAACACAAACCAAACCCACCGTTCAATTTTAGGATTTTTGGATGAAAAACTTTTTATTATATTGTCTTCTCAGGACGGACACTTTACTTACTTACTTAGGTGGCCCTACAACCGTCTATCGGTCAAGTCCGCACGTAGGAAAGCGCACCATTCGGTGTAATTTAACGCGCCGGCGCCAGTCGCTGGCAATCCGGAGCTTCATAAGGTCATCATAGACCTGATCTTTCCATCTTAAGCAAAAATCCTACGAAGAATCTTTCTCTCGAACACTCATAAAGACGCTGTATCCGTTGATGTCAGGGTCAAAGCTTCTGCGCCATACAGCAGGGCCGGGATTATCAGTGTATTATAGATTTTTATCTTCCTACATCCAGAGAAGGCTCTACTTCTAATTTGCTTGCTGAGCCCAAAGTAGCAGCGATAAGCAAGCGTGTTTCTTCGTCTGTTCTCTAGGCTGACTTTGTTGTCGCTGGTAATTTCAGTTCCCAGATAGACGAAGTTTTCTACAACGGACACATTACATATTTTATGCCCAGTATTAGGGATAGTCGTCACACAAACCCACTGCCGACGTTTAGATTTTTGGGTTAACAAATTAACTTTTTTTTAATGGAATATAAATTGTCCCACATTTGAATAAGTGTTAAAAAATGATCCTGGTAAGCTCTTAACAGAGCCAGTTAAGGTCAACATTAAAGGGTCTTAGAAATCTTGCCTAAGCCATCAACAAATGGGGGAAAAATGAATAAAGCGAGAGTGTTGTAAGCAATTTTTTTGGGAAATGTTATGGGCTACGTAAACATTTTGAAAACATAAGATTCATCCAAAACATCTACAAAACCAAATAGAATTGCTATCGCTAGAGCTATTTCGAATTAAGGCTACTCTTTTTCATAAATAAACTGAAAAAAAAACCAGGGTCATACATAGTAGTAAACATCTAAACACTTAGCTTGGAAAACGCCTGCCATCGGTATTTTTTTTCTGACGAAAAGTTTAATTTGTAGGAACCAGACTTCAACTAAAATTTTCCACGATTTAAGAAAGGAGGAGCATTATATGAGTCTTCGAATAGCTGTAATGGTGTGGAAAGCAATTTCATATAATGGAACTACTGAACTTCAGTTTCTTACATCAAAAATAAACGAGAATACAAAGCGTGCGCTTAAAATGTCTTTTAATCCACTTCCGATATCTTTGATACAATATAATTGATTTATCAGTATGACAGTTTTATCAAAATATTTTTTTCAAACTTTTGTGGTACAAAGGAACCACACAGATGTATATACCCAAAAACCAACAACCACATCTCAATAGATCTGACATTAGATTGCTTTTGGGCAACCTCACCGGCCATCATCCACTGAGACATCACTTAAATAAACTAGGTCTCTCCTCAGAAACAGGCACCCTCTAGTGGATGACGAAACTAGTTTACATCTGCTTTGCGATTGTCCGGCCTTCGCCAGGCTCAGAATTGAGCAGATGAATATACCCTTTATTACATCTGATGAGATCAAAAACACCTCGTCTAAGAATATTATCCATTTAAGTAAAGAGACGGAGAAGATCCTAGATAAATTACAAAATGGTACAAAAAACATCATTTTCAGTCGCAGTGTCCGTTTCCTTTAGGATGGCCCTCAGACGTTCTAGCTCTGACACTGAGTCTTAGTTAGCGTTACAGGCTGATCGAGCCTGATTCGCAGTGACCACTTGACACTACCAGACTCTACGTCACGCACGGGTTATGGTTCAGATGTCGCTTCGAAACATACTCTTTTTAATGGCGAATAGATAACACAGATGGTTTAGGTGTTGGAAAGGTAAGGGTAATTTCCGAAGTAATTTGCTGCGTAGAATCCGAATCCGGGGTCAGGATTGGCCCATCACGTCAGCATTTTGAGATATTTGAGGTAACTTCGGAAATGACCATTAAATAGAAATGTACCGATAAGATTACAAATCACCCACACGAATATACTGATTAAAGGCAACATTCAAAACTGAGGGTAGATTCAAACGGAAGTTTTGGGAAAAATTATGGAATTATGGATACATTTTTTTTCGTGAAAAATGTTCTATAGTTGCTACATACATTTCAACATATAAGACCTACTCAAACCGAATTAACATACCAATTACCAAAATGCTGTTTTTAAAGCGCACTTAATCACACATGCACGTATAAGAAAAATTGTTTAAAAAAATTTTTTATGCACCTTAAATGATATTGTAAAAATTTTAAATATTAATATTGAAATGAAAAAACAAGTAGCTTATCGGTTTAAATGCATTTGGTTTTGTTAATCATACATAAAAGATTTTAAGTTGATAAATTTTCTAATATCAATATTACAGAAATCTTTTCCGGCTCAAAATCTCCAAATTTCATTTATAAAATTTAGTTTTATGAGTGAATTTTGGAGTTTTTGAGCGAAAGAGATTTTTGTGTCACCCCCGATAAAGTAGAATTTTATCTACATAACGAGTTCAATTCTTTTCAAAGTTAACAATTCTGCATTAAGTGAAAAGTTAAAAATTTTGTAAGCTTACAAAATCCAATTATTCAACTTTAGAAAACAAAATTTATAAGCATAGAAAACACCTACACCATTGTGTTTAGAAAAAAAAGCTAGAGTTACACTTACATTCAAATATTTTCTTGGTCGTTCTTCTCCAACTTAAAATATTCACAACTACACTGAAGTTTTCAAAAGAATGAAGTTTCTTTTCTTTTTTTTTTCAATCAAACACAAAGTTTTCAAGCAGCTAATTGCAGCCAACGACCGATTAATGCGCTCGCACACAAATAATCCTCTTGATGTCAGTAGGTTCTTATCCTTATTCGAATCGATTCGAGTATGAGTATATATCCAATATCTCTTCTGAGTTACTTAAATTTTTATCGAACACACCGCAGCGAATGTCCGTATCGAACTGAACTCGGCAACGAATGTTGAACCTAATAAATAGATAGATTTGTCCGCGTCGGTTCCCGTTGGAGCTCATTCGCATAAACAATTTGAATAGTTTGTTAAAGTTACAGTTTTTTGGGGATAGGGAAAACAAACATCGAATTAACAAATTCCTGGTAACCGAGGGCAACCAAATTGATTTTGCGCTAAAGGGGAAATTTCTCAACGAAACGAGCAACAAATGCATTTGTAGCATACTACTATATTGTTAATATATTAAGATACTCGTTATGTACCTGCCTACATAGTTAAGAGTTAAACAAACAAACAAACAAGCACGAATTAGTTGGTTCTAATTGCGGTTTGATAAGCCTAATGCAATGCATATGTACAGATATAGGTATATGAAATAACTAGATTGGCTAATATCTGTACTATATTATCGCGTAAGTAATGATTAGATGCTAAATGCACCTAACGCTCTATCTCAATCAGTTTAAACTATTTCCATCCTTCTCAGTCACAATACACTTTTTGAACAAAACGTACTTTGATCCCATATATTGTAATAAAAATTTATTGATCAATTTCTTATAGATTATATATATATATATATATATATATATATATATATATATATATATATATATATATATATATATATATATATATATATATATATATATATATATATATATATATATATATATATATATATATATATATATATATATATATATATATATATATATATATATATATATATATATATATATATATTATTTTCCCAGTCGGATTCATTTGTCTTGACAATTCGGCCGTAACTATTGCGGCTGCAGCTTCGTTTACTTTGCTGATAAGAACACGCCAGACATGCAAAGACAGCTTAAAGTACAATTGAGAGTGAAAAGCAAAATCTTCCGTCTGGCGCTTAAAAAAATATAAAAAAATAAAATATATATAGAACGTTCATAATACTGAATTTGTAGGTAAACAATCCAATGTTTAATGTCAAATATCTGTGCACTGTCTGGCCTCTGCGTCAAGGTTGGCTAGTTTACAAAGTTTTAGTTTTAAACGATTTTATTGAAAGAAAAAATCTCGCTGATAAGCTTTCAAAATTAATCTACTTATGCACAAAATATTCTTTACCATTATGAAAGCTGATAATTTGAAAATAATGATGGATTAATAAGGGGGTTTTCCATGTTCATTAGTAAGATTTAGGCATGACTATTGAAATCGAAAAGAAACCTTTTTTGGATATGAAACGTGTGGCAGCAAAGTTTGTTCCAAAATTAATAAATTTTAACCAAATGTACCGTCACATGAGCATCGCTCAGTAGCTGTTGAACTGTTGACTTCAACGACCATCCAGATTTTCTCATAACTGCGGATGAAACGTGGCTAATATGATTATGACGTCGAAACCAAAGCCAAATGGAAGTGGCCAGAAGAGCCATGACCGAAAAAAGCATGATTAAATGTGAAGGTTTTTCCCACGTCGTACAGTCAATAAGGAATATTACCTTGAAGTTATTCGCCGTTTGCGTGAAGCAATACGAAGAAATCGATCGAATTTGTGAAAATCATCGAACTTTTGGATCGAACTTAAATTAAAAGTCCATGATAAGAACGCTATGATCGATACAAGTACACCAAAAATTTGAACCCAATCACAACATCAGTTAAACAACTGTGCGCAATATAGTGAAACATTTTTAGGAAACTGGGGGTTTTTTTTTTGTGCTACATAAAGTATAAAGTACGAGGATAATCCAAAAACGATTCCAGCCTTGAAACGGAACATTACATCGGTTATTCGGAACATTTTGTCGCAATTTTCCCAAATGTCATGGGAAATATGGCCAAAAGAGTTAAGATCGTAGAAGACTGTCGCGATGAACGTATCCTGGAAATAATTTTCCAGAGGAAGCCTCGGATACAATCCCCCTTTGATGACGACTACCGCAATCAATTTAAGAACCGTGATTTACGGAAATAAACCTAGAATGTCCGGTCTCTCTATAGGAATGGAGCAGATATCCAGCTGATTGATGTCCTCGACAAATTCAAAGGCTGACATTGCATTTTGTGTCAACAAAGCAACACAACATAATGGGTCTACTTGCATACTATATACTAATTAAACAGTAATCTATTCAGCTGTTCCCTCATTCCCTTTCTCCTTCGATTATGCTACTCACTAATCTAATATCGGCACATGGTGATTCCTGCGCTTCGCGTCTCTTCCATTATATGCCGCCCACTGAATACGTATATACAATACAATACAATGCAAGGAAAGAGACAGGCAAAGAGAATTATGCAAACGTCACTGTTTGCTTATGTTGTTTGCTGTTATGCCTTAAGCGCCCTCTATTTTCCTTACTATCCTCATCATCATTTTTACAAGCTTCTATTTAACTTCACTTCGTGTATTTATTGTTTCAAATTATATAAATGTTCACTTAAAACTGAATAGCTTTTATATAATTCATAAATAGTTTTTATATATTACATATTTCATTAATTTATTATTGATCTGTCTTTTGATAACGATTTTCAGCTTGTTAATTGCTCAAGCCTTACACAAATAGCTATGCTATAAAAATGTGTTATTGTAAACAATCTGTAACTTGTTAATAGGTTCAACATATACACTGGAGTACAAAGTCCTCATACGATTAACTAAAACCAGTAATGAACAGTGTCGTACCATGTATCCAAGAGGTACGAGGCATATCCAGAAAGTAAGTGTACTGAATTTATGTAGGTTTTAAAAATTTCGTGATACTTTAGAACATAATGTAAGCTATTTTTCGACATAGTCACCATTCCTCTCTATGCAGGTGGTGAAGCGGGCTATCAATTTTTTTATGCCTTCCTCGAAGTAGTTTCCCGCCAACCATTTGGGACCCACTTCGCGGACAGTTTCCGATATCCGAGGGTTTCTATGATTGTTTCGTGGAGTAGAAATTTGCAGATTTGCGGAAACCTCGCAGAAAGTTCATCCACAGTCAATCTGCGATCGTCACGGTGCGCATTTTCGATTTTTTCCACAATTTCGTCAATCACAATTGAAGGTCTTCCGCTCCTCTGATCACCATGCACAGACGTACCACCGTTTTTAAACTCGCGACACCACTTGTACACACTCGTACGATTCATAGCTTTATCACCATATGCAGTTTTCACTTCATTATAAATCTCAAACGGAGGTTTTCCCATCCAAACGAGCTAACGGATGCCGCACTTGGCGGGACACTGGATTGACATTGTTCACGAAACGTGTTGTCGCGTCGACAGTTCTCAACGTACTGATCTCGAACCGGTCTCGTTGCAAAGGGGAGAAGTCAGGCTACACTGCAGTGTTGCCAACATGACGAAAATAAAATCCCTCCGGCCGGGAAAGCCTCGGTACACTTACTTACTTTCTGGATATGCCTCATACAACAGCCGAATTTATATAGCCATGAACATATATATGAACACAGAGATTTTGGAACCTATAGTAGATAATACCACCAAACTTGTAACTTTAGACTCTGCTAAGACTCTGCCCGCCATTCTTCTAACCTGTACATATAATATTTGTAACAGAATATATTATAAGGTCTATCGCAAAAGAAACAGGACTTTTTGAAAATAGCTGTTTCTGGTGGCGTCACTGATTTTGGCCGGCCCGACTTTTCATAGTCACAGAGGTCTTCACGACCTTCTTGAAAACGTTTAAACAACTCGTGAACATTGCTACGGGATAGACAATTGTGACCATAAACTTGTTTCATCATTTGGATCGTTTCCGTAAATGTTTTACCAAGTTTAAAACAGAACTTAATATGTATTTGCACTTCGTTCGAGATTCATTTTTTGACCGATGCCCAAATATTGTGACGCGATAACTTCGCCTGTAGTGGTCCGTAGTGGTCCGATACAATTTTTACATGATGTCAGTGAAGTAGGTGGCGCCACCAGAAACAGCTATTTTTAAAAGGTCCTGTTTCATTTTCGACAAACCTTGTAGATTTATTAAAATGTATCGGAGACGTCAGTGAAGTAGGTGGCGCCACCAGAAACAGCTATTTTTAAAAAGTCCTGTTTCATTTTCGACAAACCTTGTAGATTTATTAAAATGTCAAAGTTTATGTAACATAGCGAAGTAGGTATCGGAGACGCCGTAAAGTATATAAATTATACTGATCAGCTCTACTAAACGAGTCGAGCTAGCCATGTCCGTCCGTCCATCCATTCGTCCGAATATCTGTCTGAGAGAATAGTTATCCATCAAGAGAAGATATTAACATACTGAACTCACGGTATAGAATCTCTAGGTACCGCACTGCTACAAGAGTGACTTGAAATTTCATAACTCGAAACTGTTTTAGCGTTTTTTGGTAAAAAAAGAAATTCAGTTGAAATTTTTTTCTAAATATTTGTTACAATTTTAACGTAAGCCTTGATTTGCCTTAAAAATTTATTGGCGTATTTTATAAAAGAGTTTGTAGAAAACAAAATTTATAGGCAAACTACTCAGGGCTTCTACGACAAAAATATGGTGTTTACAGGGTATGATATAGTCGAGTACTTCGACTGTAGCTCTTTCTTGTTTAGTTTTTAAAATAAGCATTTTGTGCTACATAAGCTAGAAACACTAAAATTGATGTACCTATTTCTTATGTTAGCCCTGATAGAATATAGCATACAAGTATGTATGCGAGAAGGTTAGAAGTATACCCTACTTTCCTACTTCCTATACCCTACTAATTTCCTTTCAAATTTCAATTATTATCCCTTACACAATAAATAACACAGCAAGTAATTTTGAAAAAGTTGTTGTGCTAGGCGGCCGGTATAATACATTTTTTCCCCCGGGCCCGGTATTTCTTTCGGCCGCCGTGCACTTAACAAATGTGTGTAATTTTGCAAACATATTTCAAAGAAAATAAAACGATTAACGATTTCGATTAATTACAAACCCTGATGAAATCAATATTTTAAATTAATACAGAATTTAATAATCACAATCATATTTATTTATATTTACCTATAAATTAGTCTAGCTCAGTATATAAAATTTGTTATATCATATTTTTCAAAACTTTATTAAAATCACCGGCTCAAACATTTAAGTACAAAAGTTGAATTTCAAAATCCACGTGATAAGTGAAAAAAAAAAAATTTTATATTTTTTGAAGTATGTATTTATATAGATTATTTAGTATATATGATACTTACATACATAGAAATTTACTTATTTATACGGTTTCATATTGAAACGAATCTTATGCATATTCGTTCGGAGCAACGTCGCCCGTACGAGCAATGATAGCCGGCAGCGATTGCAACAATTTCTGATACAATACTTAGTTGTGATCGAGTGCGGATAGGAAAACGACGCATTTAATGCAAGCTCGTGCTCAGATTAATCTTGTGCAATTTTCATAAAAGAGATTTCACGTTGTGTGCCTAAAAACAGCAATAAGAATGTCATCGCGGCACCACAACTTCAAAGATTATCCGCATCAAATGCGACATCCGTCGCGTTCGAAATTCTTGCGGATTAATTCATTGGATCTGATACCCGAAGATCCCAGCCAGGAGGAAGATTCAGAAACATCAGTAACATCAACAATACCACGCTCGGCGAAACAAACTTCACCATTGGCGCGTACAGTGCAACAGGAGCCAAAGGATCAGAGCCGCATACGCCGCAATAATCAAAAACGTACTTTGTCGAAACAATTGCAACAGTTGCTGCTCTTCTGGCCAAATGTGTTGCTCACGGCAATTGTGTGCGTTGTACGTTATATACTTTTTATACCACTCTCAATTGCTGCGCCTAGTTTTTGGCTATCAGCAGTTCTATGGATCTTCTGGAAACTTGTGCACGGACCTGTTATGCTGGTGAAGTGGCTAACCAGCACAGATACACTGAATACAACAAGCGGTGGCAATGCTACGTCAGCATGCACTGTGCTATTGAGTTCCGGTAGTACTATACAAACTTTGCATCTGGCTAGAAATTTTTATTCATCGGGTGCGCGTGTAATAGTCTTTGAATTCGATGGACTTTTCGGTCTGTCGCGTTTCTCAACGGCTGTTGACAAATTCTACGTTGTACCGCGTCCGACTGCCAGCAGTCAGGAAAGTTACATCGCCGCACTATGCCATATTGTCAAAAAGGAGAAGCCTCAAGTTTATATACCCGTCTGTGCAACAAGTGCTGCATACTACGATGCATTGGTAAAGCCACATCTTGAGTTGCTCGGCTGTGCCACCTTTGCTCCCAGTCTTCAGGAGACGCGTCTACTTGACGACTGTTTGGCGTTCTATCAGAAATGCGGTGCACAGAACATTCCGCTGCCACCGCATATGCTGCTATCGTCAACGGCCGAGCTGATACAATTATATGAGAGCGGTTTTATCAGCAATTCACGAAATATTTTAATGGCGGTTGGCATGCAAGGTATACTAAAACGCTATAAATACATTTTGCCAAACAAACGCCAAGATCTAAGGTTTAATCACGAAATAAGCGAACGCCAACAGTGGCTGGTCGTACGTGATCAGCAGCTGGGTTATCATCACTATTTAACCTGTACAACGGTCAGAGATTCTCGTGTTGTGGCGAATGTTACCTGCCGTGTGGATTATCAGACGAAAAATCTGATTCCCTTATGCCGGAACGCACGCCCCAAGGGCGAAGGCAGCACACGAAATCATGACGATGAAGCACAGATCGAATTCTGGCTGCACACCTTCTTCGCCAAGGTGCGTTTCCAGCGTAGCATCAATGGACACATAAGCTTTCGCTTTATAAAAGATCAAAACGGACAGTTTTTGCCGCTTGGCGTACGTCTGGGTGTATCGCTACCCTATATCTGTTACAATCGCTCGCATGCACGCATACTTAGTCGCACAGTACGCTGTACGCTTCATAAGCAGCGGAATGAAGATGAGCATGATGGTCAATTCTTTGCAGGTGCATCATTCAGCAGCAGCACATTCAATTTGTGTTCAAATGCACAAATGCCGGATGTGCTGGACAAGTGCGAGGCTCTCTTTGCCTACTGGGATCCGTTGCCGTATTGTGCCTATTATCATTTTCAAATACCGCTCGAAACAGTGAAGTTGTTTTTGCAAAGACGAAATGGTACAAAAAGTTTATCACCAGTATCGGTTCATTAAACACACGGCGATGGCATCAACGGCAATCAGCAGCAAGCCGCCGCCGCCGCCATCGTTGTCAGTCTTCGTTAATGCTGGAAAGCATCAGTAAAAATAACAACAACCAAAACGCATCGCACAAATATAAGAAAAGATGAACTTAAGATTAGCCAAGCTATGTTATTGTATGTTCGGATCGTTTCGGAATAGGTAATAAAATCGAGGCATGACAAAGACAGTTGGAGAAGAGAAAGAGAGAGAGAGATTGCCGCAGACTGAAATTTTTTCTAAATGTGCATTTCGAATGTTTTGTGAGTTTCTTTGTTGAAAATCTCCATACATATTTTTTTTTTTTTTTTTTTGATATTATTTTATAAGTACTTAGTATTTAATATAATTTTTCGACAATAAAGAGACACTACTATAAACTATAACGGGAAAAAAATCTGTTAAATAAACTTATTGATTGTTTCAGAGCCACACAAAAATCTGAACTATTTGAAAATAGATGATGCAGGCGGTATTGCCAACAACGTTCAAAAGCCTGCCCTCTTTAACAGCAACTCACTCGAGTGGCACAACATCTAGGACCGTTGCCTGGCTGCGGTTAAAGTACTGCGGGCTTGGGTTTTTTTAGGGGTCCGGTATTTCCATGTAAAAATGGGGACTCGTAATTTTTTAGTTCCAGACCTGGAATTTTTGCTCAACGGTTCTGACTGTATACTCTACCAGTAACTACTAAAGCTTCAGTCAATTTTATGATTTTCACCACTTTATCAACGTCCTTAAAGGGGCTGCTCTTTATTGAACTTAATTCCGTACCAACAAAAAAAACTGTAAATAGATCGAATCGAATAGTGCTGAGAGAATTACCAAGTGTATTTTCAGATGGCTTATGATAGGATGACCATATACACTAGACAAAAAACGGCGACACAACATATCACAAAATTGAAAGTAAGAAAACAATTTGCGCAATCTTCAGGGTCTCTAAATACACACAAGCATCATTAGTGTCACCGAAAAAAAGCAGACAATTTAACTTTACACTAGCTAAGTTAACAGGCGTATTGATATTTCAACTTAAATTTAAGAGATTTAAAACAGGTTTCAATTTTATGGTTTTTACTTTAAGCCCAATGCTGACATTGATGAAAATTTTTGCTACCGAAATTTTAAATTATTACTGATATATCAAACAAACAAAAAACCGTGTTCCCAAATCAACATGAAATACTAAAATAAAATATTTACATATTAGGTGAAAAGTCCACACATTGATTTATCTTTGCTTTTTTTCTAACGGAAATGCAAAAGGTCACAATCTTTGCTACCTGTTTTTTGAGTATAGGAAGTATTTTCGGTTGCAAACAATTTTGTTATATGAGTACTCGATGAAAAACAGTTCGTGCCGAAATTTGTTGATTTTTGTTTGAAAAAGTTTTTTTATATGAAGTTTTTTGGTATCGAAAATTTTCATCGATCTCAGTATTGAGCTTAAAGCCCAATAATGAGATCGATGGAAATTTTTGATATCAAAAAAACTTCATATAAAAAAACTTTTTCAAACAAAAATCAACAAATTTCGGCACGAACTGTTTTTCATCGAGTACTCGGGTAACAAAAACGTTTGCTATCGAAAACAATTTATATACTCAAAAACCAGGTGACAAACAGTGTGACCTTTTGCAACTCCATCAGAAAAATCCCAAAGAAAAATCAAAATGTGTGGACGTTTCACCTAATAAATATCTGATTTTAGTATTTCACGTTGAGAACACTGTTTTTCGTTTGTTTGACATAGCAGATATAATTAACAATTTCATCATCAAAAGTTTTCATCGAACTCAGTATTGGGCTTTAACTAAATAAAATAAAATGTAACTTAAAAAGTATTTACTTATTAATTACAAACATAAAGCTAATTGCATTCGGTGCACAAGTATTAGATTTTGGAGCAAGCTAAATAATGTGCACCATGCGAATAGCATCGATGATAAATTGGTGAAATAGTTGACGTCACTTTAAAATAAAATTTACCCTTTTTTTCTTTCATTATCCGATATACGTAAAAGTTTATAGGAGAAACAACACAGCTGTGGATTGGGTAGATTTGCCTAATATTAATCTAGTACCCATATTCACCTCACCAAAGTATTAGTAGATATTGAAAAGCATCATGAGTTTCCCACACGTCTTCATTACAACTTAAAAATTGACAGTAGGCATTTTTTCTTAAGTTGTCTCCAATAATTTATTTATTTTGGGGAAGAAATATTCGCAACTCAATCATATCAATCTCATCGTTAAGGCAGCGTTTGTAAGAAATGTTTTCGTTCGACCGTTTTTTCTCAGACTTACTTTGCAAAACCGACTACCATGAAAAAGTCTTTTCATTTTTCGGGTTAATATATAGCCTATAACACTCACAAATAACGTGGCTTTCTATTGGTAAAACAATTTTCAAATCGGTTCAGTAGATTCAGAGATTACCCCCTACAACCTCACAAACTCTCAAGCTTTACCTCTTTATAATATTAAGGATAGATAGAATTCAGCCTCCTCGTAGACCCCGAAAGCTATCCAGTCGCAGCTTATGGTAATGTGCAGGTATTCGATTTCGATTTGATCAACCCAATTTCCTAGCCACATTGGACCAATGCATAGTAGCCAAAATTCAAGAAAGCTGATCACAATTTCAAACTGTAGTTGGTGGTCATACGTTTTTGTAGTGGCTGATTACGATTTTGCTGTTGACATTTCGGAAAACACAACGACGGGATTTTTTTTTTTAAATGTCATATAATCGAAAATAATTTTAGTATAAAGGGGTATTTGAGGTCGCTGATAACGAATCTGGTGTCAAAATTTCTGAAAAGAAAATTGCGTAATCAGCGACCTCAAAATCGTATGATTCATGATAGTATGAATTTTTAGTAAGTTTTTTTTTTTTGCTGTTTGGCAGGCAGACAAACAGACGGACATGTCTATATGGACTTGAATTTTGATGCTGATTAAGAATATATACATACACTTTATGGCTGTTACAACCATTCGCACAAACGTAATGGTCATTTTTCCCTATTTGTTCGTACCTGTACGAGTTTAATGGGGTTGTTATTGTTGTAACAGCTTTTGGGCTATACCAGGATCAATATACACACAAAAAATTAAATATCATGATAAGATAGCGCATAGCAATTAGTAATGCAAGAGAAATTTAAACATAGAGGTAACCCCAGATGACGAGTACCAAGAGCGAGCCTATTTCGATTGGACGCATCCAAATGTATTGATTTAGTCCTGATGCTACGAGGGAGACATTTTTCACTCTCATCGATAGGTTGTGGTCGGCCACCAAGCACAATATTGTCCCTGAGAGCGTTTTTAAGCACTCAACTGCATCTTTGCGCAATTAGGCCCTACCTGATAAATAAATGCATTCCTCTATTTGGTCTTGAGGTGCGAATCGAGATATACTCGTCGAGATATAACATGTGATGCCAATTTGGATACAACTTGGAACAATTCTCGTTAGTGTGCCATGATTGGGCTAATTTCCTACCACGGAGCGCGTGGTAGGAAATTAGCCGTAACCAAAAATAGTCCACACCAGGCTAAGTATTAGGTATAAATTTCTCAGTGTAGTTTACTATACACTTTCTACACCTCAGACATGTCTGTTAATTCTACCAGTAGTGTGGCAACGCAGACGATATAGCCACATTGACTACTGATGAGAGTTTAGCAGTTGTATCTAGCATAATTCAGTCGCAATTTGATGATTTTAAGGTCTCTGCTAAAAATATATTTGTGTTAATTTACCGAAATCCACTTTTGTCACGTTCGCTCTTAAGAAAATTGATTCAGCAGAATATGTCCAGAACCAAACAGGCATACCAAAGATTAGCTGTGCCACACACATTGTTCTACGTTTTGACAGAAGTCTGATTTAGAAAACTTATTTACACGTATCTTTAAAAAAGCGGCTTGCTCTCAAAGGAACTCCTGTACAAAACAATGTACTTCTTATATATTGGGTGTTTGGCATAATTCGTAGCGTTTTTGAGCGAATTGTACAAAAATATATTGTCCATCGCTAGCCACAATTTTTTTCCATTTTTCTGAAATTCTGAATTAACCCAATTTTTGGTATTCTCGTAATTACGAGTACTAGAGTGCTGCGCAGCCAGGTCGAAATTATTGCATCAGAACAAGTTTTAATCGAAAGGAGTAGAGTAGTCTCTGGTTAATACAGCAAGTGTGGTAGGACTTTCTATTTAAGCGTTTACAACTTTATCGTATCTCTGCTCATATGGAAGTCGTTTTTTACAATTCCCCTTGATGGTATCGTTGTGTTTGATTAACTTACATTGTACTACAGCCAGCTGATTCCACCATATATAGAGCATAAGCCTGGATTTATAGATATTTGGTTTTGCCATTAATGGTTGGCCGGGCTTTGAGGCGTTTGCTGACTCTTACAAAAATTAACTCCCCACGATTCAGCTAAATCGTGAAACGTTGTTCATCGAGCCGGCCTTTGTCTTCCAGCTTAAAATAATCACTTATAAACCGAGCAAACCACTTCTGACACGTTTGCCTAGCTAGAGCATCCTCTCCATAAACTTTCGACAGATTCTGTTAAAGTAATGAAATAGAACTCCCCGCAAAAAAAAAAAACACATCCGCACAAAGTTAGAAATATTCATTGAAGTAAAAAGTAGGGTTTGCGCTTCAATCAAATGACATATTTAGTTTGACAGTATATTGATGGGGGAATACACTTTGGAAAGTGAAACGAAATGCTACACTACGAACTAATTCAAACACCCAATATATATGATTTGCAGCTCGTAAGAAATATCAGTACACCACACCAAACAGCATCGTCTCTAGCTCTAGTAATGTCTGAGACACAGTTAATCATATCTTGCTATTATAACAAAAACCGTATATTCTGTTACTTTATAAATGGATCGTACGAATAAGCGCTGCAGTTAGTCGTTAACATTTATAAAATGTCATATTTGACTCTCATCACACGTTTTTAACATTCAGTTAATTGAAAAATTAGTCTTGGGAGAACTGTTAACGATTAAACATTAGTACATACCCATTTTACTACATATCTCTGATATTTTCTTTACAATATTTGAATAAAATTGCGTCTTCAATTCATCTCTATTTGCTTGTTGACACTTTAACTTAAAATGAATAACTAATTGGTATTGTTGTGGTTAATTTAGGATCACATTGTGCATAGTTTTCAGTATGTTTGTAGATAAGTTGCTAAGCAACTACTTTTGGGGTGGATGAAAGGCTGAGATATGAGTTGTGCTGTGTATTTACAGCTTAATGTCGTAATGAATCAACCAGCCCTTCTTTACTGGTGCTAAAGCATTGTCACATATGGACACTGTAACTTATATACATACACAAATAGCCAAATTCGATAGCAAATTTTTTAAATAAAAATAAATGCCCGTTATAAATACAAACACCCACAAAAGTGCGTCTGTTTTTTTTTTTCTGGTGGCAACGCTTAGCACAGAACATCTGTTTTCTGTGCAGAGTGAAAAAAAAACCCGCAAACCAAACCTCAACAGAAAAGAAAAGAAGCGCAGCAAAGCGAAGGCAAATATCGGAGATAAGGAAGAAAAAAAAGTAGTGTAGTGAATTGTCGGACGGTCGTAATGAATAATAACCACAATGCGCTAATTGAACACGCAGGCAAGTCTCGCGAAGAGATCTCCATTAACATTGATTCCAGCGATGACATGGAAAGTGAATGTGAATTCTCAGAAAGGGAGCATGCTCACTTGCTACCGTCTCCGTCGTCTCATCGTCATCAACAGCACACTAGAACGCCAGCTAGCGCGATAAATACTAGCATAATTATGGAACAAGACTATGCGGAAAGCAGAAACGTAGCTGCTTTGGATAGCAACGATAGCAACGCAATCGTTGGTGGCGGTGATGTTGCAAGTGGTGGCATTAATGGAAGCAATGATCGTACAACACAATCGAATTTATTTACATTATTTAATAACCAATTGCGGCGACAACGATCATTCGGCGGGGAATCGGTTTGGCAGCAGCCACAACAACAACAACTACCGAATTCGCCACAACCAAGTCAACCATTGGCACGTCGTAGCATCAGCAGTGATACAAGTGCAAACACAAGAAACGTTCGTTTTTGGCGTATGAATTTGAATGATGTACTGTCTTTTTCTACGGTGCCATCACCCGAAACCATACGTTCATTATTTTCGCATTCCACTAACAATCAATATACAACAATGAATCCTAATGTACAACAAACACTACGTTCCGAAATGTCCACAGCAACCGGAGGCGTGCAATTACCCAACAATAATACACGTAGAGGTACAACACCAGCAGATTTAAGATTACATCTTCGAAATACTGGTGCAATTTCACGCAGTATATCGCTGAGAGATGCAGACTATGCACATTTGAGTGCCATGAATAGCTCTGGACGTTCATCAGCACCTATAATTTTAAATGAGAACGATGTCGTTGTTGCAGGGCGTTCAAACGAACTAAATCGTTCACGTTTGCAACTACCTTCCAATGAAAACCAAATTAATTCGCACAACACAAATTCGCTACCTGTCACTGACGTGGGAAATGTCAGTGACACTGGCGGCGGCAATGGCAATGATAGTCCTCAACAGGAACAGGAGCAACACAATGAAAATGCGGCAGACGACAATGATGCCAATTTTATCTCGGAAATGTTTGTCAAGGTGCTCCGTCACTTTGTACGCTATCTTCCGTTTATTTGTATATTACTTCTTAAATTCTTACACGATCATTTGCTTGGCATCTTGGATCTACTCATTTTGCAATTTGTCATGTATCACGTGAACAAGTCATTGCGTGCACAGGTCTACAAACTCTCACAAAAGAGCTATACTATTTTAATACGCGATTTTGGTTTGATATTTGTGGTGGTGTGTTACCGTATTTTACTATCTACGGTAGCGCCAGATCCGCTGGGTTTAATAATATCACCACCGGCAAATAATGCACCTCTGGCGCCTCAAGCACATACAATCTTAGAAGAGTTATCACTGCCAGCGGTTTCACAAAATTCCAATGATCACATGAGTCAGCCCAGTAACAGTCATCAATCGGAATTATTTATAAATAATAGTCCAAAGACAACAAGCGGCGATACTTTAAGTGTTATGAAAACCATTTCTCTTGGTATGCTCTTGTACTATGTGGCTATAAATGATATTGTGCTTAAGCTTTTGACCATACTTATAAAAATAGCAGTTACAATGCTGCCTGTTCGATTTATTCGTCATAAAGCGAGGGTAAGTACAAAGTTCTTCGGATTAAAAATAGATGAAACATATTTTTATTTGTTTTCAGGCCCGCTTGTATGTGCTTCTTGAATACATATCGCAATTTTATCGTGCGTTGGCACCAACGCGGCAATGGCTTATGTTTCTCTTCGAGTCGTATTCCGGTGTGGAAGTCATATCCGGTGTTTTGTTTTCCTCCTTCTATCTTGGCGCCAAGGGCTTTGAGTTTATAGATCGTGGAAAATCATTGAAGAACGCGGTTATGAATTTTATACGAAATATGGTTAGTATATTGTACAATTATTACACTAGTTTACAAATTTTAATTTTATAACGATAGAAATTTATCGCTTATAGTTTTTAAGAGAAATTTCGGTGCGCTGATTGATATCATGTGAGCCACTAGATAACGGTATATTTGTGTTTTTCGATATATGATTTTACTTAAACCAGCGTTCAGAGTGAATTTCAAGATCGATCAAATGTCTCATTTGTCTCAGTTTCCTCATTTGGGTACCTTTTTCAACAACAAATAATTCCAATAGTCCAAAATCGGATAAATGTTATAGAAGAATGAAGGAAATACTAAAATAATACATCGATAAACAGAAATATACCGTTATCTATGTGAATGGCTCAAAGAAACAAAAAAAAAATCAGTATGTTTTCGTATTCAGCTCATCCCAATTACTCTAAACCAGAGAAAACTTCGGTACAGGCAAAGTTTCAATACCCTACAAGCATGTAACAAACTAATGCCAAGTCTTTTAATGCTCAAATGATGATTTGTCGCTTTCATTCCATTTTTAAGGTGATTAGCTTGATAAATAATACGGTTTTACCTATAAAAAAGTGTTTCACGCAAAATACGAAAAGTGGTTGATGAGTTTGTATGGGAGCTAGTCTTTAAAGTGGGCGGGACACGCCCAAATTATTAATATAATAAAAAGGTTTTTCTTACAAAAATCGAAAAGTTGGTATAAAGGCTACCTATAAAAGGGGGCGTGACATGGCCAATGTGACATATGACCAGCCTAGGTACAAGAAGTCTCCATACCCGATTTAAAATCGATATCTTAAGTATTTACTAAGGGACTAGGTTTGATTCACACATTACGTGTGAGGAGTATATAAAGAACGTTACTATTTTTATGCTGTATACTATTATTATTGATAAAACATTTATATTAATATATGTACATATATTTATTATTTTATTTATTTTAGGATACTGAACGACCGCCAACGAAATCCGAACTTGATGCTGCCGATACTCTGTGCCCGATTTGCCACGACTCTTACAGTACACCCATTATACTACAGTGTGGACATATATTCTGTGATGACTGCGTAGGCACTTGGTTCCGACGTGAAAATACCTGTCCCATGTGCCGCGCTAAAGTGAACGAAGATCCTACCTGGCAGGACGGCTCCACTACCCTATTCTGCCAGTTATTCTAAATGTATTTGACATTGATTTCGTTCTCATGTTAATTTTTTTTTTTATAATTGTATATTGTTTGCGTTTTTATTAATTGTATGTACCAACATTATTAATCTGTACAATGCTGTGCACATAAAGCCTAAGATAATCTTGTAAATAAATTATGTAGATATTTAACTCATTCGTTTCTTTTTTGCAGCATGCAGACTTTGATTTTCAAAGAAATTACCATCACTACGCGTGGCTGCCTTGTTAATTTCCTTGTGGCGATCTCTGGTCACAATCTCCTCCAGAATTTCGCTATCGCCTTTAATAAGTCTTGTTCTACCGGTTACAGGATCAACCTCACGGCGTATTTGACTTTGCCGATGTTCATACTCTGCCTGGGTCTCAGGTGCATGCGATTTGCTGCTCATCAGCGCTAAAATGCTTAGAGGCGTCTAGATTCTGACAAGTCAATAAAAAATATTGGTAATCGGCACAAACCTATTGGTACAGTAAAATCGTCATCCGCATCACTCTTCGCCTCCGCGGGCTTCTTTGGCTTTGGTTCTTTCTTGTGTCGTTTTTCCTTGTGTTCTTTTTTATGCTTATGCTTGTTTTTTCTTAGACTTCTTGGCATGTTTCTCGGAATTACCCATATCAAAAATGTGTGTGTGTTTTTTTTCTCAATAAAACACAGTAGAAGTGCAAAAAATAAACACCACCTTGTCAACCTATGTCTATGCTATGCACAAACAAACGTGTATGTGGATAGTGTTGCCATACTGAAATATCACTCATTTGTAGGTAGGGTGTACTTCTGAGCAGAATTATGACAATATAGAACTATTTGTATATAAAATTTCAACATTTTTTTCTACGGGAACTAGTCAACCAGTTTTCAATGAAACTCTCCAAAAATTGAAATGAATCATCACCTAGATTAAGGATAGCCTAAATACATCATCCCTCATCTACTTTAAGTTTTATAGGAAAACATTTCTGTATTAAAGTTAATACTAACATCAAATTCGGCATGGTGGTTTGTTTTGAATGGATACTTCAAATCTTTATATATGTATAGTAGTATGCATGAACCACGGTTGACTCAATCAATCCCAATCTAGAAATAATTTAGCATATTATTGCATTTATGCGACGTTCTTATAGCCATTTGACTGAGCGATAATCACAACAACTGCAAGCATAGATATAGTATCAAAAAAAAAAATCGTATTTGTTTCGCACTCGCTGTTTTAGGAAATTGTCTTGGGAATATATGTTAATTTTGGTAATTATGCACAATTGGAAATGAGTACTTTTCAAATGGGATAAATTTTTTGTCAAAATCGATTAAATACTGTTAGTGCGAAAATTGGCTTGCCTATTAACACATATATAATCCTTCGTGGTATAGACCGTACAACTTCAGAACGAATTAGTCGATCTATAAGAAACCTACATATTGTGCTACTTGTCAGGAAAGGAATTCTGTGAAGTACGGCCACGATCGGTAGTTACGTGGTGTATCTTCGTCAAGATAATCTAAAAATAATATACTTATTAGGCAGCTTCGTAAATAGGCCCTACTTCGAAAGCTCTACAACACACGAATCACATCTTATGCAGATTCGTAGCATGAACACTGCGAATTGACAGCTCTGAGGGTGGAGGGTGGGTGCTCTGATTGAACTATTTGAAATGAAATATTCGGTATATATCTAAAGGGAACCGGAAAAAAAAGATCCGTAAAAAATAAATAGGCAAAAATGGACAGCACCACGCTCACGGCGAAAAACAAAATGGTAGCGTTACAGCGCACGAATAATACGACAGGCGGCGTAGAAGCTAGTAGCTATGTGTCATTTGGAGAACGTGAACTTTGCCGCACCCTTCCCATACAAGAGAAAGTTCAAATTTGTCATATCTTAGCAACTATTTGGATCAGTTTTGGTACATTTGGCACGAGAAATAGAAACCACGGCCACAATGGAAGATAAAACATAAGTGGCATAGTAGCGCCCACCAGGAACGATAAGTATTGGCCATATGTTGATTAATTTGTTCACTACACCTGCACAGTAAAGTCTTATGTAAGATTAGGATTATTTTGCGGGGGCTAGCTTGTTTATACAATATATAAAAATTAATGAGCCTATCCCGCCTACTATAATCACCATACAAAGACTAAAACCACTTCTTGCACTGAATCACCTTTATATCATTACTTTACGATAGTATTAAATTAAACGATTTAACAGTAAATGTTTCTGCATGTGTTAAGAGTATTAAGATTTCGGCTCTACCGTAGCTAACGCTTCATCTGTTTTTCTTTTTCTTTTTGTGATCTGGCATGAGTAGCATAAAATACACCCATCTGGCAACGCTGCAAACACGAAGTAGGCTGAAATTAAAAGTATAAACAAACGTGGTTTCATATAAATAAAGTTCGGTTGTCGCGCAATGGCTTCAGAATCATCATCCTATGAAGAAGATTCTGATGTAGAATCCCACCAAGCTGTAAGTTATATTTTGAATTGCATATATTCGTATTAAACGACTAATTTGCATTTACAGAACACTATTCAAGATGATTTTAAAACGATGAGTTTCGAAGAGATCATAAAACTGAAGGATAAACTTGGTGATAAGGTGTACAAAGAAGCTGTGCTCGGTGTAACGCATAAAAAGAGACCGAATGCTAGAAACCTAGATGCCAAGCATATTGTAAAGCGTACAAACAAATCAGAGCCGCTGGAAATGAGCTCCAAGCGTCAAGTGCCATTTTTAGGCGTTGAACAGCGCGCACAGCGTCCGGGCAAAAAAGTGCGCGATCCACGGTTCGATGACAAATCCGGTAGCTACAATGCCGACACATTCAAGAAAAATTATAAATTCATTTCGAAAATTCGTCAGAAAGAAGTCGTTGAATTAAAAAAACAACTGACTAAAGAGTCGGCGGAAGAGGAGCGTAAAAAAATTAAATCTACAATGCAACGTTTGATCAACAAAAACGTCGAACAGCGAAATTGGCAAGTAAAACAAACAAAAATGAAAAAAGAACAACGTGAAATACAGAAGGCACACAACGAGGGACGGCAGCCGCACTACGTAACGAAGAGTAATATCCACTTAAACCATACATTTACGTATTCTAACTAATCGTTGCTGTTTTTGTTTTTCAGAGGAACGTCGCATAAAGGATCTTGTAACACAATTCGAACAGTTGAAGAAAACGGGCAAACTGAATAAGCATTTGGAGAAGCGTAGGAAAAAGAATACAGCAAAGGATCGCAAGAAAATTGCTTTTGATTAATTGAATTAATAAACTTTACTTAAGAAAAACCAAAATATTAACAAGTAGAACTTCAACCAGTACGTAACATTTTCGCTTCACGTTTCTCTTGCAATTCTTTTCGTTGTGCCTCGACAATGACAATCCTTTCCTCCAGGAACTTGGCGTATTCTTCGGCTTCTAGTTCGCGCACAACCTGTATGCCGCAGGTACGCGCAATGCCAATAAGCATTTCGCACATTTGCTGTAAAGTTCATTTACATAAATACATAGTTAGTTACTTATAATTTTCTACTAGTTCAAATCTACTTACTTGCATCGTAAGCAGTTCATTGCAGGGATCTTGAATTTTGATAGCGGCAATTTCATACAAATGCTTCAGTGTTATCTTGCCAGCGACTTCTTTGCCTGGCGTCATAGTACCACGTTGGATACCAGCGGCTTGCTTTAGAAAAAATGTAGCCGGCGGATGATGTATGACAAGTTCATATGAGCGATCACTGTTCACTGAAATGCGACAGGGCAGTGGCACGCCTTCCTTCATTTCGGCGGTCTTAGTGTTGAAATCCTTACAAAATGCTGCAATGTTAATGGAACGCTGCAGTATAGAAAATAATAATACATTATGAAAATATATAAGAACATGTGTACGCATAATTTTGTTTCTGATAATTTAACTCACTTGTCCGAGCATGGGACCAAGTGGCGGTCCTGCAGCAGCCATGCCGGCGGGTATATTTGTCTTTAGTTTTGTTGTATGTATAACTCTTTCAACGGTTTTTTTCATGGATTTTAGTTTACCAGCTAATTTCGACATTTTTATTTATATTTTGCCGCTTCAATGTGCTTCTCTCAACTTCTTCTAAATCCGATTATGCAAACTGACAAATATTCACTGTGAACAGCTGACGACAAATGGTATAGGCATGGGCGTAGTAAGTGGTGCAGATAGGGCCCGACATTTTTTGTCTTCCATTTTGAATTATATTATAACACAAAAGCTGCGCAAAATATTGCAACAATTAGAGAATATATATATGCCATATTGTAATCCCCCTTCGTAAAAAAATTATCTACGCTCCAAGGCCGTAGGAAGGATTTTGTGCGGGGGTTTTCTTGTTTTTTAAGATATTCACCTGTTTTCCGGCATTTAGACTTATTTTTATTGCATTCAAATATAGTATCCATATTGACTTGCCACGCCCACTTTTTAGGGTAGTCCCCATAAATAGCTTCCGCCCACTTTCGACGTTTTGTAATAAAAAAATATTTTGCGCAGTCAATATCAATATTTAAATTGACATGGTGGCTTCTCATAGACAAGTGCTTCACATACACATCACTGGGTAGGCCCCCTACCTTACTTTTTTATTACAGGAAAAATCAGAATTCATTTTATTCACATGTACATCAGTGGGTTTGATCTAAAACCTCACAGAAAACCACCACCCACTTTTTGATTTATGTACTTACAACTTTTTCGTTACAGGCACTATTAACTTAAGATTTGATATGGAGACTCCTTATGAACAAACGCTTCACAATGCGTGCCCCGTCTGCTTTTTAGGGTAGTCCTATGCAAAGTTACCACGTTAAGGTTCTTAGGTTTTACTATTTTTTTTTATAGTTGCTATAGCTCTGTTTAGACGATTATATGTGTGTGATGTATTTTTCATATTGTATTGAAAATAGAGTCGAAACTCTACAAATTTCTACAAGAAGTGACAGCAATCATAATAAAAGTTAAATAAAATTCTTTGTACATATATGATCGTCTGAACAGGTTATAAATACACAATTTTAAATTTCGTGTGAATGGTATTAAAGCTTCAGACCCACCGAAATTGACGTTTTTTCTTAATTTTTCTTCTTTTTGATACTTAAAATCTACTGCTATAAAAGTACATATGATTTACAATAAGGCGGAATTCGTTTCTTGAGTGATTTTTTAACGGTCAGGTAACTTTCCCAACCTATTTTATTTATGAGAAATTCCACATTAAAGTTTTTTTTAAAGACTTTATTCTCACCGCCCGACTACAGATTATCCAGCACTTTTAGAGAGTAAATTAACTGTTTCTAACAGCTCCTCGGATAGGACATAGTCCCAATGCCGTCAATACACTTGTATACGGATCACAGTATTGGGTGTTACATGTTGGTTCCACTGTGTAACTGGTTGTCCTATGGCCAGTAATAACTACAGATTAATTTATATAACAGATCTGCAAAATCTATGCACTTTTAAAGTGATTTAGTGTACGTTATACTTTATGGTGTATCCGATACTTCCTTTAATGCATTACAAACTACATGATAAAATTATAAAACTGTTCACACTTATGAAGAGTATAAAAATTATAAAAGTATTAAGGCTCTTATATAGACATATAAGCATATAAGAAGCAACAGATTCACTGCAAAAAAACGTCCCTCTTTTCGGGGTAGGGGTGATTGTAACCCATAATTGCCGGCCCCCTAGCTACGGCTTTGCTATGCTTATGTTACCACTAATTACTAACAATCTGTTACTAACAATCTGGCAGCGGTTCACGGAACGGTAAAAGAACGAAAGAAGAAGCAATATTTAATTTGTTATTGCCGCTATTTAAATTGTTTTTACATAGATTCATGTTAATAGATTAAACCGTTGAGCAAAATGGCGGATGCATACATAAAAGCGTTGAAGACAAAGCGGAATACTTTACGTGAGAAATTAGAAAAACGAAAGAAGGAGCGCAATGACATCCTCCTTTCCGAGGACTCACAATGCGCCAGCAAAAAAGATTTGGGTACGGCGATATTTACTATGTACATATCTTTTTTTTTTTTTAGCGACATTTTAATACATTCAGTTTTCAGTGGAAGCAGATGCAGAGGTCGAAAAAGTTGTGCTGCAAACGCTTTCTGCACGCTCGCTGGTGCTGCCCATAGTCTCCAGTCAGTTGGCTACCAAACTGGCAACAGTACTGGACAAAGCGCCATCTTTGGACATGGTTAACTACATACTTAGTAAATTGGCTAACCAGAGCGCTATACAGATGAAAAGTGTCTCAATTGGAAATGATGCCGGTTGTGAAATCATAGCAGTGGAAAGGAAAGTTGTGTTGGAGCTGCTGAATGAATTCATTAACGAAAGTGAACACTACCATCCCTCCGAAAACTCGGATGACATGAGACAATGTTAGTTACAACAATGATCTAATATAAAAGAAAAAAAGTTATTTAGGTTTTATTTAATTTCATGCGCCACCACAGTCGACGACGACTACGATGATAGTTATGAGTACAAGCCGAAGATACCAAAGGTCGATGCAAACGCTGCATCCCGTAAAGAATCTTCAAAATCAGACCCATCGGATGATATAATGGTATGCATATATGTAAATGTTTTATTTTTATATTGTTCATTAGCGTGCGGTATACCCTGTACCCATAATGTAAAATGGCATATTAATTTTGTGCAAATGTATGTAACAGGCAGTAGGAAGCGTGTCAGATGCTTTAAAGTGTATATATTCTTCAGTAGCATCGAAAGACGAGTCGATAAAGACATGTCCGCCCGAACGTCTGTTTTAACGAACACACAAAAAAGTCAAGCGAATATGTTGGGTTTAATGGGATTAAAAAGGGTGTGCATTTGCTTATTTATAAAGATTCTAATTTTTCATCAATTCAAGTGATGGTGTTGAAGTCATCGGCTGAGGACAGCACTGTCTAACGGCCTAGGCAATCATTTCTTATGCGTTAGTAGTCGCACATACTTGAAAAGAAGGAAACTGACTCCTCAACGATTACTAAGTTGAGGGTTCAGTGCATCGAACGTACTCAAATTCAGTGATAAGGCTTTATTCTGAATCCATTTTTTGGTTTAAGCTTGCACATATATCCCAAACTTGGTTGCTGTATCCCCAAGTAGGAGCGATGATTTGCTAGTATACGATTCTTTTATTTTGGATAGAAAGTTTACAATGCTTGTTGAGACGCACGCTTTCCTAAGTATAACGGTTTTAATATGCTTGTTAATATGATCGATTTTCATATATTTCGCCTTCATAGCATGTCGCACCGCCGTGCTATCGAGAAAATGGCAGGAGTTCCTAATATTCCAACTCTTGACCCATGCCTCTAAGGCATGCAAGATTTCTTGCAGACCATTCGTAGGTTCATACTCACATTGAGTACAGAGTGGGGCCTAGAAGAACAGTGCAATGAAATTAACTAAATGCTAAAAATATAATATTTGACCATAAATATTTTGTTTATATATCTTTGCAGTCTTTACTCTCCATGCCTTCAACACGAGAAAAACAGAGCAAACAGGTTGGCGAAGAGATACTTGAGTTATTGACAAAACCAACTGCCAAAGAACGTTCCGTTGCAGAGAAATTCAAATCTCATGGTGGGGCACAAGTTATGGAATTCTGTCCACATGGCACAAAAATCGAGTGCGTAAAAGCACAGCAAGCGACAGCTGAAATGGCCGTGAAGAAGAAACGAGAACGCGGCGAGCAGAAACTGGTGGACACCGAAATGAATGATTTGCACAAATATAATAAGTACTCGAAGATGTATGGGCATGAGCGTGATGATGATTCCGGTGCAGAAGACGGTGAAATTGTCGGCGATAATGTAAAAAGTTGCAAAAGCAGTGACGCAATCAGTGAAAATGATGATAGTTCCGAATCGGATAAGTGCACTAAATTACATTTCAAGAAAATTATACAATCTCACACGGATGAATCGCTCGGCGATTGTAGCTTTCTTAACACTTGTTTTCATATGGCCACCTGCAAGTGAGTTGAGGCATATCTTCTTTGTTGATGAAATCTTCTGTGAGTTAAACGAAAAATTTCAAAAAACACAAAACACTTTTTGGAAAGTGCAGCATTAAAAGATCTTAAGACCTTCAAGATGCGCTCCAATGTAATGCGGGTTTTTGGAATGAGACACCTATATATTAAAAAGTTGGAAAGAAACACGCTTTTCCAACTTCATATTTAATCCACTGATAGCGGAGTTATATCCGATGGCAGAGTTATATCATTCAGGATGTCGATACATGCTTTTGGATGGCTTCTACTTCCACAAAACGCGATCCTTTCCAAAATGTCCTATTCCAAAAGTAATTGTTTTCTTTGCAACGAACTTGTTACATGGAAGATTTCATCAATACTGCGACGATATACATTCTTAAATCTTCAAAATATTTATATGCATTACTTTTTTTTTTTTTTTGCAGATATGTTCATTATGAAGTTGACACACTGCCAAATATTAATACCAATAAACCGACAGACGTGAAAACTAAGTTGAGTATCAAACGCAGCATTGACTCAAGCTGTACATTGTATCCTCCGCAATGGATACAGTGTGATTTGCGATATTTGGATATGACCGTGCTGGGGAAATTTGCTGTTGTTATGGCTGATCCACCGTGGGATATTCACATGGAATTGCCATACGGTACAATGTCCGACGATGAAATGAGGCAGTTGGGTGTACCAGCATTGCAAGACGATGGTCTTATATTCCTCTGGGTAACTGGGCGCGCCATGGAATTGGGTCGAGAATGTTTAAAACTTTGGGGCTATGAGCGTGTAGACGAACTAATTTGGGTTAAAACGAATCAATTGCAGCGCATTATACGCACGGGTCGCACTGGACATTGGCTAAATCATGGCAAAGAACATTGTTTGGTTGGCATGAAAGGTAATCCGAAGAATCTCAACCGTGGACTCGATTGCGATGTTATTGTCGCAGAAGTGCGTGCAACATCACATAAGCCAGATGAAATATATGGTATTATTGAACGTCTTAGCCCTGGAACACGCAAAATTGAATTGTTCGGTCGACCACACAATATTCAACCGAACTGGATTACTTTAGGCAACCAGCTAGATGGTATACGTTTGGTGGATCCCGAATTAATAACACAATTCCAAAAACGTTATCCGGACGGCAACTGCATGTCACCAGCAACGACATCGGCAACAACATCGTTGACTACAACTAAGAAGTAGAGCTGGCCGAATTTAAGTATTGTACTTCTTAAGTCTAAATGGTTTTTTATAGGCATCAACTTTTATCGTAATATAGTATATGTGTGTATTATATAATTAATTTACATCTGCACATTTTTCCATAAAATAATTTTTGTAAAAATAATTATATATAAACACAATAAATTTGGGCTTTCGACACATTTATAATGGGAGTACCCGCTCTTATAGCTACTGTGAAGAAAAGGGGGCAGAACTCAGATATTGCTTGATTATCGTGTATGTGTGGTCACAACATGGAAAGCGCGCAGTACAAAGAAGCCGAGCACAGTGGCAGCTGCAACACCCAGCCCCGCTTTCCACCACATAGTAGGATCCTCACCAATTAGTCCAAATTGTCGTAAATGTCTGCAGAGAGAGAAAAAACAATCATTAAAACTATGTTATAAGCATGTATTAAAAATGGAAAAACATAAAATTTAACAAATATAAAGAAAATAAACATATACGCCAATCGATCTACCATGAAGAACGAACAATACCATAAGTGGAGTGAGCGCACGTTAATGGTTTTAGGAATAACTAAGAAATTAATATACAAGAATAGAAACAACACTGTGCCACTTTCTTCATTTTTGCAATCAAAAGAAAGATCATAAATACATTGAGAGTTAGTATTAGCTTTATATAATTGGTATAACTTACGCTGATTCCCACAGCTGTACCAACCTGTGCTTGTAGAACAGTATCCAAGCAGCTTGGAAACGCCTGCAATCCGAGGATAAAAGTTCAAATATTTTTTTTTTATAAATAAAATAAATAAACACCACCATAAACAGCAAGAAAAGAGGGAGAGAAAGAGTAAATATTTCATTATTGTCAAAAATGATAAACTTTGAGACAGAATTGGAAAACGAGTAAAGGAAGGAATAAATGATTACGATGAACAACTAAACCTAATCTAACAAGCCGCTTCAAATGTTCTCAAAACAATGACATAAATAAAAATATACGTATGCATGAATTCAATGAATTTTCAATTTATATTCCTCTGTTTTTTGATTAAAATATATGCAGAGACAGGCACGCACCAATGGAATGATGTTAGAATTAAAATGATCAAATATTACTTACGGAAAAGCGGCCATTGTCGCTAGCTTTGTATACAAGTCCTTTTTGTTTGTTTTCAAACTGAATATGTGTGGCGGTAATAATTTATATTTTTCACAGAACTCCGTTGGCTGCATTAGGTAGTCTTGGCGACGTTCATCCATATCGCCCTTCGTGCCAACAATAATGACTGGAATTTTGCTTTCGGCATAGTATTTAATATAAATACGCGCAGCATACTCAAAAGAACGTGGGTTAGAGGAGTCGTACACTAGACAAGCTACATCGCAGTTGACTTCCTGTGGCTGTAATGGATCCAATGCATGTCGCACATCGATATCACGAAGTATTATGTATTTCTCCTGACCGTATACTTGCACTGTGCTAATGCAGTGCATTATGTTTGTCTTAAACTCCGTGCCAATAAGCTCTTTCATTTCGTCCACAAGAAAACCACGACAAAGTCCAGTTTTGCCAGAACCCTTGGGTCCGATGACGTGACATTTGTAAACTGAACGACTACTTTGCCGTTTTGCCAAATCAATGCGCCGCTCACGTGTTACATGTATGGCAGCCAATTGACTATCGTTTTCGTGCACATTGAAGCCCAGATATGCTAAATACTCAAGTGTTTTAACCAAATCAATTAATGTCATTAAAGTCCAACGGCAGAGCCAGCCGTGTAGCGTTACCCAGCCGGCATCATTCGTGGGACACGATTTGCGTATATCGGTGGAGTAGGACCAAGGTGGCGTTGGACAAGTGCTGAAAAGCATCTTGTGTTCTTCCGGCGAGAGTGCACCATCGCCATCACGATCATAACGTTCGAATAATGCGATTAAAAACTGTTGACCTCTATGCGAGAGTTCTGTACTGCTGCCGGGTGGTATTTTTAATGTTGGACGTAAATATTCCGCGCACATTTCCAAATTATCATTGTAACCAAAACGACGCAATACAGCCCATGTGGTTTCATTGCGGCCGCGTTGAATAAACAGACAATGCAGAAAAAGGAATCCTTTTAAAGTAACCGAATCATTGTGTATACCTTCCGGTACGTTTTTTTGTATTACGGCTTTAACCTCGTCAAGTATTTGCGGCTGTAGCGGCGTATTAAAGCAGCGTCGTTGAAACAGATTCAACTCGTAGTCATTTAAAAGATTGTCACCATCAATGTCGCAGATTTTAAAGATGCGTACTAATGATTTTTTACACGCTGGAGTAAGCTGAAATTTTAGTTAAAAAGTTTTAGTTTGAATTTAAAGAATTTCACTATACTTACATCCTGATCCTCCATTATATACAATGGTGACGTTGGATGCAGCACTGCTTTTTGTGCGTAATAAAACATTTCGGAAATATTGTGCAGTGTTTTGGCAGAACACTCCACACAACTCTCCACTTCGGGATAGTCTTCCATAATGGAAAGCACATTATCGATTGTGGAGTATTCAATTAAATCGACTTTGTTGCCAACAAGTACAATTGGCTTGCGCACATGTTCCGATTCCGGTTCACCGTCACCTTCGGTGCTTGTGCACACTGTTCGCACCAGCGGCAGCCAGTGCGATGTAATGCGGTCTAGCGTATCATCGTCATCCACCGCGTAAACAATGCAGACAACATGCGCTTTGTTAATCTCTATGCTCAGTGATTCATCCGACTGTTCTAGGCTAGAGTAATCAACAATATTTGTCGGCACTTGTTCGGGCGTTACATTAGCCGGTATGGTGATCTCTTCTGCTTTCGGCGGTACATCTTCGGGAAACTCTTCGCTGACTAGCGATAATATGAGCGAAGTTTTTCCAACTCCGGCGTCGCCGATCAACAATATTCGCACATTCTTACGCTGTGCTACTGTGTACTGTACCATGTCGTATCGAAAAAATTGGTGTGTTGCCCCAAGCTTTGATGTTGACTAGAAAATTAATTTCATAAATTCAATGCACTTTGATTGTTCGCTATTTCGCCTTTTCTTTTTCTTTCTCTTATTATCGATATTATGCAAAACGCACATACAGCTACCTACAGCTGAGCTGATCCGGTAAGAGGGTGACAAAATTTAGTTTCGGCGTTGCCAGACTTGCGTAGTCAATTAAAAATTAAAGTAGTTATAAATGTAAACAATGTTAAAGAATTTAGTTTTGGCGAAAAGAAACAAAACATACATATGTTTGAGAAAAGACTGTCGTACAATTTATTTGTTTCATTTAAATAAAACAAATAATGATATAAACATTTAATGCAACAAAAGTGGCGGATCTGGAATTACTGTTTGGAGGTCGCCGCAACATTTTATAAAAAATTTTCTTGAATTATAATATAATTTTCATTTGCTCTTTGTTTTGTGACAAATTTGCATAACCATAGATATATAGATGTTCTGTAGAAAAAAACTATATACAATAATAGATTTATGCATGATTTAACTTAAATGAGGGATTATACTGTATAATGGGAAATGTGGTCAAATTGTGCGTCTAATGGAATTCAACTTGTTTCGATCCAATGGAAAATGGCTAAGGTATAGTCGGAGAAATTTCAAATTCCAACCAAATTTTGACAATTTTCAAACATTTTTGTAATTAACATTTTTTTTCAACTATAAATAATTCCTGTATACTCAGTTTTATATTTTTAATCAACAATTTTATCAATTATAAAAATTTTGAAATCCTATCAGACCAAGATAGAAGAAAAAAATATAGAAGAAAAAAATAGTATTTTAATTTTCTACAAAATTCCTGACTTTTTCACTCATTCGAAGTGTGTGAGGAAAATGACCTTCGACTTGAATTTTTACATTTTTTGTCGGTTGGATCTTCATGGTCTAACGAAAATAGTTGCTCCAATTTTACTTGTAGCTTATAAAATGTGTATTTCCTGTACCCATATGGTGGGCCCTATAGAGTATATATGTTCTTGATCAGCTTTGGAAGTCGAGTCGATATAGACATGTCCGTCTGTTCGACTGTCTGCTTGAACAAACATATTTCGAAGACAAAAAGAGATAGAGACTTGGATATTTAAAGTCTCCTTTACCCACTTCAGATAACTAGTATTAAATGAACAAGCCAACCCCATTGTACGGGGTAGCCCCCATACAAACTCATTTCTAAGTTTATGTATGAAAGTTATTTGGTTTTTTTGTTAATTACGCTAGAAACGTCAAATATGATGTTTCTAACGTCAATTCTTACAAACAATTTTATATAGGCCCAGATCGGATCACATGAAGGGTTAGTCCTATACAAACCTGCTCTCAATTTTTGAGTTTTTGAAAGAAAATTGTTATTATATTGAAATAGTTTTAAATTTGCATCAATTCTAATGAAATATCCGTCATATGTCCAGATATATCATACGACATAGGACGATCACACTGAACTGCAGCTCTCAATCTGGTTAAAAATGCTTCAATACGACCATTTAATTAAATGTCAGTTAAATTTCCTTTTAATAAAATTGACGAACATGAAAATTTTTTCCATCATCCCAAATAATGTCGTCATTTACCAAACGTTCTCAATGTTCTCAATCCAAATCCGATGAGACATACTCGTACAAGTTATACGCGACTCGTGAAATACAATTTTTTATAATTGACTATACCGCGATTCCGTCATCGTTCAGCGAACCACAAATCAACGGACAAAGATGCGGCAGATATGTATATACATTTCTTATTACCTATTGTTACTGAATAATTTATGTTTTGAATTAGTAATTATATAAGTTGTTATGATAAAAATAAATATTTTATCATCTACTACTTCGTAACTACATCTTTTAACATTTTCTGTAGAATGTTATGTTAAACCAATATAAAGGGGAAGGGCTCGAGCCCCCATAGCCTTCTTTCCCTCCTGGATCCATCACTGTGCAGCAATTTCATTCGAATTCAATAGTAATATTCTGGGACATCTGGCAACACTCTTGTCTGGCAACATTATAAAGCAGATTTGGGGTTGGATTGAAGTCTAGTTGAATAAAAAAATTTTGAGTTTTTGTTGAAAGGAGATGGAGTTGAAGTAGAATTATATTGAAATGTAACAAGCACCTTTGCGTCATAGTTGTTCTGACTAAGTAACACAGTTGTCATACATAATCAGTACTAAATAAACAAAAGATAGACAAAAGGTCTTTGTTCGCCGTGAACTATACACAGCCGCGAAGTGCTGTTGCTTGGCAAAAACACAAAATTTATCGATGGTTCGCAATAAAACGCAATCAACCAGCTCCAGTGTTAGCAATAGTAGCAAGTCCCCCGTTAGGCAAAACATCAGTACGAATAATCGAACCCATCGGAAATCTTCCAGTACATGTAGTATTGCGTTATCCGATGAACAGCCGTCTAAACTATCATCCTCAAGCCGACGCACACCAGGAAGTTCGCCCGATGACAGAACCGATGGTGACGACATAACACCCACTACGCCAGGCCAGCCATCGATGAGTTCGGTGCACAAGCAAAACCTTTATGTGGTTTCATTTCCGATAATATTTCTTTTTAATATTCTACGTTCGCTGATTTATCAGTTGTTTTGCATATTTCGTTATTTGTACGGTGCCAGCACAAGAGTTATCTATCATCCGCACAAACGCGAATGCAACATAGAGATTGTCGTGCAAAATTCAAAAGATCATAATCTTCAGCCAGCGCTACAATCACAGAAATCGCTAGACTCGAGATCTGGTGCGCTCGTTAGTGTCAACAATACCGAACTTTCACAGTCGCAGCGAGCACGCGTCACCGAACTCGAGATGTCGTCGCATAAGCGTAGTTCAAGTGGCGGCATCTATTCACCTGGTCCCGGCGATCCGCTGCTGGCTAAGCAAAAACATCACCATCGTCGAGCATTTGAATATATCTCAAAAGCATTGAAAATCGATGAGGAAAATGAGGGTAAGCAACAATTTAACAGCATTCTATTACTGATTTACTTAAATGGCCGTAAAATCGTTTATCGGTCATGGCCGCACGTAGGAAGGCGGACCAGCCGCCATAGTCTCTTCACCCGGTCCCAGACGTTGAAAATACCAAGCTTGGTAAGGTCCTCTCAGACCTGGTACTTCCAACTTAAGCTCGGACGTCCTTTCTGACGCCGTCGCCCATGTAAACGTGGGGAACGTATGTTCCCCAATCAAACATTCAGTGCAGCCGCTAGTATTTTACGCGCTGAACTATGTCAAGCACACAGCTCGTGGTTCATGCGGATCCTAAACTCGTCCCCAACTCTAACAGGACCAAAAACTCTGCGAAGGATCTTTTTTTGGTACACTCCCACAGCCGCTGTATTCAATGTTGTCAGAGTTCATGCTTCTGTGTCATATAGCAGGACCGGGATTATCAGCGTATTTTATATTTTTATCTTTGTACTTCGTGAGAGAAATTGAATTTCTCTCTCTTCAAAGAACGTGCAAGAAGCACAGATGTACACAGCTATACCAACTCTTCGCCACCCGTTTCTGTGGCTGTTTCTACAAGAAAGCCATCATCAATTAGTACTTCTAAAAATCATTTTTGTCGGCGGAATTTGTTCACTTCATTGCCTCCAAGTAGTTAAGAAAAGTGCCTTCTCCATAGTCTCATTCCTGTGCAACTGTAACCATAGTTCCATTTTTTTCTTGCAGAAGTTACTCCGTGTTTCAAACCTTCCTTTTGATAAAATGTTTGAGCTTTATTTCTATCGCTTAACAGAATTTTATTACGCTTTGAAACTCACAAAAATTTATTTGCATTCTAGGTCACAAGGACCTCGCCATTGAGCTATACCGCAAGGGTATCAAGGAGTTGGAAGATGGCATTGCTGTAGACTGCTGGAGTGGTCGGGGCGATGTGTGGGAACGCGCACAACGCCTACATGATAAAATGCAAACAAATTTGTCAATGGCACGCGACCGCCTGCATTTTCTAGGTAAATTGAAAAACAGAATTTCTTTATAAATGCTTGGATTATGCACCGATTTTTCAGGTGTCTGTTTATATTTTGTTTTAGCTTTTTTTATTTTTGTTGTGCACTTTTTGTTTTCTTTAATATTTTTTTTGCCGGTTTTTATTTTACCTAACATTATTTTTTTTTTGTCGTACGTTTGCAAAGAATTGCGAGAAGAGCATTTGAATTTAACGCAATTAAAAATAGATGACAAAGAAGATAAAGTGTTAGAGGATAAGGGTTCCAAAAATATGAAAGCCTTAGGCGGTGCTGTTCCAAAAAGCACTCCAATTGTATTACAAAATTCACAAAGAACGGGAAATATTGGCGTTAAGACACGACTTCAAAATCCCGAAACGATAAGGTCAACAGTAAAAGCTGGAGTACCGACAACGTCTACCACAATCACAACTGGTAAGTGTATGGCAAAATTTAAAAACTGGAAGCTAATATGTAAAGGATTTAAAGGTGAAAGTAAGAACTGTATAGAACTAAATTACACAATTTTGATTTTAGTATGAACTTATGTAGTACCCATTTTGGGATGTTCAAATTTGTTTGAATAATATTAGTAATATTGGAATGGCTTTCATTGGTACGGTACAGCTATTATGCCTTTCAGAATAATCTAGGCAAGGGAGAGACAAGACTACTTAAACTTATGTTTATTTTGAGATTATTCATGTTTGAAGCACAACTCAGTACAGCGAACTCAGAGTTCATACCTCCGAATTGTAAAATGTTTATATCTGAGAGAGGCACAAATTGAATACTATAAACAATTTAAATTAATTTTCAAAACAGCGAAAACTAATTATGATATGTGAAATAAAATAATTTAATTTATTTATTCATATATTTAATTATATCACCAGTTCATACTTAATTAATAGTTGAGTCACACATTCAATACAATGCTTGCGGTTTTATTACATCAAAAATAATTTCATTCTTAAACAAAAGAAAATATTAACATCGTTATAACCGAAGCTTTAGTACTCTTCACACGCTACTAATTTTCTTATTCCGTGTTTTAAGTTAGGTCAACTTAACAAATAAGAAAGTTTTATCTACAAAAACCACAAATCGTGTAGTTGCTTTGTGTGAGGGGTAATTTTTATAGTGTGCGGGTCACGTGCAATATTATATATGTAAGAAACAATATTATATTATATATGTAAGAAACTTTCATATCAAATTTCAAGTTGATATTTTTTGTAGTAAAATTGTTTTTTTGTATATAACCACATTAAAATGGGCACTGAGGCCTCCTAGAGTAGTGGGCGTGCATCGTCCATTTAGTCAAATGCTAAGCCTGAGTCCATAAAAGCATTCATCCTGCATTCCAAGTTGATATTGACTGAAATAAAATTGTTGGCACAGAAATACAAAGTCAGCTCTGTGTTTGTATAGGGATTCTCCCTTAAAGCAGGCGTCGCATACCTTCTTGGGATTCCTGAACGAACAGACAGAACCGCCATACAGATTTTAAGAAAGGTACGATGAAAACTGAGTTATTTGTTTCCGTATTTACACACATAATATATATGGGGGTTTGAAATGTTTCCTTCAGGGTGTTGCAAACATCTTGACAAAACTAATATACACAGACTATGTGTGAAGCGAATAAAACTACTGGGGACACACGTACCGGCAATTACTTCGTGATGTCTATGAATCAATCGTGAATTTATAAAGTACTTAGCCACAATGATGACGAATAGTCAATTGATTTATGTACGTCTTTATGTTTTTTAACATAGCAACTGTGCGAACTCTATATACACTTGTATATGTAGTTGTTTTAGTTGGTAAGCTATTAATAAAGGCTTACAACTATTGATACTTATTTCAAACAATAATGCCATGCGTTATTCTTAATATTATTTTGCACGCCTAATTCAAATACGGTGTCGAATTCATATATAGGACATTCTAAGTTAAATACAATGAACTTGGCAAAATTCAGCCAGTTGCATTTCAATATCTAGCCCAAAAAAGCGCAAGAATACGCGCATTAGTACATAGTATATGTATGTGAAGCAGTCGTCCATAAGAAGCCAACATCTCGTATTTTAAGCTGACATGGACTTAGCTAAAGAAGTTTTATATACTAAAGTGTGCAGTGGGTTTACATGAGGGCTATCTTAAAAAGTGGGCGTGGCATAATTGATATATATACTCTAAAAACTTACGACTAAAAGAAACTTAAATAACGGCTTTCAGCCAGATTTTTAAAAATTTAGTCCAAAAAATGATCAGCATCTATTAGGCGACAGTTTAGATCGACTCAGATAAACCGATAATACCATTTCACACTATGTGTCAATGGTACAAGGGTTGTCTTGTATATTGTGCGCCCTTCCAACCCTAAGTGGTTGCCAGCTGACATTTCCATTAGAAAGATGAAGCTCTATTAAAAAATAGTGTTTATGGCACGTATACTGGATTCAAACGTGTTGGCTGTTCGCTTAAAAGCGAATCTAAATAATGTCATCCAAAAATGCTTTTGTCTCAGAAAATATTCATGCTGTGTGTGAACAAATGAGACCAGACCATCGTGGCATCCTTGAGCATTAGTGGCATAGATTCCATATTACATGAACATTTTACCTTCAAGAAGATATGTACGCGTTGGATACCACATAATTTGACAATCGCTCTAAAAAAGACTGTTATCCATTGGTGCAAAGAAATGTTGAAGAAATACAGCCGCGTTGTTTCAAAACATGCCCATGACATCGAACCACTCGACGAATCGTGAATCTTTGCATATGAGCCCGAAACAAAACCGCAATCAACTGTATGGGTGTTCGTAGGGAAGTTTATTTTTCAGAAAATCTGGTCATGTCGCAACTGTTCCATTAGAGCAACGTAGAACGATCAATTCTGAATGGTACACAACCAATTTTTGGCAGAAGTTTGTGAAGAATTCAGGAAAACCAATTGCCGAAGACGGAACATTCGATTCGAGTACTTAAAACATTGTTTTGATGGGTCATCCGCTTTACAATACTGGCTTGAGATATTAATTGTTTTTCGACGCCTGAAGAAGCTGTTAAAGCCTTTAAGCAGATCGTTTTGTAGGTACCTACTTCTGAGTGACAAAAGTGTTTCGAAAATTGGTTCAAATGCATGCAAAAGTCTATTAATCTACATAGATATTATTTTGAAAAAAGCCATTTTGAATGATAAATTACGTTAATTTCATTATAAGATATAAAATACGTAAATGCCAATGACATTAGCTCAATTATGTAGGTACTTATATGAAACGAATAGTGAGGAATAAACCAACTGACACATTATTTTAATTATTTATTTATTTATTTTTTTATTTTTTATATTAAATCATTTAACAATAATTTTTATATTTTAATTTTTTGCTTCATTATTAAATGTATCACAATTTTTTACATATAATATAATTGTAATAATTTTTAATAAACGTTTGGTAGTTTTCTTATATCCAATTTATTTTAAAATTATCTTATTTTAATGTTTGAATTTGTTTCAAATTTAAATTCATACCCTTTAAGCTTCTGGTCGCAAACTTACTATTAGCTCTAAACGTCCGGGCAACCTGGCTGTCACTAACAAGTCACAAACGCTTCCACGTAACTTGGGCTCGAAAACTTCTATTGGCGTACCGCGCCAGCCTATTAAAACGGCAGCCACGCCGCCAGCAGTACGCAAGCAATTTGTAAGTAATTGAGAACGAACTAGATTAGATACATACTGCAATACGATATTACATATGTCTACAATTTTAAAATTTAGTCATCTGGACGTAATACGCCACCACAACGATCTCGTACGCCGATAAGCGCTAGCGGTGGCCAGGCAAGTGGAGGACCAACTACACCGGTTGTAACAGTAAAAGGCGTTGAACCTAAACTAGTGCAGATTATACTCGATGAAATCATCGAAGGAGGTGCTAAAGTGGAATGGTCTGATATTGCTGGGCAAGATGTGGCTAAGCAAGCCCTACAGGAGATGGTTATATTGCCATCTGTGCGTCCAGAATTATTTACAGGTACGCAAATTATAAGTTTTAGTTATGCAAATTAAAATAAAAGTTTATCTTATGCATAGGTCTTCGTACGCCTGCCAAGGGCTTGTTACTCTTCGGACCGCCTGGTAATGGCAAAACGTTGCTAGCGCGTGCTGTAGCCACTGAATGCAGCGCAACATTTTTCAATATATCAGCCGCATCGCTGACCAGCAAATACGTTGGTGACGGTGAAAAACTTGTACGTGCACTCTTTGCCATAGCACGTCATATGCAGCCATCTATAATATTTATCGATGAAGTTGATTCATTGCTATCGGAACGCAGCACAAATGAACACGAGGCATCACGACGTCTAAAAACAGAGTTCTTGGTCGAATTCGATGGGCTGCCGGGCAATCCGGAAGCCGATCGTATTGTTGTACTTGCAGCAACCAATCGTCCACAGGAACTCGATGAGGCAGCGCTGCGTCGTTTCGCTAAGCGTGTCTATGTTGCACTGCCGGATGCAGAAACGCGTAAATTATTGCTGGATCGACTGCTGCAGAAGCAGGGTAGTCCATTGAATTCCGATGCCTTAAGTCGTTTAGCCAATTTGACCGAAGGCTATTCGGGTTCGGATCTAACATCATTAGCTAAGGATGCAGCGCTCGAACCGATACGTGAAATGAATGTTGAACAAGTTAAAGTGTTGGACGTGAGTGCAATGCGTTCGATTACTGAGCAAGATTTTCACAATTCACTGAAGCGCATACGCCGATCGGTAGCACCGCAAAGTCTAAGCTCATACGATAAATGGACGCAGGAATTTGGCGATATAACAATCTAAAAAACAATCTTTCGTAAAAGCAGCGCTCTAACACCCACCAATGTATGTAATCAAAGTCAGTGGTGGATATACATATATATATATATATATATATATATATATATATATATATATATATATATATATATATATATTATATATATATATATATATATATATATATATATATATATATAAAACAAGGATTTTTATTTCCTTCGCTTATATTAATGAAACAAATAATTAAAACAATACAAGTGACTGCAAATTGTTAAGATTTAGAAACACCTTCAATTCAATCCCTTGGAATTAGCTGCAATGGTGCACGTTGTCAGTTTTTCAAAAGCGACCGTAGCAGCAGTTGCACGGCTTATGAACCACGGGCAATTTCGTGCTTCCTTTGGATTCATAAATCTATATGATCGATCTTCAATGCAAGCAACACTTGTGCGCAGCCTTTCGAGTTACACATTTTTATATAGAAACAACTAGAAATTTAAGATATGCAACGCGTTTCGGTCGATTTTATGTTATAATTTGAATCAAATTATGGCTTATTTTATAAGTATGCCAAGTTCCCCAAGTTGGAAATGTCTATTGATACTCAATAATTGATGATGCCGTTCAAAAAAAAAAAAAAAACCCGTATTGATATAATAGGGAACCTAATAAAAATTATGTTTTTGTAGATACGCACATAAAATTCCTGCTTAAGTGCAGTAAATATATGTAGCTATTTTATATGTGTAAGTATTTTTGTACACTTCACATTCCCAAATCCACCATACTAAGATAGAATTTAAGCTCTTGGATTCAACTCGCAACTAGCTACGCGTTTATGTAATTTGTTTTTATTTTTTCCCATTTGTTATTTGTTTAGTAGTTCATTAGTTACGTACAGATTATTTACATATATTGCTAATATAACGTATTCTAATCTTTAATTTTTAATGGCCATAATTGTAAAAGAAGATTGTTATCCATCGAGCGGTTCTTTTTATTTCATAATCGTAAAATGGTCTTTTGTATGTTAACATTTAAAATTAAGTTTTGTTTGAAATTAATTGCCACTGGATGCTTTTAAAAACATTTTAATAATTCGTTGTTTTATGTTGCAAGCTAACACTATGCAACACCATTTTTGTGAGCGACATGCCGCAATTTTTTTCATATAGATTTTTTTGATCTGCTGAACACGAAAATTGCAATAACATTTATTTCTATGGTTAGCATTTACTACGGAGAAATAGAAAGAAATAGCGCGAGAAAGTGAATTTTGTTCTATTTTAAAATTAAATCGACGAAAAAAATATCGGAAAGCGTAAAAAATGCTTAGTTTATTATTTTCACGTAAAGAGGAACCTCTTACGAAGAACATAAACTACTTTTGAAGCAAATCCATGGAAATAACGAAAATAACGAAGTTATGTTCAATTAAGCGAAGTAATCAAAGATCGTATTTATTGTTTGCCATTTATTCCGGTTAATCCAATTTTAATTCTTCTGAAGATAGTCTTTTTTTTTAAGTAATCGTCCATCATATTTTTATGCCAGGATCCACGATAGCGTGCTCCATGGACTTTAGTGTGTTGGTGGTAATGAAAGAAGTGCATCTTCAAAAACATGTTTGCTTCTGACAGATATGAGAGGCATGAATTTAAAAAGATACTAAAATATAATTAATTTGACTATTGTAAACCATGTTTGCTTAAATTATGAGCAAATCACAAATAACTTCTTTGTATTAGGGGTTCCTATTAAATCCCAAAAAACCAAAAAAAAAAAAAAAAACCAACTGAAACGAATTCCAAGCTGAATTCTTATCGGGCGACAATAATGTCTCGAATTATTCGACAAAAAAAGTCAAATAATACTTTCACTCAATTGTTCATAGCTTTGATATCTTCACAGAATTTTCTTCAAAAGTAGCTAGTTTTCTTTGTCAAAAGTTCTTCTTTAGGTAATAAAAATTCTATATTAAACATTTTTTAGCCGTTTCGATTTTTTTTGCTAGTTTTATTTAAAAAAAAAAATCATTATATCTCCTTAACTTCCAAGCCGATTGACTAGGTTCTTGAACAAAGTTTGTAGATAATTTAAATAGCTTTGATTAGGTATTTTACTTAACTAAATCAATTAACCCAAAGTTGAGATATATTAAAATATATAAGACTAGCTTCGAATAAATCGGAAACTTATTTCACATCTGATAATCGAATACATAGAGAAACATTTCATTGCGATTTTAACGTTCCGCAGGCCAAAATCTAAAAGAAAATAATAGTGGCTTGTCGTTCAGGTATTTTTAGATTTTTGTTGCATAGTGTAATTAATTAGAGATCATACTTATATCTGCGAATATTGAAACGTTAATTTTAAATATTTATAATTTTGTGTTTTTTTTAATTAGCTCAATATATCAATTTTCTTCAAGCAATAATGCATACTTTTAGTTTACGGCTAAAAGCTGCTCACCAATTAGATCCGTTTCGGATCTAATAAGCATTTAAATTTGTTCGTTCTGTTTTACAAAAAGCATATGTTTTTATAATATATATATATATAATATATATATATATATATATATATATATATATATATATATATATATATATATATATATATATGCAAATTTCTCCTAGTATTTATCAAAGCGACCTTAAAAGCAAACTATGTAATTGGCTCTATGAAATATGGCTCCGAATAAAATAAAGCAAATGAATTTATTCATTTTAAAATAATGCACCAATATTATGAAAACCAAAAGTTAAAAAAATTATAATTTGGGCTTGTTACATTTAATCAATATGCCAATAATTGGTAAATGTTTGAAAGCAATTTGGAACACGCGACATCTCTTGGCAGTAGTATAAGAGAAATGTGCTTCTTATACAAAATTCCAGATTTTATGACTGGTTGCTCCAGAATACTAACCTAACCTATCTGTACTACTTCAGTGGATGATGGAAGCTCTGTGTCTAATGTATATGATTTTCAACTATTGTCTACTAAAGGTTTCAATCATAGAACTTCATTTGCATGTGTTTTTTTTTTTTTTTTTAAATTAAGGCACAACAAATTAAACATTCAAATCGAAATAAACTTAGAATTTTGTTGATGTTGTGCTTTGCATTATTTTTCTGAGAATTCATTAATTTGTTATGGGGTCTTGTATTTTTGTGGTCATATTTCATAGATCCCAACTAATATTACTAATATTCCTAGTCTTCTGCCTATGTATGTAAAATAAAATTGAAATAAATAAAATAAAAACACTATGTTAAAATGTATTCATTTCCGTTAATATCCATTGTTCTGCTGTTTTCCACAATTTACACAAATGCAATTGGGTTAACCGGCAGATATAAGGACCGTTAAATTTTAAACGGGCATTGAGAGGCCGGACCTAACATTATCATCTCTATTTATAGGCGCTTAATGACCTTGTACACCAGCCTACAACATACTACATCTTTTGTGAGTGGAAATAAGAAGCTTGTCATTTTGTTCAGGAACTATACGACTAATAAACATGTAAATGAGATTGTGTACTTGTATGTATGTCCGTCTAAAGCTATGAAGCGATTGGTGCACTTCTAAAAATTCATTTGGAAATAATGGCATGTGCCACGCCTCCTCTCCCAAGCAAGGAAAACTAAATTCGGCATAACTCAGCAGGTATTTGAATCATTGTTAAGAAATTTATAGTGTTTTACTATCGTTCAGAAGGTTTCTTGATATACTATGAGTTAAAATATAATGCATTTTGAATGCAATGGGTTCGTTTCTGGATATTATGTTGTCGTTAAACTCTTTCTTCAATTAGTTGTTGCTTGCGCCAGAAGTATGGCATGTGACGCCTTCGTATTGAAACCAAAGGCTTTCCAGACCATTCGCGATATTGGGCGCCCTTGATTGTACAATTGCATTTCCTTTGTCTTAAAGAAGTATGTATATGTCTAATTATTCGACCAACCCATAGACCACACTAAACCGTGCATTTTTTTTGGGTAGATAGACCTTGTGTACTCATCACGAATATATGTATATATATACTTTATGGGGTCGCCGATACTTTCTTTAAGGCGTGCAAACATTGTCACTGAATTATAATACTATTCATAGAATAGTAGAAATAACGATAATACCGGTTTATACCCATACGAGTTTTAAGTTTTGGGAACAGGAAAAAACCGCAGAGGTCAAGCCCGGTAAATACTGTGGCTGAGGCATGATTACGATGTTGTTTTTGGCTAAAACATCACAAAGAAGCAAGTTCAAAATTTAGCAATTTCGAAACAAACTTCACTGCCCCACACGTTGCATGCCCAAAACATACGAATAAATTGCATGGCATGGAGCTAACCGATATGCCGACATCTTATGTAATAGTTATACGAGTGTGATTCTCCATAGTAATTTTCATAGGCTGTTGACGTGATGTTGCGTCTTGGGCAGGCATATTCATTAACATCTTGGCATTCTGAGAGCTTTTACTACTTATTAAATTTTCTTCGCAAACTAGACTCGCCAATTTCTACAGTCAACATTCTACTTTTCATATAAAATTTGTTACATTTTATTCAATAGCAAAAAATCGGCAAGCACACCAAAACCGTATGTCTGTCAAAAACAAACTAAAAATTCAAAATGGCCGATCACATCGACCTTTTTTGGGAACATGTGTACCATAATAAAAAAAAAATGTATAAAATCGAATATAAGTAGCCCGACTAACTATTTTTTTTGTACACACAATTCTAATAGCTGTTTTCAAAATACTGAACTTCAAACATTTTTTTTTTTGTTTAGATATATCACCAATCATACTAGAAATCTTACCTTCGCCTCACTATTACAATAAAATAATTTTTTTTTGTATTTTTATACATAATCTTGAGGTTTTTATTTTACAATTTAATAATTACATCGCCGTTCTGTACTTAAAGGGAAAATTTGCTTGTTTCTAAACAATTTTTCATCTTGTTGTTCGGTCAAAACGAACACAATAGTACAAAAACATTATCCTGATCTGTAATTTGTTCCATATTTTTTGTTTTTTCTTCTCTTTCAGTTTTTTCTTGTCTCGAACTTTTCGTTCTCGATTTTCATCGTCATCATCATCAATATGTCTTAAATATACGCAATTAAATTATTTTAACGTAGATTAAGTTGGATTGTTACAACTAAATATTCGCCCCCGTCCTCTTCAATAGTTACATTGTTTTTAGAACCATTTCTATTTCGTTTCATATCGGTCGTTGTACGCTATGGTCCTTAGCTATGAGTGCGTGTGTGTTTGTTTTTATCCTTTTTGTAAATTGAAAAATTCATTGTCAGTACGTTCAATTTTATTTACCACCGTGCATCGATTTAAAAATGCAGACGACTAGCGCAAATTATCTCGTTTGTATTTCGACTTTATTTAAATAATTTAACAACGACCTTAAATTCTGCGTTATTTAAATTATGATTTCGAGTGAATTGCATGTTCATTTTACAATTGAATTCAATAATAAATGTCCTTTATGTGTGTGTGTTTTCCTACATGATAAAAATGATTTATAACTTATGTTCACAATTTGTAGCTAATGAAATTTTTGTTTTTTAGAATTTTTACAATTGTATAGCGTTCATTTCTTTGTAGTTTAATGATTAAATTAAATATGTAAAATGACCAAGCAATTCAAGGGAATACAAAACGCGCGCAGGATTTGCAGATGCGCTCAATCCATATGCAATGATGTTGGTGAAAGGGTAAATCTTACTTATTTTTTGTTTGTTTTTTTTTTTTTTTTGTGATGAATGGCTGTCGTGTTGAGGGTGTGTGATTGGTTGGGATTTGATAGGGAATTTTATATATTTAATAGTAATCTGTTGTTCCTATTATTTTCTTTTTATGCTGTTTGTTTTATGCTTTTTTTTTTGTATGGTTCTGCAACAACAACGATTGGTGTCAATGACGGCTCCGAATTTTTTGTTTTTTTTTTTTTTGTTGATGGCGACAAGACACTTAACTTCACTGAGTCTGGTATTGTGGCATTTGAGCACTGTACACCATCTGTGGGGCAAGCGTACCATTGGCAGCAGCAGCAGCTGCTGCTGACGCTGCAGCGGCTGAGACACCAGGCACAACAGCACCGGGTACGCCCCAAGCAACATTTGGCTGCACCATGCGATACCCCGCTAAAAGGAAAACAAACAAAAAACAACAACCATTAATTAAGCGCAACAGTAAGGAAAATGTATATAAAGGGTGTTTTTTTTTTTTTTTAGAGGTGTATATGTTTGAGTTAACTACTGAGATTGCATAATTTCAAACTGAAAATTGGCTTTATTAGAAAGATCATTTTATGCCATTAATGTTTAAATATGATTTCGTGCTGGCTTATATGTGGCGCATTCTTGAAGTCCAATTTTCGACCACTTTTTTTAGGTAATAGGGTCGTATCTCGGCAATAGTTCGCACTATGTTGTTTGCTAAGTCGACCAAAGTTAGCATAAACCAAATGCATTAAAACGCATGATCTCGGTGGCCATTAGTTCATTTCGAGAAATATTGCGTTAGCCAAATGTTTCCTTCAGTAAGTCGATTGTTTGAAGAACTATGTCATGTCGCGTCGTCCTGTTGTAAAAACATGTCTTCACTAAACATCACGTTTAATTGGTGCACGAAATAATCGCTAATCATGGTTTTGGCAATTGACGATAACGTTTCCGCCGGCCTCATTTAAAAAAAAAGCAAAGAGCAACGATTCCACACTGGTCTCCATGTGATCTTTTTTGTATGTAATGGTGCCACGCGAATCGCTAGTGGATTGTCTTCACACCAAATGCGGCAATTTTGCTGAATGACATGTGCATTAAGGCAAATATGAGCCTAAACACTGTGTTGACTTGCCAGTTGATTTTTAGCACATTAACTCAATTTTAATTCTTTCACCAGCTAGATCTTATATTGTAGGCCGAGATCGTTGCGTAAAACTTCACAATTTGCAAGCGTTGTTCTGACGTTATTCTATTCATGATAAAATGGATAACCAAACCGAACACAAATAACAATAGCATTGCCAGATCTGATCATTTTATAACAGTTTATTCCTATTCGGAAAATGAAACCTCTAAAAAAAAAAACACCCCTCATTTATACTTTACCTCCCGCTTGTTGTGCACTGGCATAAGCGTACGGATAGTATCCTTGCTGCATATATTGAGTTTGCATTTGTGTAGCAGGAAATCCCTGAAAAGCGTGTTGCGCCTTGATTAAATTAAATTTTTAATATATATGTTTAATGTCATCAATAACTTACCGTTGGCGGATACCAATAACCCATCTGTTGATAGGCTGCAGCATATGGATATTGTGCGGCCGCAGCTGCTGCAATCTGTTGCGGCGTCATCATTTGTCCAGGTAACGCAGCACCAGTGGCTGCGGCTATTTGTTGTTGCGTCATTAATTGTCCGGGCATTGTTGCATTAGCAATAGCTGCGGCGTTAACTGCTGCCACAGCAGCACCGGCAGACACTGCAGCAGCGGCAGCAATATTATTTGCCGAATTATCGCCGCCGTTCTCTTTGCCCCAGAAACATTTGACATGGTTCCCGTGCACTTCAGCATTGTGCGTGTGTTCGATAGCGCGTGCTGCCGATTCTTTTGTAACAAATTTAATGAAGGCATAGCCTTTGTCTTTAAAAACACGCACATCCTGAATTGGGCCAAACTGCACAAAATGTTTGTGCATCAGTTCCTCGCTAATAACATTGGGCGGGAAACCGCCACAATAGACGGTGGTATTCGTTGGACTGGACTGATTATAGACTTCCTCAAAAGTGTGTCGTATATTATTCTTAAGACCAGCGGGATTTCCACTGCCCGCAGGGCCACCCGCATTCGATTTGAACGATTCTCGCGGTGGTGGCAATTTTCGCGTTGACCAATTGGTGCGTATCGAACGTGAACCGATCCATTGGCCGTTCATAGCTGCTATTGCATTCTCGGCTTCGGCTCTCTTAACAAACGATACGAACGCATAGCCCTTGGATTTCATTGTCTGTGGATCGCGTACAATGCGACAATTGGAGATTTCGCCAAACGGTGCAAAAGCTTCACGTAGCGTCTCCGTTTCAATTTCTGGGCTGAGATCACCCACAAAGATGTGATGATGTGAGCTGATATCTGTTTTGGGCTGATTGCCTGGACTAGTAGCCCAATTAACCTGGAAGATTTTTTTTTTTTAAATTTGAAAATTAATTTAATTTACATACATACAAATAATAGCAAAATTTACATACTTTTATTTCCTTTTCTAGAAAGACGCGTTTGTTCATTGCAGTTAGTGCTGTTGTAGCTGCTTGATAGTTGGAATACTCAATAAATGCATACGGATCATTGCCGGGCTCTCGTATAATTTTACAACTTTTGACTGGACCCATTTTACCGAAGAGCGCAATGAGCAGATCCTCTGATACAGAACCATCAAGGTTGCCGACGTACAACGTCTTCGGTTGCGATTCATCCATGCTGATAAGGATGATGACGGACTACGACTACTTGATTGTTCGTTGGTATGCTTAACAACAACAATTCGAGCTGTTCTAAAACGCTCGCTACACTTGGCTTAGCTACTTGATGATACTTGTTACAAAAACCTTTTTGCTTGTGCTTTTTCGGGATAAATACAAATACAACTACCTTAGACACACTTGTACCAAAACAATATCATCTAAGATATGCACATACATATAAACATGTATATATATATATATATGTATATACTTCTGCTACAGCTCTTACTCCAATTTGAGTTATGATTCTTTTCAAATATTTTAGGTTTTTTTTTTTTTTATACAATAATATAACTATACGGTGCTCATTTAACAAAATAATTTGTTTTGAAGAAATACTTTCTCTGCTAGGCGGCGTTTCTATCACTGTCTACGTTTCGTTCGATTACGGATTCTTTTCAATTTTTTTATGTATATCTAAACAATACATACAATGTAGTGTAGATATATATCTATATAAACAATTTGTAAATTTAATTCTGTTTAATCCTTTTTCTTATACAAATCTCTGAGTAGTAGTTGTGTATTGCTTTTCACTGCTTTAATCTTATAATTAAATTAATAAATTTCTCATATATGTCCTAACTATGCTCTAGTGGAGTGTTACGGAATTAATTAATTTGCTGCTATGTATTATTTCGTCTCCAGTTTTGGGAGTTTTTGCTATAGTTTTAATTGTTTTTCTTCTTTTTTTTTAAATTATGCTTTTCTTTTCCCGTAGTAATATATTGGAGCAGTAATATACATCAATACTTTATATAAAAATATGTTGGTATTACTTTTACTGGATTTCTATGGTTGTAAGTGCGCATATTACAAAATGTTTTGCGTTGTTCTTGTCTTTCATTGACTGGAGCAAAACTCTTTTTGATGAATGTTACGGCGGATACCTTTCTATAGTTATCCGTAATCACTGCAATAGAAAGAAGGAAAAACAAGTTAGTTAGAATGTGAATAACATAGTACAACCGACATGTTGCGGTTCTCACTTTTGGGACAATTTTTTGAAATCGAATTCGATAAAATATTTAATTTGTCATGTAAGAGATGCTTTTGCGATTTGAAATCACTTGACTTGACTAATATGAATTTCACTCGATCAAAGAAAAGTGAATTCAAATCGTGATATCGTGCCACACAAGAAAATATTTTACCATATTATCAAATTCACTTTCATAAAACCTTCTCGAAAGTAAGAACAGGCCTGACAATATCTCATAGAACTATTTGATTGATATTTAAATAAAAAAGGCATTAAGAAATATTTAGTTTAGTTTATGTTATAAGGAGAAATAGAAGTTGTGTAATATTAACCGCTGACCTATCTCAGAAACCATAACTTTGACAATTCAAATCAACCTAAGACAATCTTCTGCAAGGATTGAACAGCATCTTGCTAAGGTTCTAAAGCACAGTTGTGTATCAAAAATTGACCGCAGTGAAAAACGGTTTTGCCTACAAGAACATTGCACCATTCTTTGTTGAAGGTGACAATGGAGTGCCAGCTATTGTCAATGTTGCATGTTCCACGGAAAATGGAAACAAAAGTGTACATAACAGCTTCTGTTATTGTAACAGCTTCTGGTATGTACCACGATCAATATACAATTAATTATATAATGTAAGAGCAAGATCAACCGAAACGTTACCATATGAGACAATTCCCAGGACGGAGAATACCTCGATCGAACGTGTCCATAGATCCACAGGGCTCAATTGAGCCGTACGTAAATGACAGTTAAAGAGATGTGTCATGTTATGCGGCGATTGATCATTCGCGATTCGTTGCCTGTAATACTTGACCATGTTGCTCCAACCGGATCTAATTTGTTCTAATTTAGTCTTGATGCTACGATGGAGAAATTTTTTACTCTCATTAATAGATGGCGTCCTGACGCTGGGCACAATATTGTGCTGTACGAATTTATTGACTGTTCAACTGCATCTTTGTGTAATTGAGTTCAATCGGATATATAAATGCGCTCCTCTGTTTGTTCTTGAGATGCGAATGAAGAAGATTTTGTAACGTCTGATGAAAACACTGATTTGAGTTGGAACTATCGTGATCCTGGTGATCTATTAGTCATCGATGGTAATAATAACGATTTCCCAAAGTGAAATGGGTCTATAAAGTGACACAAGTTCAGCTTCCAAGTTTTAATAGAGGTACAATCCTCGCTATCTTCCATGCGCCTGCGACAATATGTTGGGAAATATATAAGTTTTACATTTTCGTAAGATATTCTATTGTTATAGGTCCAAGACGCTTTAGCAGTAGCATTTAAATGTTGACTGAGTCAAGTGCAGCAAACACCTTCTCACAAGTAATAGTTTCTATATACTTAGCCTTTAAAGAGTGTTACTCGAATTGTCTGTAGAATAGTTTCATTGACGATACCACTTGAATTCGAACGAATGTGATGGACGACGGAGCTCTAGTCTGGGAAATTTTCAAATGATCCACATACCTCGCGAACACGAGTCGCAATTGTCTAAGTATTCCAACTATTTTGACTTCTTATACTCCTGCAATAAGATTGCTTACATTGTGAGTTAGCAAGGCAATAAGGCAGACACTAGGATCATTACCTCGAATTTCTAAATTCCAGCAGGAATGTTTCTTTTCAAATTTGATGATCATTTAGTTTGTGCCTGACAGCCATTGACCGAAGCTATGAAAGGCAGACAGAAACCAGAAGTTTAACGTGCTGTTCCTACCAAAAAAATCCACTGATTTAATTTTTATGCACGTTCCTGAAACTTCGTAAAAACTTGACAATATTGTGATCAACGTCACTAATGCGATGTGAAGTTATCAGGATTCCGTTTAAGGTCAATTTCGGTACCGTCCGTAAATCAATGTGATTCGAAATCACTCACTTATCGAACTGATTTCGTACTTTATGGAGTCTCCGAAGCTTCCTATACGGCATTGCAAACATTATAACTAAATTATAATACTATTCAATAAAAATAAGGGTACGATACGTGTCTATCGTAATTGTAATCGATTATAGGTTTTGGTTTGATTATATATGTACGTAGAGCAGCTTATTGTACTTGTAACAAGGACAATTTGTAGACAGGAGCAATACATTTGTGAACACGACCGTGCGATGACAGAGCAGATCAAGCCATTATGTATTCATTTACATAAATAAGCCTGAATAAAAAGGACAAAACGTTTCCTTCGTAGGTAGGAAAGTAAAACGTTGAACATAGTAAGAGCTACAGTCAACTGATCCTTACCAAAAACAGATAAAAGAAACTAATTCTTGATCGTCGAGCACTTTTTGTTGTTTCCTTGTTGACTAACTTTAAAAGAGTTATGCCAACGATATTTAACTATTATTTATAATAATTAAAAGAAAGAAGCAAAGCAGCACAAAGAAACTAAAAGAACGCACGTTCCATGTATTACAGGCAGAGTGTAGTGGAGTACAATGGAGAGATGCAACAACAAAGCATGGTCAGAAATTTGCCAATCGCATTGCATAGAGACACACACAAACACATATATAAATATATACGTATACTATATAGTAGGCAAACAGTAGAACAAATAAGAAAAAAAAAACTACCACACACACAAACAGGCATACATAGAGTACAAAGGCAAGTAGGATGCGTAGAATTTTTTGGGTTAAAAAAAGAAAAATATTTTAGAAGGAAATCTATTTTTCTTTTTGTAAACACAATTTTGTGTTGGAATATATGTAAATATAGAAAATGACCGCTAAACTACACATTAACAAGAACAACAACAACAGCACGGCACAGCAGCGGCGTAGTACAAAGCCACGGCGGCAGTGTTTTAGTGTAGCAAAGTCAGGTAAAAAATGTTCAATTATTTTCGCGTTCTTTTTTGTTGCATTTTCATTTCACTTTTTGTTTTATTAACATAATTAATTTAACGTACTTAAGCGAGAATATGGAAAACAGTCTATAATAATATTAAAATCAACAACAATACGCCGCGCTGTCGATTATTCATATTACAACAAAAAATGGCGACATTGTTGCTGCTTTCTCATTTCTCGCTCTGCTCATCATTACCCAAAAGGCGTCTCTTTCATTTCTTGTTCACATTTTTACCGATTCCGTTGTTCCTTTTTGTCTTTTTCACACACACGTTTACGCTCACATGAATCGCATTAAATAGTATGTACGATTGGTTTTTTTTTCTATTAAAAACACTAAAAATGCAACGCAAAATGTAAGTTTTATTTTATTTCGAATTTTTTTTTTTTTAATACCTTTCGACTTTCGCATTCTGCCATTTTATATTTTTCGCTAGCGTACCCTTAACCAACGTCCCAACCCGAAGAACCAGCGAACGAACGAAGCTAAGATTGACTAAAATGAACTGAACTGAAGTGAATACACTGACACACACAACAACCACCGCCGCCGCCACTCGCTCGCTCACTTTATTCGCTTGCACGCTCACACACAAACTGAAAAAATGCTAGAGTTGGCTGACTGAATGACTGACTGACTGGCTGGCTGGCCGCTCGCTCGCTCGTCGCTGCTGCTGCCGCCGCTGTTGCTGTTGGTGGTGATGATGATGTGAAGAAGAATAATTGTCTGGAAATCCGCACTGCCACAACGACGCGATTATGACGTGGCTGCCGCTTAATTTGTTGCATGCAGTTTATGTTGTATACTCATTTGTTTAGTTGCCGGCTTTTTTTTATTTTGCGTTTATAATTTCACTTTGTCTTAATTGTATAATTTGTCAAGTCACACGTACACGAATCGCCAAAAATTTTTACCTCACTGTGCTCGAAATGCGAACTATAGAAACCAACATCGGCGCCTATAAAAAAAATATACTAACGCGCTGCCAGATTGTGTGTTTGTCGCGCGCACTCCTTTTTATGGTGTTTTTTAGTTGTATAAAAGCTTATATTTTCTATTAAATTATCTGCTATTGTTGCAATAACCTTAAAATTAACATATATAGCTAGTAGTATAAATATAAGCTATTAGTGTAAATCTAGTACTCATCACTTTGTTGTATCTTGTGTGAAAATGTAAAGTTTATATGCAAAATTTTGGCAACACTGTTGCATATAGCTAGTGCTGCAAAACGTTTTTTCGTTTAATACGAGTATGCGATGTGTTTAAGGCGGTTGCTACACGTGTAAATCATTGTTTTTACAATAATTGAAATTCTTGGTTTAAATATTCGCTCTGTACAAAAAATATTTTTAACAGGGTATATGGGGTTTGTTGAGCTGTTAAATGTATGTAGCAGAGCAAATGAAGCATATATATGTAAACGACGAGTTGATATAGCCAAGTCCGTACGTCCGTATGTCTGTCTGAGAGAAAAGTTTTCCATTTAGACAAGACTTAGGGCCATTTTCACGACTTAGAAATTCATTAGAGAATACGAATTTTCAATATATGCTATTGGTGGAATAATATTGAGTAGTGAATTTCACGACTTCACAATTGTAATAAATCGATTTTTTGTCTATTATCGTTTTTTTGGTCACTTTGTTGGTATATTATCGTTGAAAATCGGTTACTTTTATCTTATATATCGGTAAGCTGCAAAATGCTGAAGAGGTAGACAGTCCATTCATTTCCACAAATGTAAACGCATAAAAAGTATAAATTAAAAGAAAAAATGTATAGATATAGGCAAGTCGTAATATAGTGTCGTTTTCTAATTGCTTATACACAGTTGAGGGAGAGAGAATGACATCGTTCGAGTGAGACACATAGCAAAATAGACTTGATTCGATACCATCAAAAAGCTGTTGTGGAAAAAATGAAAGAACAAAGAATTACAGATTAAATGAAAATGAAAAAAATGGAAGAGCTGCCGTGGATCGACGAAGTAGTATCATTTTGAATTGAAGAAGTGAAAAATATATGTTGAACCGCTCGTCTCCAGAGTATAAACACTAAAGGAGTGAAAAAAAAATATTTTTTTCAAAAATTGGCCAATGAAATGAATTGTGAGTTTAAGAGTAGAGTGATGTCACTGTGGAAAGTAGTCCACATCGGGACGTATTGCATACCAAGAAAACACAGTTGAGGGAGAGAGAATGACATCGTTCGAGTGAGACACATAGCAAAATAGACTTGATTCGATACCATCAAAAAGCTGTTGTGGAAAAAATGAAAGAACAAAGAATTACAGATTAAATGAAAATGAAAAAAATGGAAGAGCTGCCGTGGATCGACGAAGTAGTATCATTTTGAATTGAAGAAGTGAAAAATATATGTTGAACCGCTCGTCTCCAGAGTATAAACACTAAAGGAGTGAAAAAAAAATATTTTTTTCAAAAATTGGCCAATGAAATGAATTGTGAGTTTAAGAGTAGAGTGATGTCACTGTGGAAAGTAGTCCACATCGGGACGTATTGCATACCAAGAAAACACAGTTGAGGGAGAGAGAATGACATCGTTCGAGTGAGACACATAGCAAAATAGACTTGATTCGATACCATCAAAAAGCTGTTGTGGAAAAAATGAAAGAACAAAGAATTACCGATTAAATGAAAATGAAAAAAATGGAAGAGCTGCCGTGGATCGACGAAGTAGTATCATTTTGAATTGAAGAAGTGAAAAATATATGTTGAACCGCTCGTCTCCAGAGTATAAACACTAAAGGAGTGAAAAAAAAATATTTTTTTCAAAAATTGGCCAATGAAATGAATTGTGAGTTTAAGAGTAGAGTGATGTCACTGTGGAAAGTAGTCCACATCGGGACGTATTGCATACCAAGAAAACAGTCTTAAAACGTTCATTCAGAAAATATTGACTATATAAAATCGGATCACCCCATTCCGAAATATTGTTGAAGTGTTGAAAATAGTCACCATCAACGGATATTGAAATAAAATCTAAAACAGCTCATACTTCAATTGGCTACTGTGGCCAAATGACTTAATATTTTTCAACATATAATAAGTTGTTGGAACGCACTTTTAAATATCTTTCAAACGAGTTCTTAGATCTACAATCACCACTTCTTAAAAAAATAAAGGTATAAATAAATTTTGAATAGTGCATTTTCACATTTTGTCGGAAATTGAGACCAAAATTTCGTGCTCATATTTTGACTGATAATTTGTTGTGAGATTGGGTAAATTTTGATATAGCTTTTAGCTTCGAGATTCAAATTAATATTGACTGTAATAAATATGTGGTCAGATCTGGACCTATGTGGGTTATATTATTAGAATTGACTTACACAAATTTTTACGTTAGGGAAGGGTGGATTAAAATGTTGGTGTGGTAGGGGTCTGCATGCTAAATTTCCCCAGGATCCAGTTTATATCTCCATTGATATTATAGGGTAATAAAAGTTCAGTTTCGAACATTAAAACATAACTGAAGTTACCGGTTTTTTTTTGGAAACATTCAGCTTTCGAATGTCCTTGCCTGCTTCTCACTAATCTTCCTTTTCATAAAGCTTTCTCTCTTAGCAACCGATTCAAACTTTTCCAAAGCGGTATGTCGAATTACGGTAAATGGATTCAATTTTTTAAAGGGCACGGATTGCGGATTGCATTGTCGCGTGTTTGTTTATCGAGTGCGGAACGCGCGACGCTGATGTAAATTTTTGCGCGAAGAATAAATTGTGGCTAAAGAGATAATTAAAACAAACGGAAAATTCGTTTAAAATCGATTAAACAGAGATTATTATCAGATAGCAAAAAGCAAAAAAAAAAAAAAAAGAAATATTACGAATAACGTGAAAAATCAATTGCATTTTACCAAGAAGTCACTCCACCATCCCGATTTTCCGCTACTACTGCCTTCACCTGTCTCCTCTGCCAACACCAACGTGTTCACATCAGACATATTGCTGGGTGAGAGTGGTGTGAAGTCTTTTCCGTATTGTGTACCTGCTGCTGTTGATGGTGGGGAGTGAAGAAAAGCTGAGTTTGTATCCGTGTAAAAAATTTCTCCGTGTACATGTACAACCTGCTCACCTAACGCCAAAAAAAAAAGATAAATAAATAAATAATTCGCCCTTGATTAAACATTGAAGAACCAAATAAACCCATTTGCGAAACTAATTCCACGTCTAGTCTAGTCTAGTCTGGTTTCATTTTTGACTATTTGGGTTTGTCTAGCGTTAATTTATTTTTTGTGCCAGTGCATTTGCATTTCCATCAGAGTGTTTTTGTTATTATTCCGCGCAAGCCTTTAGCCGAGAATATAATGCCTATTTTGTATCCAGACAGCTGGATACTACTGAAGTTAGTTCAATGTCAAGAAGTGAGTATTTTGAAATGGTTTATCATGTACTATAAATAAATTTAATTTAACCTTTTAAATACTTAACAGTTTTGTATTATACTCATAAGTAGTTATTTTTGTCCTTAAAGATGTGAAACGCTTCTTCAGAATTAAATGAGCGAAGTGTGGAGAATAATAAGGACGTATGTAGATTCTCGTCTGTCAATATTTGTTTTAGTTTTGAAGTGTTGTTAGAAGTGCATAAACAAAAACAGTGAATGAAGACTGACATATAGTGGTCTAAATAACATCATTAATACATTTTTGAATGAGCTGGCATTTAGCATATGAAATTGAATACAATGTTTTGTTATTAAACAAAAGAAAACTTTAGCTTTTGTTGGTACCAAAGTTTAAGTACTGTTTATACTTGTAGTAGTCAAAAGTAGTCCAATCTTAAGGATTGAAATTAGAGATCTTTGTATTCTAAATAATAGAGCATTGTTCCATTGAGAAACTTAAATAACTTTTTGCAATACGGGCAAGGAGACCTTGAACACATTGACCAATGATATTAGGAAATTCTGGAAATCAGTTTATTTTATGAATTTTGTTAACTTAGAAATATGGAAAGCATTTAGAAAAAAATTAGCAAATAAATGGGATACCATTGATATCGGGTCCCTAAAAAACTCGGGCTTGGGGAAAATTTAATCCCATTAATCTCCTGTTTAAGTGTGCAGTTGCACTATCTTGGTTAAACCACACAGAGTTGAAAGGATTCTCTTTTATCGTAGTTCTGGAAAGAAACAGAATTTGGCCGTTTCAGTGTGATCTTTTTTTAGAAAAAGCAAGACCTCTTGATGAAAATCCTCACCGTGACTGCAGCTGAATTCAGTTCCATCTCATAAGTATCATAGGGTTAGAGTGACACCAAAAAATGGGTCTTGTGACACATAAAAATGAACTTAAACAGGTGTTTGTCCTCATTCACCATTAAAAAGGTCTTCTGGAAAAATTCCAAGTGAATCAGCAAGTCTACTTTGATTTGCATGGCAGCAGCTATATCAGCAATCGGATCATAACTTCTCACTGAAGGATCTCATTGATAAAATCTTATTGTAACTATCAAAAGAGTTAACTAGCCTCATCATAGTCCATCTGCTAAACTAATATCTAACTAATATCACAGACTCCAAATGCATGCTATCGTCAAAATTTTTAGGTAACTCAAAGTCATTTCCCCGGTTAACTCGGTTCAAACTTGTTTCACTCGAATAGGCCTACATATTGGTGAATAATTTTACTTTTATACCCTCTACCCATGGGTAAAAGGGTATATTATGTTTATGAAGTAAAGTATATATATTTTTGATCAAAATCGGAAACTTAGTCAATATAGCCATATCCATCTGTTCGTTTGGCCGTCTGTTTGAACATGAATAGCAATAAAATGTTACACATAGATTCAGATCGGACCACTATTTGAGGGGTGGGTCTAAATAAGGTCCACCCCAAAAGCGATCATCTTTAAGATGCCACATATCGAATTTCAAGTTGATATTGACGTTTTTTCATACAATATAAGTGTTTAGAAATGGAATTCATACTGTTTCATTCTTAAAAATAGGTAAGAATGGAACAGTGTGTGTGTTCACGACTACGAAATACTCTGCACCCTTGCTTATGTAGACCGGCTATGCTACCTTGAAAAGTGTGCATATACGAGTGAAATCGGCGCAGTGTGGCATGCACAACATTTAATTCAAGCAATCTGCGTATGGCCAAGGAGAATCTACAATAATTATTACAACTTTCATATCTCTAGCTTGTATAGTTTCTGAGATCTGTTGCCTCATACATTCAGACAGACAGACGGACGGATAGACATAGCTAAATTGACTTCAGATGCGGATCAAAAATATATATACTTTATAGGGCCTACCACGCCTCCTTCTACCTGTTATATACATTCGCACAAACGTATTATACTCTTGTGCTTTTGAGTGCACGCTACAATAGGAAAAATTACTTAAAGTTTAAAGAATTTTTCAGAAACGAAAAAGTCAGGAAAAGTACTTTTGTATTTGTGAGTCACACATCGACTACCGACTATGTTTTAAACTTTTTTTGAGTGTAGTCTGAAGGTCGCAAGAAGTATTGAAATTACAGGCCAAAAACTAATGATATATATGTATTCACATTGACAATTCAACTAAACCAACTTACATTTGTAATTCTGACATCTTTTTCTTCATGCTTGTGACTTTGACTCTTTTGCCTTCAGCTAATGCCCTTTCCATTCATTCTGCATTTCTTGCAACTAAACAATAAAAAGATTAAATTACATTTACAAGAATAACCGTGCTTAAAACACTTTATTTAAATTTAAGTCGCTTTCAGTGTTGGTAAACGCCTGCATAATTAATATCATTGTTTGCCTTTTATGAAAATCGGCGACAAGTGCTTATTGTCGTTAATATCCTTATTTACGTAGGAAAAAAGGATTTTCTTTTTCTGGTTTTTTTTTTCTTATAGCTTTTTTTCTTCATTTGAACATTGTTGTTTGTAGGTTGTTGTTCATTTCATTGTTAAATATCGTCGTCGTCGTTGTCGACGATGTCATTCAAGCATCAGGCAACGGAAACGGAAGTGCGCGGCACTTCGTGGCTGTCTGCCGTGTAATGTCAGCCTTCTTATCGCGTGTCTCACTAACTGACTGCACGATTTTTTGTACATGGTTTAACATTGACTTTCGTTTTCTACAACTATTTAAAATATCTTTTACTTTCGGATTTGTTTGTTCCTTCTGCAAAGCACATAAAGGATACTTGTCAGTTATTTAGTTGTTAAAGTTTCCTTGTCTGTCATCATGTTTGCATGTTGAAGCGCAATGATATTTTCCTGACCTTCAACCGAAAGTTGTCCATTAAATTTTATAGGGTTTCGTTATTTAATTTTGTGATTGATTGTTATAAATGTTTTGAACTTTCGCCATGAAGTTTATGTTTTTGCTAACGCGCACACATTTTGTTGCTATATTTAGTACATTGGGAAAAGTTGAAGGTGACAGAAATCAGCTGTTGACGCCTTAACTGTAATTTTTAACGCATAACCGTTGTGCCCTGCATTGGAGTCCTTAGTCGCGCAGCATGCCATGCCGCATTTGCGCGAAAATCTTACCCGATGGCCGATCTCCCGCTGTTTCTGCTAAGTAGAAGCCATACGTAGTATGTCGCTTGCAGCAGCTCCTGGATGACATTTTACTATGGAGCAAAAATAAAATTAGTGGACGAAACAATAATAATTATGTCGCCATTTTTTAAATTTTCTTTATGTGTAGTTTTTCTTTACTTTAGCAGTTCTTGTCGAGTCAGTGCTGGGTTTTAGAATGTAAAAATTATTATTTCTTATAGTGACCTCAATGTACATGGTTTGATCTAAAAATAAGCGAACATTTAATTTAAGTCATAGAACACGTAGCGCCACCTATTAAATGTTGGCACTGTTAGAAAGCTAAATTTTTCTTCTATCGAAAGCAGCTAAGTTTATGCTAATCGTCAGACAGGTTACAAAATGACTCACGTTTCAATAACAGCAGTTTCTGTAGTTATGTCGTAAAAACATAATACAACAAAGAGCAAATATTAAATTTTGTTTCAAACTCGGTAAAAAATTTACTTAAACTTACGAATTGTTAAAAAAGTTTATGATGATGATTGTATGAGTTGTACTCAAATTTACACGTGGTTTACACAATTTAAAAACAGTCGTGATGATGTAAATGATGATCAAAGACCTGAACGAACCGAAGCATCTAATCTTACTGAGTTAGTGGAAAAAGTAATTGAAATTATCGCTATCGATGCAAATTTCATTGTGAAAATGCTGGCAGAAGAAATAAATTCATCTTACTGTACAATCTACGAAATATTAACTGAAGAAATGATCGTGTAGAACATTGCAAACACATCATTTCAACAACTGAAAACTATCCAGATTTTCTTGATTCGATCATAGCTGGTGATGAAATATGGTTTTTAAATATGATCCATGAAATTAAGCGACAATCTGCAGAATGGAAGTCAAAAGGCGAGGCAAAACATAAAAAATGGCGTTTTCAGAAGTCAAGAATCAAGACAATGTTGATACGTTTCTATGAAACCAAGGCTATTGTTCACAAGGAACTTGTTACTGTCAATGGAGAATATTATTTACAAGTTTTACATCGTTTGTGGTCGAGAGTTCTACGTGTTAGGCCCGAATCTTCCAAAGAAAAGCAGCTTTTTTTTACTGCATGATAATGCACCACCTCACAAGACCAAAAAAGTCAATGAATTTTTGATGAAAAAACAGATTTGTCTCATCGACCACCCTCTGTATACGCCTGATTTATCACCGTGCGATTATTTTCTCTTCCCAAAAATGAAAACTGCAATGAAAGGAGCTTTTTACGATGACATTCCAGTTATACAAGCAGCCGTGACACAGGTGTATGGATGAGCATTCCAAACATTGTATTGAGTTAAATGGATCGTAATTTGAATAAATATTAGCTTTGAAACAAATAATACCATACTTGTTTTATTTTGTAACTAAAAAGTTCGTTTATTTTTAGATCATACCGTGTATATACAAAATTAGTTTTTTTTACTTATATACATGCGTAAAAGTGCTTTTCTTTACTAACTACGCATTTGCCCTTTCAAATAAGCCCAATGCCAATGTCATCGCATGCGCCCTTACAACGGGAGTGTTGTCTAAGGTTGGAGGAAAAAATGAAAACAGAATGGTATTTATTTGCTCGAAAACGTGACGTGATGGAAAGTTTTTGAACTCAGATTCGTGTTCAGCATGAAAAATTCATTCGGAAACACTAGGTCCCATCATATTCGCATCGAACAAATTGGAATTTGCAGGGCAGTGAAATTAAGTATGAGCGTGAAATTTTACAGATTCGTGAGTTAAAAATCACAATTAACTTTCTCGTAGTGTAAACTCAGTGGAGTTGGTGTTTAAGTTAGCACAAAGTATACGTACTCGTATGTAATATTAAAGTATTATTCTATGGAAAGTTTTTATTACGTTGCCTTTATACGCTTTGCACATAGCCATGTCCATTCGTTCAATTTGTTAATCGAAAGATTTGAAATATTGTAGTGCGATATTGATAAAATTCAAATTGTTCGTATTGAGATGCGATGCTCATAAGAAAAAGTCATAGAGTAATTGAATAAGTATTATTATTTTTATAGAATTTTGAATTTGTGTCCCATTGTGCATTTCTTGTCGCATTCTCTCAAGCGAAATTCAAATATTCTTTCAGTTGTGTTAGTATTCGCATTTACTCGTAGAGATGAAGTGTGATATCATCTGTAGTAGTCTACAGGCACCTGATTCTGAGGACTTCATCCTTGCTATTTCTATTTTGTAGCCTCACATACTTATGTGTGTGTGTGTGTGTGTGAATATGGGTTAAAATGTTTTAAATATTTGCACACGTTCAAGCTTTTATTTTGCTTATTTTCTTCGCTCTCCGGTTTGTTTGTTTGTTTGTTTGCCTCCGGAGACATATTCCGTACATTCTTCAGTCCTCTGTTCGTCTGTTCGCCGCATACGCTTAATACGATATAATCGCTTTACCATTTGAATTTGTTTTTTGTTGCCTGTTTGTGCTTTTTCAGCGCTATTTTTAAAACGCTTCAAACGAATACCACGCGCAATCCACATGCAAATGACGCTAGTAGGCGGCTCCGTCACTGGTTCGTTATATTACAGTCATCCGTCATTGAATAACTTTATTTAATCGGTTTTTTTTTTGGTTGTTGTTGCCGTATTTGCTTTTATTTCTGCTCCACGTGTTTGAAGCCGGCAAACGTTTGAACGTTCGCATTAGTTGAATAAATCAAAATATTTTTGCATTTCGCTATTGCATTCAGATCGTCACTTGGCACGATTCTATTTGAAAACATCAAACGTTGTCGTCGTCGTAGTCGATTTTCTATTTATTACACGCTTGTAATTGAATAAAAAAAAGAAAAAAAAATTAGTTTGCCTTTACATTTGTAACACATACTAGGAGACCACATACATTAAGTAGGAAAATTACTTATCGCAAGTTGACAACACTGTTTCAAATTAATATACCAAACTATACTACTACCCTATGTTTAACATTTTCTTAACCTCAGATGTTTTAGTTAGTACAGCTCAGTAGTGCATCACAATTTTAACAACGAGCAAAACTATGGTTTGCCTTAAACTATATAGGGAACGGATATCGTGTGCCGACTTGCTAAGAATGTTAGAAAAATTTTATGCTGAATCAGTTTTATCAAAAATATGAATATACGAGTGGTACAAAGCGCTCAATCCCTCTTGAACGCTTTGATCGTCGAAGACAAGCCTCGTTTCGGACAACCTTCAACCTTTTTAACTGACGAAAACATCGAAAAGGTGTAGAAATTTTGCGCTCGATAATCGCCATTTTAGCTTAAGAGAGATTCCGTCATCCGACTATTTAATAGGAGTCCGTTTGTTAAATTTTGATGGATAATTTGAAGATTTGTCGTCGCTCGGTTCGTTCCAAAAGAGCTGCACGAAAAATAGTATCGATTGTAATCGAATTTAAGATAAAAAATGCAAAAAATACCATCGGTCTACCACCGGACTCACGTGGTTGGGAAAGGTTTGTAATGGATAAGATAACATGATAATATGATTAGAATGATATGCGGAAGATGGAGTAGCGATTAAGCGTTTTCGAACAAATTTTCTTCATTCAAAACTTAAGAAAGCTCGATAGGTTTCTGTTTGGGGTATCTTTTATTGTACGAGGCATATCCAGAAAGTAAGTGTACTGAATTTTTGTAGGTTTTAAAATTTTTTACGTGATACTTTTGTACATAATGTAAGCTATTTTTCGACATAGTCAACATTCCTTTCTATGCAGGTGGTGAAGCGGGGTATCAATTTTTTGATGCCTTCCTCGAAGTAGTTTCCCGTTTCGTGTAGTAGATATCTGGAGATTTGCGGAAACATCACAGAAAGTTCATCCACAGTCAATCTGCGATCGTCACGGAGCGCATTTTCGATATTTTCCACAATTTCGTCAGTCACAATTGAAGGTCTTCCGCTCCTCTGATTATCATGCACAGACGGACGAAAAACTTGGTCACGGGAACAGACAAGCAAAAAAAGAACATGTTCCCATAAAATGGGACTATAATATAATATAAAATATAATTTATGTTAAAATTCCTATAAGTAATTCATTAGTTTAAGATGACTAGGGAATTTCTTGCATTTACTTCGTTCAGATGAAATGGTTGTATTGCATATTTTCTGATCAAAATCTTCAGTATTTAGTTGATTTTAAGAAAATTTTCATATAAAAAGAGTAAAGTTGCTGTACTTACCCTATCTAACATGGAATGACACTTCAAGTTTTCAAAAAAGAGTATTTCTACTATCATTAAGTTTATGTCCGTCTGTCTGTCTTTCATAACTGCTTTCAATAGTTGGCGAACATAAGCTTATGGACAAACTATAAACGCAGACTAATAATAGGTGCCACTTGTTTGTAGATGTCTTTCGTTTATTTTTAAAACTACATAAGAAAAAACTTTCTTTTAAGTCGCGTTGTACTTTGCCAGTTTTCTGACGCCACCTTCATTAAATATACCCATTCATATAAGCTTACATACATAAGCATGCATATTATGTGTGAAGAGTATCAAAACTTCGCCGAGACCAAAGTAAATTTTCTCGTTTTTTTTTTTTTGTGAAGCTCGTTCTCTTTCTCCTATATCTTCTAACTACTTCTCTGCCGTTTGCCTCGTTGCCTTGATGTGCGCTCACGACCTTGTACAGCGAAATTCTGTCGCGGCCGCCCACATGCGTTCTTTGTATTGTACAATCCAAATGATGTATATGTATCTAGATACAAAAGTATCTATCTATCTACAATACATTGGCATCACGTTTTATTTTACGCTCGATTATCGCCTCTTGTTTGTCAACTGTTGCCGCAATTTTCCATTCGAGTAGGAAGCCGAAACTTTATATTTTTGAACTTTAGTTTGTTTTGTTAAAGCTTTTCTTATGCAGTTTGATTGCAATCTGTGAGCTTATGTAATGCACGAAAAAAATCTCATTTCAATGAAATCTGTTCTGGGGGAAAAGCTAAATTTATTGCACAAAATTTACATAGATGTGATAATAAATTTCATGACTTTCGTCTGTATTGAAAATTGCACAGCGTAAACCTAACGACAAAGTTTTCTAATACCCTGCATTGCGACATTTCCATTTTATAATGGAAAAATGTAGCGAAGAAGTTTTCGAATACTTGACAAAATATTCATTTGAAAGAGTTTTGTTTTGTGGCTTTACGCCTTGTTTAAGCCAAATACTGAGATCGATGAAAATTTTTTATGATGAAATTGTTAATTATTTCTGCCATGTCAAACAAACGAAAAACAGTGTTCCCAATTTAGGTGAAAAGTCCACACATTTTGATTTTTATTTGGGTTTTTCTGACGATGATGCAAAAGGTCACACTGTTTGTCACCTGTTTTTTGAGTATATAAAGTGTTTTCGGTAGCAAACGTTTTTCTTATTCGAGTATTCGATGAAAAACTGTTCGTGCCTAAATTTTTTGATTGTTGTTTGACAACGTTTTTTATATGAATTTTTTTTGTTATCAACAATTTTCATCGATCTCAGTATTCGGCTTTACAGCCGCATAGGTTTTACAGTATTTTCGACAAAATATTCGAAATAGTTCCAGATGAAAACACTATAATATATTAACCCATAGAATTTCTTATGCTGTCTACATCTTATCTTCATTTCTCTTGGTTACTTATATCAAAAACTTTTTGAAATTTTTGTTTTTATTTATTTATGTTACGTCAAAATATTTGTGATGAATGTTTCACATTAATCTTCTATGAATTGCTGACTCTTCATTTATTCTTATTATAAATATTTAAAAATCCTTGCTTTATTAAAATCTCTTTTGTGTATACATTGCTTTACATCTCAGACAATAATCCAAGAAAAACGTTTAATTGACAACTGCGTAGCGTTTTTTAGTAGTTAGGAATGGAATGCTTACTTGAATTGTTTACTTTGAAATTTTATATAAAAACTCTCCAAGATGAATGAAGATCTTAAATAAGCACAAATAAAAAACTGTTAAGATATAGAGAGGGACAGAAACAGAGATGGAGAGAGCAAATGCATTCTAAGTAAGCGGAATGAATGAGAAAATAAACAATTACAGTTAAAGCGGTTTTGGTTTTTATATCAAAATCAGCAGTTGTTTATTATTTCTATCATTGCAAAAAAGAAAACAAAAAAATTAAAAATGTACAAGGTTTGATTTAAAAGTTCAACAACTTAAAATAATAGAAGTAAAAACGCTAGCTTCGGGTTTTAAATTTTAGAAGAATGCTTGATTTAATCATTTAATTGATTTAATCATTTTGTATGGAATTAGTAGATACATTTTAATGCTTTAAACTTTTAAAATATTGATACAATAAAATATGTGAAAAATGTTTTTTTATGGGAGGCATACTTTCTAGTGGTCACATGGTCATTTTCACAAGTATGTTGCTTCAGTTATAAAAACTCTCCATGCGAACTCTTAAAATAAAATAAGACAAAAAAAAAAAATGACACACAGACATACAGCCGAACAGACGGACATGCACGACTCACCTTATTGAGCTGATCAGGATAAATACTTTATGGCATCTCTGATTTTTATTTTAAAGCGTTGCAAACATTGTGATTAAATTATATGTATGGCGAGGAAAAACCAACCATCCAAGTAGGCAAACATTCTTCATTATAAAGAAACCCTAGCTCACAGCAGCTTACTTTATCATGGGCGTAGCTATGATTTTTTCGTAGGGGCACAGCGACGGGGGTCAGCCAGCGTAGCGACAAAATTAAGGTAAATCAGTTCCCAGGAACACCACGAGGAGGCCAATGCAATGGGTTTACATATATTTCAGTGACCTACGAGTCTACTTGAGATACCTATTCTTATTCTGGATAGTTTTCAATGCAGTGCCGATAAATTATCTAAAATTGGTCCATATCGTAACACTATCATATTCAAGTATACTATTTCGCAGTTCGGAAAGTAAACTGCAGCGTTTTTTCTTCTTATACTTTTCACAAGTAAGTAAGATATTGAAGGAGTCATCGGATACCCTACAAGTACACATACATACAATCTGCGTGATCAAATGATATGATATGATTTCTAAAAATCAAGTTTAAAATCTTTGTTTTCATTGTAACGTTGTCTTCAATTTATTATAATGATTTCTTTTTATGGTGACTGATTCACCCCATTTATTGAAATATAGCGATAAATTGATGGGAATTCTGAACTACGAATTAAAGCACATATTGACTGCGTGGCTTCGTTTGCAAGAGTCGAAAAACTGATTTTCGATGCCATTTCAGCATAAATCGTGACATAGTATTTCAGAAACGGCTCATTATAAAGATTAACGGTTTTCTGATCATAGAATACTGTTTGATAGCATAGTCAAAATTTCACAGAGCTGCATTGAATTAGCATCGCGCCTAATCCAAAAATTTTACTCAGCGGCAGATTCAGACATTTTCAAAGTTTCTATGAATTCTTAAATAACACTGGTCGCCAAAAACAGACAAACAAAGCCGGTAGTGTTTCAAGCGTATTTTTAAGTGGCGGCATACAAAAATCCTAGTTACGATATTGCTATTTCAATTCACTTATTCACTTGAAGTTGAGCACGTGAAATTCACATTACTCTATACACTTTACTGATATTAAATCGGAATATTTTCAATTTTACCTAATTTATTTTCGCAAATTATCTTTCCAAAGCAAAATCTAGAACAGTCCAAAAAGTTATACAATTGTTTTTTCAAATGACAAGCTTTCAATCAGACCTTGTTAATTGTAAACGCTAGAATGATTCAATTCGCTACTTCTGAAAAGCTCTGCTTGCATTTCAGATCGGAAAAATATCGCTTCGCGAACAAAACGCTTCTACACGCCAACGGACGCGGATGTGACGAATCGATTCGGATCGGATCGGTTGAGATAAAAAAATAAGCATATTAATTCGTAAAATTCGAGGAAACTAAAAAAAAAAAAAAAAAAATACGAAATTCGAAAGTTTTTGCGGAAAAATCGAGCAGATACAAACATATATATATATACATATATATATATATATATATTGATATAAATATATTTGTACATCCAGCTGAGAAAAATTCGGTGCTATCACGACAGTTCTATATAGCCTGTATCTGGATCATTGACGTTGCTGTTTGTCGTCATCGCAAAACCGTTGAAATACTTGATTCAAACGCACAAACTGCCTCCGTTGATTGCAATCTTGTGTTTTTGTGTGTGTGTGTGTGTGTGTGTGTTAACGATCAAATACGCGGAACAAAATATATATTAAATTAATTAATTAATTGTATGTTTTAGCTAGCAAATAAATAAAAACAAGTGTCAAGCTAAAGTATTTATAAAATTATTCAAACCCAATCTTGTTCATAACAAAACCAGTAAAATGCCAGAAAAAGATTCAAAGGAGGTAGTTAAAACGTTCTTAAAATTTTTAAATCTTCATAAAAGCAAAATTATTATGTAAAATAATACAAAAATATTTTTTTTTTTTGTTAATAATATTTTTTTAATGATAAAAAAAGCTCTCTCCTCAAATAAGTAGCGCTCAATCGCCTCAACATGCCACAAGCGCAAAGTGACAACGACGGCAGTAGTAATAATAACAACAAAACTCTCACCTTCATCGAAAAGCTACAATAGCTCATGACTTTGGAAAAGTCAACGCTAGCGTTCAATCTAGTCGCATGTATAGTTGAATTGTACTATAGTTTATGCAACTCCCTATAAATGTATATGGAAAGGGTTTTCGAGATTTTAGGTTTAATTTTTTTATTATTATTATTCCTTGATACTTCAGATCTGTGGTCAAAAAAGTACATAGTACATATGACATATATTGTCCCTTGTTGGAGTATTGTTCGGAATCCTAAGTAGATACACGTCAGTACAAATTTATAATTCTTATAATTCTAAGAAAATGAATTTTTCAATAGCGTAAACCCAACTGGTTTTTCGAAAACGGTATAATATTAACTTTTAGAAATATTTAAAATGTAAAAGTGTCCTGTGCATTCATATAGAGATAAAAAATATATGCTCATACATTTTTTTCTCAGTGACCTTGCACTATAGTACTCTAAAGTTATTGTATCTTAAAAATATTAAGGTATTCACATCTTAGTTAATGAGAAAATGAAAAAATTAATCATGCCCAATAATAAAGTGTACTGTAAAAAAAATATTCAAAATCTTCGACCTCTACACTTGTTTACACATTTGTTCTGACAAAATTACTTTGAAGTGTTTTCAAAAACTTATGACAAGTAGTTTGGTATTTATTAGTGCGAAACAATTGGAATTGGAAAACCAAGTAACCTTTGATCCTTATGGCGGTATGACACACGCATACTATGAGCATATATTTTCACCTTCATTGTTTTGGGATTTTAGGCAGGGATAGCTATGTATAAATACAGCATTTTTCAATTCGAGTCGTATAGGTCACTTTTGTTTATGTTTTTATTAAAATACGAGCTGAGACACGGCGCGTTGCTGCCCATCTCCTTGACTCTCCTTGACACCTGCCATTCCTTGCGCCTACCCCACCTTGCCTCTCCCACCACCAATGCTCCTACCCTTCTTCTGCTGTCATTTCATCCCTCTATCTTAAAGGGTACCCAGCGCGTTGCTGCCATTCCCCCTTTCAGTACCCCTCCTTCCATATGATCCCTTCCCCTACCTCCCATATCCCTACCCCTCTTCCCCTGCCCATCTTCCCCCTGCTCGTCTTCCAATTCTAACCCTTTATCAATACTCACCTTTTCCTTCCCCCATTGGCAGCTAGTTTCTAATATTTTGCTCTTCAAGCCGCAGCAAACGCTCCGCACTCGACTCTCGCGCGCGTACTTGGGAGGTTCTCAAATTTTGTTCAGCAAGCCGCTGCGAACGCTCAATACTTGACTCTCTTGCACGCGATTGCGTCGCGTATTCTCTCTGACTTTCAAGACGATTTTCAGTTTCTGATGAAGATTCGCTATTACTATTTCTAGAAAGTTGAGATCTTGATTTTTTTGGCATTTTAAAATGATAAAAAAAATTTTTAAACTTCCTTTTTACTAAAGTATTTGCTTAGGTTTTCGGAGCCTATTGGTATCAAACAATCAAACCTTTCCTCTTTATAATATTAGTATAGATACAGAATCCATATAGGAAAGCATTTTAAAAATGCATGCACTGAGTATATTCACCATTTGCGCATGACATTCCAAAGCAATTGTCTTTGCATTATTCATTTTTGTTTTTTTTTTTCTAGTTTTATTGTAAGAAATAATTCAAAACACCATAAAAATATAGATAAATACACTATTCTTGCCGAACTTTGGTACTTTGTCATTTTTGAGTCCAGAGCTGTCTTATCTTTCGCATAGATGCTCATATAAATATGGTATTTTTCCTCATTATTGTCCTCTTGATTTTTGTTTCACTTTTTGATGAAACTATATTTTAACCTCTCGAACCTGTAGAATTTTTGCTTTGTCTATTTTTTGAACTGCTGTAACAAAAATGAAGGGGAAAATGTATGGTCATGTTATTCGTGTGTCATACGGCCACAAACAAATTTCTACTGAACGTGACAGAAAACCCAACAGCCGTACTTTGAGAAGTATAAACTAATAAAATAAAATAAATTAATTTTTTAAGCACTAAGTAGTGTTTAAAGAGCGTTCATAGCGCTGAGTGATTACTTTTAATGTCTCATTTTTAATCGAATAAGACCTGAATACCTTAAATATCTATTTTTTTTCAAGGTTTTTCTCGGTTATAGATTAAAAATTGTAATTTTTAAGTTCCATTCTAGGCATTTTCATGTCACGTTGTACCGTATTGTTAGAACCAGAAGTCGTTCAAGCCTTGTTTACGCATTTCCGGTAACACAAAGTGTGCTAACATCCAGTAAATTGCCACTGACAGTCTTACCAGCTCTGAAGAAGAATCGCCCAATGATAGCTATGTAGCAAACATCGACCCAAAATAGTCAATTTCTCATCATACAATGGTGTTTTGTGAATTATGTTAGGATTATTGGCGATGTATAAAATTAGTTTTATTTTAACAGCAGATCAATATGTACGTGCTCTGTGTTCGGCAAATATAATATACTCTTAAGCTATCGAAAACGTGTTATTTCTTAACATAAAAGTGCTGCCCTTCGAGCCGAATCGTAGCGTAATATCGGATCGGTTGTGTAATAATTCACGCGTATTGATTAAGTTGTTTACGATGAAACAGCTAAAGTGCTCATACATGCAAAGGGTCAATCAAAAGCAAACATTAGACATCTACTGTCACCACCACTGAACATACCACACTTGGATGCGTTCTGAATAAAATAAGAAAAAAAAAAAAAAAATACAAATACAAATGCTAACAAAACATATAAAATCCGAAACCATTCCTCAACAGGTGCTACAAAAGTGGTAATATTGTTTGTTGCCGAAGCCAGAGAGTGTTAAATGAACCTCGTTGGTTGTCAGAATTCCATCCCAATAATTCGATTATTTTCAATATTCCACTATTTAAATGCCTTCTTAGTTAAAATTTTACTGAATTGACGTTTTCAAATAATAACGTGATAACGCTGATCGATTGAGAATTGCCAAATTTATTTAATATTCCCCTTAACCAGATTGAAAAGACCCTACCGTAGAGTACTTTTTCGTATTGTTTAATCTTCAAATGGCCTTCTAATACACTCTGAGCTAGTAGACTGATATTGTGGTATTACCGCCATAGATATCTTTGTTTGTTTTACTCGTAAAGGCCTTAGAAATAGCAATGATAAAAAAATCCATAGCGCACATGTATGTATGTAAATGCTTCGATCATACTGAATTTTATTATTTTCATTATTTTAAACTATGTACTTTTTATAATTAATTTTTCAGTTTTTAAATTTGTTGTTTCACTTCCTCTCTTCCTCTCACTCTGGCTGGAGACATTTAATTTCATTCACACTTATTTTCAAATTAAATTAAGTCTGTACAGCTTTTCTCTCTCTCTCTCACACATCAATTACGGTATTTCAATGACACACACAGCAGTGTGTACCGCTAGAAAATTGCCGTCATCATCATCATAGACTCGACTCGACTCGACTCGACTCGACTCGACTACCAATTAGCTATATAGACACCCATAATTGTCTCGTTTCATATGACTTCTGTCCCGCAAAGTTTATTACTGTTTCTCTTCTCCCGTTTATTGCAATAACTTTGCAATTATCTCACATTTTTTAAATATACGAGTACTCTCGAAATGTATTCACATTTCCGTCTGTATTAGTGTGGTGGTTTTTTGTTTTTAGCCATTAGCAATTTCAATTAGTATTTTGCCGGTGTTTTTGGTTTTAGCTTGATTACGCTAGTTTCAATAGGTAGTTCAAAGCGGTAATGTACAGATTCATTGCTTAAAATAATCAAAGTGATCGCTTTTTATGGGGTTATAAATCTAGGTTTTCGTTTTACATTATTTAACGTCAGAAATACAAAACCAGTTGACAAGGGTCTACCATTAAAAACGTCTGAACTTTCAAATTGGAATAAAACAAGTAACAAACCAAAATTCAATCGGGAACTTTTATTTGACGGATTATTATATGTCATTGTTCCAATTTTCAATGACACTGTGATACATTTCCTTCCGCTTAGAGGTCAACCACCATTGTTGTAAACAAGCGATTTAATATAACCACATAGAAAATATTCCAGTGCTGTTAAATCGCACTATATTGGTGGGCAGCTGTCAGGGCCACTTCTGGAAATATACGAGTCATTGTTACGATAGCTGTATGGAAACTTACGCCGTCTTGTTGAAAACAATAGTCGTCTCTCCATCAATTTAATCTAATTCGGCGAAGAAATAGTCCGATAAAGATCACCATTCACGGTAAAGTTTGCTCCTTCCTCATTTTTAAAGAAATAAGATTCATTGATGTCGCTGTACCATAATCCATAACAAACTATGACCCTCTGCGGATATAAAGACGACACGTAGTTTTTTTAGCACTCCAATAACGGCATTTTTGCTTCTTTCAACCAGAAATGCTCGGATAAGCTGTTTTGTCGATGAAATTCAGAGTCGATTCCATCTGTTCCAATGCCCAATCAGCAAACTCTCAACGCAAACGATGGTCATTAGGCTTCAGTTTTTATGTCAATACCATCTTATAAGGATGTAGACTTAAATCCAATCGCAAAATTCGAAATAATTAATCCGAGATCTGCGAAACAGAGTGAATTGAATAAATTTTGATTGGCTTCAACACTGGCTGCTGTAGCGACAACATTTTCATCACTACGCACGTTTCGTACACGGATTTTAAGTAGTTTAGAGTAAATTGTGATTCAAACTTAACTACTAAACGGCGTTTTTACCGCTCATTGAGTGCAGAGACTACATGTTTGGCGCTAAAAGCTCTTTGACTTTGCATATTCAAACTTGAATTTTTAAATTAAATTTGCATAATTTCCAAATGTTGTGGCTGCTTGAATTTTTTCATGGTAAACCTTATTGAACACAAAGAATACTATATGCAAAAAATTGATAAACAAACATGGCCGCCAAGAGGCATGCAAATTCGGACATCTCTATTCGTAGACCCATTTATATTTATAACATATAAGAAGCCCTATCGGATCCATTGAATTTGGGGTTATATTGTATATGACTCCGACCTGAACTGATGTTGAAAATTTTAAGATGTTTCAAGTTGGAAACGTTCATATTTAATTTGTAGTCTTTATTTAAGGTAATGAAGAAGTTACCTACGTAAGCACCTTTAGATTTTTATGCTACGGAGGTACACTGTGCAGTATTTTATTTGTACTTATACTATTCGGAGCGCCCATACTGAATTTTGAGTTTATACCTTGAGGAATAGAAAGTATTTTATACAAACAACTTTGTCCATTGTGTTTTATATTTTATAGGTAGATCATAATAAGTTCCCTACACCAGTAACTATAGTTTTTATATAGGTGATAGGTACTTGATTTAGGAAACCAATGAGTCATATATCAATATTGGAAAGCACTATTTAGCGGTTGTACGGCATGGTCATGGTTTCCAATGGACAGAACACTGTAGTGGACATTCTTGCGATGTCAAAAAAGTTCCTACATCATTGTTACAACATTCATCATATTGGAAAGTTAATCTTCTCTTGCAAAAGTACTATGGAGCACAGGTAGCTTTAAAAATGTCAAGACGATACACTTCTTCATTATTTTTGCCTCTTTTTTTTGACAATAGTCCAGAAATGATTTCATACCATAATGGATTGGTGATTTTGACTATGATCAACAACGGATAATGAAGATACAGTAGCTTTCGTTGACTAAAATCGATTTTTCGTTTCACATTGTAGAAAACAATTTACTCCCAGCTGATACGTGCGGACCTCTGTTGGACCTCATTTTTCGAGTCACACATGTTTTTTTTTCATGATCAGTAAGTGGTCTGCTAAGAGTAAGTGAAAGTTTAAGCTGATTTTTTGCTTTTCGGCGAAGCTTTTCGACATTCTGACCAGTTTTGCGAGCTGCTTTTCTTAATGATACGTTTCAATATCGAATAACTATTTTTTATATAGTTTTGCGTTTCTTAGAATTATTGAAATTGTACTTCTTGCCTCTTCCTACATGGTCAGCTCCATGGCTTTCATAATTTTCAATTCAATTCATTTATTTCACTCCAGATATCATTAGAATGTATTGTGAATAGTAATTTAGTTAAATGTTAAGAGTATATAGGCTAATTACTGAACCTTTTCTACCCCTTGAAAACTTAAAGATTAACTTACAGCTAGGTGGCTAAGCCAGATCATTTATACTATGAGGATATATTGATTCGTGACATTTGGAAGAAAAATTTTGCGGTAGCCGTGATAACCTAGTAGCTACCATTTCAATGTTGGCTCGGCAATGAAGGTTAATCGTAGAGTGATGCCAGGGCAGATTGTGGATAAGATAATTCAAGATTTTGTTTTGACTGATTTGCAGCTGGTTTATGTGACATTTGGCTATATCTGACCATACTGGTGCGCCGTAAAACGTTACCGATTGGTAAATAGACCTGAACAGGAATATTTTGTTTTCTAAATTTAACCTCAAGTTTCTGTTTATAAAAGGGTAAAGAGAGCGAACCACAGCTTTTAGTTTTTTGTTTGTGTCTCTTATATGGTCCTTAAATTTAAGTCTTTTGTCCAGTGTGATGCCCAAATATTTGACATTTGGTGCCCACTTTACATTTATCGTCCCTAATCTGATATCGGCTGTGGGGACATAGATGTCTTTGCGTTTTTGGAAAAAAAAAAAAATAAATTGCTTTTGTCATTTCTGGGTTTGTCAAAATTTTCCACTTGGAGAAATACGAGTCTACAGAATCGTATGTTACTTGAAGATTATTTGTTATTTCTGCAGAAAGAGACCCGTAGGAAAAGATAGCTCTGTCATCCATAAAGATCGACGTGGTGTAGTTGGGTACTGCTGGAAAGTCGGCTGTATATATATTATACAGTATATGCGTAAGGCATGAGCCTTGCGGGCAACCTGCAGGCATATTTACTGTCGCTGATGAAGCTTTTCTTGGAAACTTTGAATTATCTTTATTACCGCTGGGGGAAAATTAAAGCCAACAACATTTTATGGACCTTCGCGCCTTCGTGCCACACAGAGTCGAAGGCGGCTTTAATGTCGAACAGTACCATGCCAGTTGATTTGGACCTAGACAAATTGCTTTGGATAATTTTTTTAATTCTAATTAGCGGCTGCACTGAGTTGTGTTCTCTGCGAAAACCAAACTGTTCAAATGAAAGGATACTCTTAGTTTCAATGAAATGCATTATTTTATCCTTAATTATTTTTTCCAAGATTTTGCTGACTGACGACAGCAGACTGATATGCCTGTATAAGGAGAGCAACTCAGCAGGCTTGTTTTATTTAGCAATGGGTAGAACCTTTGCAGATTTCCAAGTTGGTGAAAAGTAGCATAGCTCTAGGCATTTATTGACTACGCAAGTAAGAAACCTTACTCCTTTCGGATGGAGTGCTTTTAGACATAGATTAACAGTTCTGTCGATCCCAGAATATTTCTTCTTCCTAAGCTTTTTAAGCATCTCTTTTCATAATTTTAACTAGTTAGTAAAATTTTTCTTGGAATAAATTTAAAGAAAAATCTATAACTTTTAAATTGACTCTCGTACTTTTATCTAACTGTAGGCAGATACTGCCACTTGTATTGACATTACCTATCGCTCAACATATTTTATATGAAAGCTTTTCTAATTTCTGCAATGTCACTCACATTATAAAGACAGCAAACTTTTCTGTTTTATATTACTGAATATTGCAAACAAGTTGAAATTATCTACTTTTGTGCATACACGTACATATATACAAGTACATTTATCTGTGGCTGTATGTATATTTTACAGAAATTTAAAAAACTTACATTTATTTATACATACTAAACTGTGAATATTTAATTTCACGCAGATATTGCGATAATGAACGCCGTTGACCTTCTCAGATACTATATAAAATACCTGCACACATAAATAAACAGATGCAGATACATTTGTATATATGTAGATACATTTAAAAGGAAATAGATACAAATGCATTTTAGCACAATGCGCTACAGTGTTATAATGCCCGTGATAGTAATATGCATATACATATGTATGTACAAAGGAGTGACAAAGAGAGAATTAATGTCAGAGTTGGCTATAAAAAGATGAGGGGAAAGGGGTATGGGACGTGTTAGTAAGCTTTATATTGACACACGTGCATATGCTGTCGTGTGCCGCCGCCGGCTTTGGGCACATTGCCAGCTGTTGTTGGGCTCCCTGTCACAGATCGACCTTTACCTTTACTGCTTGGATTGTAAAGTTTTTGGCGCGTCACTTTTGCATGGTCTCATTATAATTTGCAAAGTTTTAACTTGTTTTTCCGTTACTGCATGTGGCACATAACCGACATATGTATGTATCTATCACTGTGGACGGCAGTACACACAACTGAGGAAAGCCCATCTCAGAGCAATAACGTACCAGGTGTGTCGGAAAAGAAACAGAACTGTTCGAAAAAAAAAACAACAAAAATTTAATATTTTGCAAAAGCGATTTTTTTTTTATTCAAAATAGTTTCCTTGTGCTTCGATACAGCATTTTGCACGGTCAATAAGCATTTCGAATGAGTGTTTTAGGTCATTTTTCGAAATGTAATTGAGAATGCCGGTCGACGCCTTTTGGATGGCTTCAATGTCCTCATAGCGGTGTTCTTTCATCGGCAAATGAAGTTTTCCAAATAGATAAAAGTCACACGGAGCCGAATCAGACAAATACGGTGAAGGGTGTACCTTTCCAACGCATGTATGTACCTACCAATAGGTGGCGCCACCAGAAACAGCTATTTTTAAAAACTTCCTGTTTCTTTTGCAACAGACCATTAATTCCATTTCCATATAACGCAACGAAGATTTCGGCTCATTTTGTATGAATTAACGCACTTTTTCAATGTTCTTTTCGATCACCACTGATTTTCATCGTCACAGCGGTATTCACGACCTTCTTGAAAACGTTTAAACCACTCGTGGACATTGTTACGCGATAGACAATTGTCACCATAAACTTGTTTCATCATTTGGAACGTTTCGGTGAATGTTTTACCAAGTTTAAAACAGAACTTAATACGTATTTGCACTTTGTTCGAGATTCATTTTTCGAACGATGCCCAAAAGATACTGTCACTTTCAGCGCGATAACTTCGATTGTAGTGGTCCGATTGTCATAAAATTTTTACAAGATGTCAGTGAAGGATGTACCTTTCCAACGCATGTAATATGTGTTATAGGTGGCGCCGCCAGAAACAGCTATTTTTAAAAAGTTTAGTTTCGTTTGCGATATACCTGGTAGAACGGTTTTACTGATAAATCCTAAAATAAGAATTTTTGTTCTAAAATTTTTTGTTTTTTCAAAATGGTAGATTTTAGCGAAGAAAGCCCAAAAACTAAAATTTCAATTGACTACTGTGTTCAAACGGACTAATAGTTGCAACATGTGATATGTCGTTGGGTTGTAAAGGTCTTTCGAATGCCTTTCAAATGAATTTTTAGATAAAAATTAATTTTGAAAAGAACATTTTGCCATAAATTTGCCGTAAATTGAGACCAAAATTTTATGCTCATATTTCAAGTGATAATGTTTTCATGTGAGAATGTGCAAAATTTTGATATACTATACTTTTCTGTAAATATACTGTGACGCGCGAGTTATACACTTCATGTCTGCTCATTTGTTATAACTGTTATACACATTATGCGTACATTCTATTGTGTCTGCTATAAACGCTATTTATAGTAACTTTTACGTATAAATTCATACATATGTACGAGCGGTTTGGTTAAATGGAGGCAACCACTAAAAGTGCAAATGAAAAATACAAATGTTTTTTTTTTTAAAATGTTGATATCAGAAGTTTTGCAAGTTGCTGCCAGGCTTTTGTCACTTACTTTTTAACTCGGCAAGATGTTTTTATATTTGATAGCCTATATGGCAAATGAAATAGTCTACTTTAAATGATTATGAAAAAACGTGCTCATTGATATAATGCATACGAATTGCACAAACTACCTCGAGAAATTTACATTAAATCGTTCGAGTAACCAATGTTTGGTTCAAAACCGGATTCTTTTGTTTTAATTTCTAGTTCAAACTTATATTTTCTTGATTAATTAATATTTTTTTGATTGACTTGGAGTTCGTTTCAAAATTGAGTTGCATCTCAGCTTGAATGAATGAGAAATATTTGAATACTCTGTTTATGTCTCATTTTAGAGCCTCTTACTACCTTATTGCTCTGTAGCAATTGATGTAATTGTAATTTCTATATTGCATTACCGAATATCTATTCAGTTACAAAGAGTTTTCGTTTTATTGACAACATCTTTCGAAAGATTACATTTATCTGGTTTGAATACTCAAATAAATTTTCAAACTGTTTGAATATGTACATGAATTCTCTCAATTCATTCGAATATTCCTTGATCTGCAGTGAATGTAATATAAATGTTATTGCTTTATAATCTGCATATGTTGTGTGAATAGCGTACAAATATTGTCCGAGATCCCATAATCATATCAGTATGGTGAGAAAATTCGATATAGCTTATTGTTATAGTATAAATTGTTTTTAAATGTTATCAGTCTGTAATTCACTAAAAAGTCTTTGTATTAACACATTCATTGTGCAAATTTGTAATAATGGATGTACTACGCACATTGCAAATTCACTTAATTTGTATGTGCATGTAAAAAGTGTATTAAAACTTTCCATATTTTCATTCATAAAATGATTACTCATATTGTAGAATATTTTACATTCTTTAGTTGAATGTGCATGAATGTGTATTCAGAGCGCAACTGTTCCCAGAATTAATTCGTGCAGATCTCCATTATGTACATAAGTGTACATACTATATGTATATACAATTTGTATAGTATGTATATGCAGAATCAACGTCACGGCCATATGTGGTGTATGAGCGATGAGCGAAGTTTCCCCTTGTTGGCGTTTAACTGGGTTTACCTCACACTGCATTTGGCGCACAACAAATATAAATGTTTAGTATACATATACCCTAAAGCCTGCCACACTTTTTGCATTCTTGCATATCTGTCGCATACATTTTCTTTCTGTACTTATTCTTGCTATGTACTATGCATATGTAGATAAATCACCTTGTCTGTCTCGACTAAGTTTGCAATTCAAGTTCAATGCAAAATTGTGTCACGCTCTGCGCTTTTTGGCGACTACCTACTTTTGTTATACCCTAAAGGTGTATATTATTATATTATTATAAAAAATTATCTACAATAGATGAAATATTTATTCCTTGTGCCAAAAAGTTTTCCCAAGAGTGATGCACTGCATCCCGAGGCTACTTGCTAACAAAGTTCTGAGTTAGCGGTGTGGGTAGATAGTATTAATCTGCTTCGAAATTTCTAAATGTTTGATCTGTTGAACAATTGTTTAGTTTTTTACCATTATAAAGCAATAAATATATTAATAGATTTATATACAGGCTTGTTCCGGTTTTCACTTTTGGGAAGATTTTGCGAAATTGAATTAATTAGAAATGTACATTATTCACGCGTGGCATGATTTCGCGATTTGTATTCACTTGGTATTGAGTATGTAAAATTCACCTTACCTAAGGCGAGTGAACTCAAATCGGTAAAGCCTCCCAAACGTCAATTATTGCCCATTTTAACTAGAAATAGCTTGCTCAAATTTGAAAACCGGAAGAGACCAGTTAGTAAGTTTATTCGAAATTTTTAAATGCTAGATAATTCGTAATTATTCAAATTTGTATCAATAAATATATCATTTTTTTTTTGTTCCATCCTCAGAATCTCTGCTTCAGAAGCATGGAGAAGTGCATTTCACTGCTCTGAGCTATTTTATTTTATTTAATTTTTTTCGTTGCTATTTTTCTTGTTTTGTTACATTTTTTGTACGTTTGGATGAACAAACATGACATTCAATTTTGAACCACTTTAACTTATTAGATTCCGCTGAAATTGAACATGCACGTATGGCTGACAATTCAATATTACTTTTTATAGTGAAATCAAAACGGTGGAACCATTATGGTCATCAAGTTTTGTTCTAATACCATTTCGTTTTGAAGATGTGAACTCGAGCTGAAAGCATTTATCAAAACTATCTTTCCTAATCATTTTTTTTTTACCGCATGACTTCTGTAAATTCTCAATGCGATCAGACATTCTAAATCACTTGGCAATATACTTTGCAACACCAAATTGTGTAGGGTATTCTTTATAAGACTACCTAGTCTATAGCACTCTTGCTTTCATTTCGTTGCAGCAGCACGATTTTGGTTTTTGTTCGTTTGATTATTTTTACAAACATAAATATACTTATTTACGAGAAAGTAAATATATAAATAAATAATATGTATAGCTATAACGTCTGTACATGCATCACGAATGAATGCCAAATTTCCTTCGATAAAAGTACATACCCGTATGTAGCTACGTATAATCACATAAATATACGAGTATGTACCTATAGTATCCTGTATAAATATGAATATTGCATAGGGTTTTCATCTGCAACTTGAAAAAAAACGGTTTGAAATTTCTTCAAGATTTTAATTGCATTCGAAAGCTTGGAGTCTATCATTAATAATGTATAATATAAGAAAAAATTTTAAGAACATTTTCGAGTGCAGCTAACCAACGTAGAATGTACATTTTAGCTGTACCAATCTATAACCGTAACCAGTGCGTGACGTAGTGTCTGAGGCAGAGCCGCACGATATGCAAGCGGACACTGCGAATCTGGCTCAATCAGCCTATAATGCTAACTAGGGCTCAGTATCAGAGCTAGAACGTCGGAGGGCCATCCTAACATAAACATATAGTGCGACAGGACATTTTGTCTTTTGGACCCTAGCCCGGATATGGTTAAATTAATTTATCTAAGATCTTCTCCGTCTCTTTAATGAAACGGAGAATAACTTTAGATAAAGTGTTTCTGATCTTATCAGTTGTAATAAAGGGTCTATACATCTGCTCAATTCTGAGCCTGTTCAAGGCCGGACAATCGCAATGTTGCTTTGGCATACTCGATGGCTTTTTTTTTTAGCCAGCGTTTGTTTGAAGCAACGCTTCTCCTAGAGGAGAAAATAGCAAAACCCGGACCTGGGTTGACGATTTGGGCTACGGCCACAACCGTCCTGTCCGATTCGCAGTCAGAGGACAAATTTTCCTGTGATACCTCCTCACTGACACTAGGACGTATTGTCTCAGTCTCCATGCTGGTTGGCATGACTGTGCAGGTCTGCCCATTTTTTGATGCATTTAGAGCCGCATCAGGCTCGTTTGATTTATGGATACCATAAGATAAGATTTATAGACACCATAAGATATCTACGAGTAATACGGGAGAGGAGGTCACCTGTGCCACAGCACGGATGCAATAGGAAGTCTAAGTTGAAATTGGAGAACGACAGGTATCCAGAGTTTGCATATTGACAGTTCCACCTTAGATATGGGGATTTGTTTCCTTGAAATTGGATAAACACAGCTGCATTGTGAGAACCAAACCAGTTAGAACCTCACACTATAGGATTTTAACCAACCTTGAAGGGAATTTACTTTTCCTCGTCCGACTAAGTCAGCCAAGCCATCAGCAGAGACATGACCATACTGATAACTTTATTCCAAAGGCCACCACTCTGGAGGTTATAGTCGCAGTTATAGTTGCACTATCCAACAGTTACGGCACCTGCACCAATATTTGTGCTACATATGATAGCCCTGTTATCCAAAAATATCTATATAACTTCACTATAAAATTTTTAGTATAAACATCGATATGTTAATATATCGACATGTGCGATACATCGAAAATAGCTTCATGATATATTGTTCGATATATATATCGAAATATTTTTACCAATTTACATTCGTACGGCATTTTGGCGAAGATTGTTCGGTTAAGGCACCTACCCACATATATCAAAGGTACCCAGATTTCAAACGGTACCATGAACCAAGACAATTTGATATAAAAAATTAAAAGAAAACTACAGTTAAATAATGAAATATGTCAGTTCCAACAACGGTTTCTACAAATTAAATAAAAAATCAGACAGATGCGAACCAGCACCGAAACTAGTTTTATACGGTTCAAAATTAGTTTGGTTTAATAGTGATTCGCAAGACTGGTGAAGAGTACATGAACAATTTTTATATATGAAATTGTATTAGCAGTTTCTTAATCAATAAAGAAGACATTGAAAACCCCATCAAGTATGTATACTCTAGATCAGCGTCGCTAAGTCGAGACGATCTAGGCATGTCTGCCTGCCTGTCTCTGTGTTGCTGCGCATTTTTTTTGTATCAATTTTTGAGATATTTGAGTGGATTCCGGTATACAAGCTTATTTTGGTTCTAAGCAGTTAGAGTATCAGTATCGCCGTGCCATTTCCTTTTTTAGCGATAGATCCATACAAACCCATCGCTCAGTTTTGGTTTTTTGTATACAAATAAAATTTATAGTCATTGGTGGTTTCTTATGGACAGAAGCTTCACAACTATATATTAATGTGCGTGTCCTACCCCGATTTAGGAGTAGTTCCCATTAAGACTCATCACTCACATTTAGGTTCTTAGCTCAAAGCATTAAAGTTTTGGTTCCACCGAAGTTAATGTTTTTCTTGTGTAAATTTTATACCATTGGGTTAAATCTAGTATTTTACTATTTTTTTTTTCATGGCTATTATTATTTTTTGTTCATGGTTATAATTATTTGTTGTTCTCATTTTTTATTGAATTTAATTGGTTTATTTTACGGTTCGGTTCAGAAATCGCTGTAGAAAGGAAGATTAGCTATTTTCTCCCAGGTTGTAACTGATGAAAAACATTGAATTCGATTAATTTCTGAAATTTTTAAGCGTCCGATACGTTCTTTTTATTTAATTTTGCTAAAAGTTACTTCACCAATAAAGATTGCGTTCAACTTTGTAGTGCGCACAAAAATTTTCCTTAATTTCAAATAGCAACAGAAAAACAGATTATTATATTATTTCAATGATAAGCTGCAGTAATTTATTTTATTTGTTATGTTTTGAATTTATTTAGTTGCATGTGCTATTTTCTTGTTTTTGCCATTACTACGAGAGAGAGGGAGAGATTATTTAATGCAGTTCAGAGTCATCTCAAATGCAAGCGATCGAGAATTGTAGGAGAGCAGCAGCGCTGCGGTGTAAGGGGAACCGGAACGTGCAAGGCCCCCCAGCAACGTGAATGCATTTGTTATGCCATTTCGCTCTTTCCTACACCGATTTCGTTACAATGGCGTATAAAACGAATTGCATCGCGTGATTATCGCATTACGTCAATGAATTTTAATTGATAAATGTTATTATTGACTTTCCCGTAAATAAAAATACATAAATATGCAGTACGTCGAAATAGTACAATAAAAAAATTAGTTGAAAACAAGTAAGAGCTGTAATTGAGGTGTACCAATATATTATACCCTGCAAAGCGTTAGGAAGTATATTGAATGAAAATGAAGTGTAAAGAACCTTTCAAACATATTTTACTTAATTTATTTTTAAGAATTTGAACGCTTAAATCCCTGTATTTATAAAGTTGATCGATATATCTCTGTTTGTGTTCAGAATATACGAATGAGAAATATGCAATGGTTTAACTTAGAATATCTTAAACATTGTAGGAATTATAGACTAGCATAGTAAAACTAGTGCGACACCTAGAGAGTCTATACCGGTAGTTTGGTGTTTCTCGTTTCATCTTGTCGAGCTGCTCATAAATATACGATATACATGCACGTATATCACACTTCATGGGTATCGTACATTTTAACATTTCAACAAATTTTAGTTAACAACAAGAGTTGAAAAGTTGAATTAATGATGATCGTTTTTGTTTTCGAAATTTACGGATTTATTGTGCAAAAATGGTTACAAATATATTATTATATATTATTCAAAGTATTGTCCATCGCTGGCCACAACTTCTTGCCATCTTTCTGGCAATTTTTGGATACCAGCACGGAAGAACGACTCGTCTTTTGAGGCAATCCAATCATCGACCCAGTTTTTGCATTTTTCTGCTGGGACAGGCCATGTGTCATCGACCGGAACAAGTAGCAGTCGGAAGGAGAATACGGCGAGTGGGGTAGGATTTGCCATTTCAGCGTTTCAAGTAGGTCTTGGCGTTCCCCCGTCATCGTTTCATTCGGTTTGAGCAGCTCCTTGTAGTATATCACGCCGCGCTGGTTCCAAATACAGAGCATAAGCTTTATGTCATGAGAGGCTTTGAGAAGGAAGTTGATGACTGTCCGCGTAAAACCCATGACTTTTTGCGCTTGGGGTTGTCGTAATGGACCCACTTTTCATCGCCAGTCACAATGCTATGCAAAAAACACTTTCTTTTTTGGGCTTTCAAGAGATGTTCACAAGCGAAAAATCGCCTGTCGACGTCGCGCGGCTTCAACTCGTATGGCATCCAGTTTCCTTGCTTTTGAATCAATCCCATGGCATTTAGGCGTTTGCCTACTGTCGACTCATCCATTCCACACAATGATTCTGACAACTCCTGAAGCGATTGGCATTGGTCCACATAGAGCAATGATTTCACTTCTTCGTCTTCAAACTTTTTGGGTTTACTTGGCCGTTCCTTATCTTCGAGCTCAAAATCACCACTTTTAAACCGACCAAACCACCTCCGATACGATAGTTCAGATAGAGCATGCTCACCGTAAACTTTTACTAAGATACGATGATTCGCAATTTTCTTCATATTAAAGTAATGAAGAAGAGCTCCCCGCAAAAACACTTTATCTGGTACGAAATTCAAAAAATTTAGTATTGTTGTTTACTTTTCAAACAAATGACACAAGCTGCCAAAGACGCTCATTGACAATAGGTTTTAGCTGCAAGAAATTGGAAACTCGAATATTGGTTCATATACTAGTGGCGTCCTCTTGTCTGAAACGCCCATTATTAATTCAAAGTCCCAATATTTTCATTCAGCCCAATATAACATTCAGCCCGCCAATTTTGCTGACTGTTGGAAGTGTTGCCGTGCTTTGAGTTTATGAACATTTTTAGTAAATTTTTGGTATGATACTTATCTGTTACCTTATCTGGCTGTTTTCCACTGTCAACTAACACTGTTCACAGTAAATAACGGACTGAAAAGTATTTTCCAAATCTAAGAGATGTCGCCCATAGCTCGATGCATTTGTTTGTGACACGTACCATCTATCAATAAACTACGGTCGAATTTTGAGCAATCTGCATCATTAAGTTAGTATCTGACAGTTATTGAAAGCCGGCATAAAAGACAAACAGACGGACAGAGATCACATCCCATCATATCATATGGTATTAAAAAATATCGAAATTAATATATCGCGATATTGAAAATGATTATATTCGATATTTGGGTCGAAAAATATCGATAAAATAGATATTGGACTAAAAATTAAATTTATGCTTTGAATATTTTTCAGTAATTATGTCGTTTTTTAATACTAATATATCGATACTTTTTTGACTACCTTACCCCATAGAAACTCTTAATTTGGACTGCTACTTAGTCTCTGTGATATTAGATTAATTCATGTTTAGTTCACAATTATGAAATGACGGAAAAACTCTTCCGGATTCCAACACACATCTGCTTTCTGTCAAATTTTGAGCAATCTGCTAAGACTTGTTGGTTATTAGGTTTAAACTATTATAATTATATCAGCATAAATATATGAATTGAACTAGCTCAAGGTCACTTTACATTGGGAAATATTTTTGTATATATATATATTTCCTCAATGCGAATGAAGGTTCCGATACACGTATTTCAGTGTGTGCCAAACCCATCATCCGTCGGATTGGCTGTACATTGCTAATGATTGTTTTTATAGCATGCTTAATTGAAAATCGTCTTGTGTATCTCACGATTTTCTGTTATCCAATAATAACGAAATGGGAAAGACGTTTTACTTTCCCAGCAAGTTATGTTTGCATTCTTGCAAGTACGGCTCTCTTTCATTCTTCTGTGTTTTGTTATTGCATTATGCCCTTCTATCAGCATATTTATGGGATACAATAGTTTTCGCAGTATAGTATACCCGTACAAATGAACATACTCCTACTTATCACACTGCACAAACTATCTTGAATATGTATCTAGAAAGCTTTTAAATATCCGTTGATCCGTTTAATATCCACAATCTAAACGCGTAGATAAGTATATAAAGATAATATATGTATTTAGTATAAGTAGTTGTATAAACGCTGATGATGTACGACAAAATTTTACCCTGCACAGCGATGAGAAGCATCTTGGTGAAAAATTAAGATATTCTCTTAATTGATAAAATTTTTTGTGTGCAAATCATTTGTACTATAGTCTCTGAGCGGACTTGGATAGATCGACTCGTTTCATCAATGGTTTTGCGCTATGTTTCATTGATTTTTTAAATCAACAAACATATTACATATACCTTTTTCACATAGTTTTGTGTATTTACTTTAACTTCATAAAATTTGTAAGTTTGAGTATACACATACAAGTATTCTTTTGTATTGTAGTTAATCTTCACTTATCATACAAACTATTTTGTAAAGCTTTGAAGTAAGTATGTACTTCATAGTAACTAAACTAATTTTCAGTTATATACAAACATTGTTCACATTTAAGTGTCAAGTAGATGATTTAACTTGAATTACAAATATGTAGAGTATTTACAAAGAAGATACATTGAGCAGGGATGGAAACCAACTTTAAAGCAGTTTACTATAGATTATATAATTCGGGCCAAAACTGGTTCCACGGCAAAGTTTATTTTAGTTTTGATTTCTTGTTCAAAGCAACATTTTTCCAACAGAATTGTTTTGGTTTATTGTTCGGTTCAAGAGTTCAGCTCAATGAACCAGTTCAACTATGGTTCAATAAAAAAATGTTTAGTTTTTTGACTGATTCCGTTTATAACCGGTTGCCATCCCTTACAAATTGTGGCAGTGAGTAGGTATTTGTATTTTTGTGGGTGGTTGTCTTAATACATATTTATATTTGTAGTCTATTGATGATGATAAGTTTGTCTTGATAAGTTTTTGTCACCTTATACTGTAGTGTTCTTATAAAAATAGAAGTTCTGTATATTCCTGAATTCATTTCGGTGCTATAAAACATTAATATTATAATGGTAACAATGGTATATGGTTCACTTTTTTTTATTAGCAAGGGATACCTTATAGGTGGTCCTATATAAATTCGGTCAAGTTCTAATGTTGGTATCCATGTGAAAACCATCAAACTACCAACTGGGCTAATAATTCGATACGATTCCAACAGATTTCGATGATTCTCTTTTTGCTGGTAAGGTGGTATATCAGCGGTAGTCTCATATAAATAGTGTTGAAATCTGATAATGGGATCCATGACAAAATAACAGAAATCTTTCATTCTAAAGAGCATATAAACGAATATATTATTTATAATTTATTTCAACCACTTTTTATTGTTTTATATGTTCCAAAAAAATAAATGTTTTCTTGTTGTTCTTGTAAGGCCTTAAAATTTTGACGCAGACCCTGTATAATATTGATTTTATTACTATCTCTTGTTATCAACGACCTTTTCTATTGATAAAGAATATCTGAAATAGTACAGGCAAAACTTTCGCATTTTTTGTTATTGGTTATTATGATAAATTGTGTGCTTCCAATAATAAAATTATTTATGCTTATGGGTAAAAACCATTGTATAATATACAATTTTATTGTATAATTGATTAATCGCTTCGAAAATACTCAATTTGAGTGTAAAATCAAATTGTTTCCAAACAAAACGTAAAATAAAGCTCAAAATTTTACTTAGTACTCATTCCGATCGAGCTAGTGAGCGAGTGAGCGAAAGAGAACTAGTTGATTGAGAAAAAAAAGGCACAGAGATAAAAATATAGAGCATAGGCAGTACACAACTCTCTTTTATCACGAGGTTCTCACTTCTTATGTCAGCGCAAACAATTTGAACCGGAATAACTCATTGCTCGGTACGTGCTTCCTATAATTACTTGAATACCCTTCACACATTGTATGAATAAAAAGTATTAGGAGCTTTTGAAAAAGTTTGTTACTCATCGAAAGCAACGTCGAAGAGTGTTATAAATCTTTGCAAATTAGTTTTACTTTTTTGTAAATTGTTAAATCCAAATATCAAAATGAAAAAGGCATCACAAAGCCGTGTAAATAAAGACAAGTTGAAAACACATTTACAAACTCTACAACTTTTGAACTTTTCCGCAAAAATAAAGATTGCACAACTCAACAAAAAAGAAACGTCATACATCAAAACCATAAAAAAATACCCCATCCAATCATCATTATTTCTCTAGCATAAACTTCGTAACAGATTTTCTTAGATATATATTACAAATTAATTTAAAACGCAAACTAATTTTATTTGCTAAAAGCTATTTATGAGCTATCAGACATGCAGGACCCTAATTTAAAATTCGTGTTGACCTGTTTTATCTATATAGAAACTACTTAGTTACTAACACTTCCGTACACTCACATTAACATTCAAAGTTTTTAAAGTTTAATATGTGTTTGTCTCTGTTAGTTTATTTGTTATGTTCATATCTTGGTACTCAATTTTAATCCACTTCTACCGAAAGGATTGAGCTGAAATTGAACGTGCACATATTGACCCGATGACAATACAATGTTATGAAGCTTTTTAAAATGGTGGAACAAATATTGTGGCTAAAATTTAAAAGAAAAATTGAATTTTAAACTAAACTTCTTGCATATGGGTGCTTTTTGATTTTTATACCATTCACACATACTAATGTGAAATGGTATTATCAGTTTATCTGAAAGTTTGCAAAGCATTAAAGAATGCATCGTAGAACCCATAAAGTATAAATATTACGTCTGGAAATTGTTGTGCATTTTGGAAACCATTTTTTAAGATATATGTACAGTTAAATGTTGGCAGTCAAATAGGGTATCTATATTGACATGCTACGCCCGTTTTGGGGGGTAGCCCTCATACAAACCCCACGCCCACATATGAGTTTTTGTATTAACAATATTTTTATTGGAGTCAAATTCAACTTAAAAAATGTTATGGTAGCTTCTTCAGACAGACACAATATACGTCCTTTATGGCCTTTTTGTATGAAAAAAAATCTATTGCAGTCAATATTAACTTGAAATTTAATGTAGTGGCTTCATATGGATAAATGCTTCACAAAAATATCAAAGAATGTCTCACGACCGTTTTTAGGGGTAGCCCACATACAAACCTCACCGCTCAGTTTTGGTTTTTTAATTTATTTTATTTTTTTTGTGTCGTATGCAATCAGTTTATTTAAAGCTAAAGCAAAGACTAAAATAGAAAAAAAAAAAATTTAAAACCATTCTTAAGAAAAAAGCTTTTATTTGAAATATTAAATTTTTGGCAGAAATCAGAAAATATTTATTTGTAAACGTGTGTATATTTTATTGTGTGTATAGTTTATTTGTACACAAACAAAATCGTAAGCGCTATTTTTTCTAAAATTATATTGATCAAATATTAACTGTAGTAGTATAAGGTGTTTGTAGTTTAGCGAACTCGCTAAGTTATGTAATCATATATTAATCTGGCCTGTGACGGTTTAAATTTTCGAGAAAACTTGGACAAAGTGAATTCCTTAAACTGGTTGTTTTTTTAATATCGAGATGATTTCGCTATTTGAAATGATTTGGTATTGGACATATGAATTTCATATTGTTTAATGCCAAGCGAATTCAAATCGCAAAATCTTTCATAATCTAAATACTGAAACAGGCCTAAAAATACTTTTTCTTCTGATTTATTTACACTAATGCTGTATTTATATGCGAATGATCTACACACAATTTGTCTCGATTGAAAAAAGGTATCACCATTAAACATTATAGTGTATTATGTTGTCGACGTACTTGCACAATTTGCTTTTGCATGCTTGTGTTTTGGCGCTCTTTTTCTTTCCTTCTCTCTCTCTCTCTCTCTCTCTCTCTCTCTCTCTCTCTCTGTAGAAGTATGTACATATGTATATTATACTCGTATGTTGCTTTAGAACTTTGCGTTGTTGTTCTTGAATCCCAAATAAACTTATGCAAAAAAAATTAAGCTAAATAGTTGACTGACTGAGCTTATTTTAGTTGTTTGTTGCTCGTTCGCCGTGCGTGCGAATTTTCTGTCTGGCAGTCGAATTTGCGGTGCAAGTTTTCGCTTTCGATACGGGTTAATGTGCAAAATAAGAAGAAGCAAAAATATACGAAATAATTCTTACTAGTGAAACAAAAGATAGAAATTCTGATAAAATCCAAAATCAAAATGCCACATACTGTGAGTGTAAACAATTTCTGCTGTGTGCAACTATGTGCGAGCGAGAGAGAGAGAGAGAGATTGAGAGATAGGAGTGAAATACAAATCTGAGAGAATCTGAGTGATTCCAGATTACACGTGTCGTTTTTATTATACTATTGTAACACATAAAACTTCATTCTCACATACATATTTCTTATTGTTTCAGGCTCCCTCATTTCTGAAACGCGCCAGTACCGATAAACTACGCGAAATCTTCGTAAAATACGCCTCCCAACAAAAGGATGGTGAACATTATATGACCAGTGAGGATTTTGTGCGAAAGTTCCTGGGTCTATTTACAGAAGTTGCATTTAATGATGTAAGTATGTACATATATATACATATATATTTATATATATATATATATATATATATATATATATAAATAAGATATAAACTGATATAAGATAAGAGTGCAACATTGCAGCCAGAGTAGTGGGTCATTAGAAGGTCGTAATCATATAATAAATTAGCTGATAAGTGATTATCGAATTGTTGCAGATAATCGTAGGTACGACCGCTTATCAGTGCAAAAAGAAAAAACCAAAATATAGAAGACATTTAATGAAAATACGTCACTACTCGTACCCGTATTAAAAATGAGACATCTGTCTACAAATTTACAAGAACATTTCCACTGTAAACAACAACCAAATCAAATTTCATGGTTCTTTTTTTGGTTTGTTTTTGGCATATTAAAAATAATAGAAGTATGTATGTACCTTTGTGATTCAATTGACAAACTTTTTAAATGATTGCCGACTTTATTGAACTTTATATACGGCACTTTCGGCGACGTCTACATAAGAGATACGGCACCGTAGTCGTCGCTGTCGTCGTCGTCGTCGTCGTCATCATCGCCGTAGTCACTTAACTAGCTCGTGTTAATCCAGTTTGCATTGGAAACGTTGTTCATTTAAATTGTGTATTCTTATCAAAAGAAAAAAAGTCGTTTTGTACTATCGTTGTTTGAGGTGAACGTAATTGGCAAATAGGTACTGATTCAAAAAATTCGCGAATAATTCACTAAAGCACCGTCTAGTAGTAGACGCGAATGGCATCTATATATTAATTGGCTAACATACTTTTTGTAACGGCTGCTAAGTTCACAGTATACTACAACTGATTTTGAATAGCATTTGAAAGGTATTCATTTGCAGATGTGTACAATGTATGTTTTTATCAAAATCAGTTGAATATTTTAAGCGTAAAAGGCTCAAACAATCATCACTAATTCAATTTAAAACACACACATTAAACGATAGCATAAGACTCATGAGTGCGAAAGAGATAGTAGATTACGTATACTATGTACGAGCTTCATTATTATTTTGGTGACTGTGTTTCTGTTTGTAGTTATTGTGTTTGCGCATGGTGAAATAGCATTGACAACAAATGCGTTAACGTAATAATATAGAAATTGATTGCTAGATTATGATCTATTAAAATGGCCGTAGGCCATACATACTAGTATTCTTAATTTTATTTAAAGAACGAATGTCAGTTTCTATGAATTCACAGCTCTAATAGGTTCTTTATTTAAATCTTTCTAATAAAATAGAAAAACATCTTGATGAGGTAAATACCAAGTAACAAAAGTTAAAACTAACAATATTTCTGATATACATTTTGTAAGAAAATATCTTTTTTTTACTTTTGTATTATTGTGATTGGCTGTTATATAACTAAGCGTTCTTAAAGAGTGAAGCACCCGATTTCCTATTGCTATACTTTTTTGTTTGTCTGTAAAGTCTTCTTTTAAGTTGGAAAAAAAAACTTCAACTCTTTCGTGTGCTTTAAACATACTGGTGTCAAAGAGGAGGCTGATTGTAACTAACTTTGTACCATATTTATATATTATTTTCTTCAGCACATAGCCAGTAAAGGCCATAAAAGATTTATGTGTTGAACACGCAAATAAAATTCCATCACAATTATATTTTTCGCAGTAAGATAATGTGCATGACATTATGTAGCGCTAAAAAAAATGGCACTCACCTTGCATTAAACAATCACCCAGGCGCTACTTTCAAATTAAATATTTAAAACTGACTTCTATTTATTTATTTATTTATTCTACGATTTTCTTCTGATCGATGGTAAACCATTTCATGAAATTCATAACATTCGGTCCAAATGATATATATATATATATATATATATATATATATATATATATATATATATATATATATTTATATATTATATATATTATATATATATATATATATATATATATATATATATATATATATATATATATATATATATATATATATATATATATATATATATATATATATATATATATATATATATATATCCTATAGCATACAGCGCTACAGTTATTAGTGAAAGAATTTTAAAAATCGGTTCAGTAGTTCCAGAGATAAACACCATTTTTTAATTTTTATGAAATAGTATAGAAGTGTAGATTGTTTTTCACCTGTTGCTGTTGTTGTAAATTATGTTCGAAAACACTTTTTAGCGCTTCTTCTGGAAGGTGTTGAGAGCATATATTTTTTTGTTTTTTTTGTTACACTACTTCTTTTGTATCAGCCCTTGTATATGATAGCATTTCGAAAGGTGCAGATTCCAAAGGCGACTATGTTCTCTAATTTGATTTTTATACTGCAGCGTGAAGTCTATGGTCAATTGTGTGAATTATGCTTATTGTTTAGACTTTTCGTACGCTGCATTCATACAAAGGAATATATTTGTTTTGTTAAACTTTCAACTTTCATTGGGCCCCATAAAACAATTATATTCTTGATCAGCTCGATGAGACGAGTCATTCTGAATATCCGTCCAACGGTTCGTTCTGATTTCTTCGAAACTATAAAAGCTATAGATACCTAATTACTGAATAAAGACTCAGAAAATTCACGCAATTAGCAAATGCTTCATACCTACCAAAAGTTTTAGTTAATTTCGTTCTCAATAATACTTAATAATAAAAAAATCGTAGCTCACCTCTTCTACTTCAATTTATTTCTTATCGAGAAAGGGTATCATAAAGGGTATCATATAGTCAGTGAAGCCACTACCACAATTGCACTCTTACCTCTGTTAGGTATTATTTTTAAGATTAACTTTTAGGCTTTCCGGTTAATCGGTTATCGATATGTTTGGTATTGTTTTTATATTTTTGTTGTTATTTTTCATTCTAGGAATCCGTGCGTCTGCTAGCTGGTATTGCCGATACAAGCAAAGATGGTCTTATCTCATTTTCAGAGTTTCAAGCATTTGAAGGACTACTCTGCACACCGGACGCACTTTATAGAACTGCATTTCAGCTATTTGATCGTCAGGGCAATGGCACAGTGTCATATGGTAAGAGAAGTTCTAAAAGTACTTTCACATAAAATTAAAATAAAAGATATTTAATATATTTTTGAACATTTTGCAGTTGATTTTGCTGATGTCGTACAAAAAACTGAACTACATTCAAAGATACCTTTTAGTTTAGATGGTCAATTTATTAAACTCTATTTCGGAGAGGTAATGTAGCTATGGTTCTACTTTTTATTAATAACACTATGCAACACCATTTTTGTGATTAAAAAGGCACTATTTTTTTCATATAGATTCTTACCTTATTTTTTATTTATGGATATGATTTTGAGATATGAATTTTTGAAATTTTGGTCCCATTTTTTGGAGTTATTCTTATATATTTTAAAGTATCTCGACTTAGGGTTAACCAATTTAGTTAAGTAAATACCCAGTTCAAAACGCTTAAAAAAAATTTCACTTTAGATAAATTTAGAATTTTTCACTATAAATTCATTTTTCTCCCTAACTACAGATCCGATTGACCAAGTTCTCGAACACAATTTTGTAGTAATTTAATTATCTTTGATATAATATTTTACTTAACAAAATCGGTCAGCTCTAAGTTGAGATATGTTGAAATATATAAGACTAGCTCCGAAAAATATAATTCTAAAATTCGTAAAAAAAAAATGACATGCCTATTACAGATTTTTTTATTTTAATTTTGTTGCATAGTACTATAATTAAAATTGATTTTCTGCTACTCTCAATTGTAGAAGAAACAACGCCTTATAAACTACGCTGAATTTACTCAATTGCTTCATGATTTCCATGAAGAATACGCAATGGAAGCATTCCGTAGCAAAGATCCAGCGGGTACTGGATATATATCACCATTAGATTTTCAAGATATTATTGTTAAAGTTAAACGGCATTTACTCACGCCCGATGTCAAGGATAATCTAGTATCGGTAATTTTAATCGTTATTTATTATTAATAATTTTATTTATAAATATAAACTAATTGCAATTCAATATTCGCCTTCATACAGGTAACCGAAGGTCACAAAGTGAGCTTCCCATATTTTATTGCATTTACTTCGCTGCTCAATAATATGGAATTGATCAAGCGTGTCTATCTGCAAGCCACACAAGGCAGTCGCACCGAACCAGTGACAAAGGATGAGCTACTCTATGCTGCACAAACAATGAGTCAGATAACGCCATTAGAAATTGATATCCTGTTTCAATTAACCGGCGCCGTACATCAGACGGGGTAAGTGAACCGTTCTGTGGGCTCTTGTAAAATAGCGACGTGTTATACAGATATTGTTTGTAGTCAAGTGCGTGTATGTTATCGTATTTGTTAGTTAATTGCTTTCACATTTGTACGAATAGAAATCCACACGGTTAACCTCCAGTTGTCAGAATCAAATTGCAACGATTTACATAAGCACAAGTGTATATCGGAAATAATACGAGGGCAATTTGTGAAGTCAGTGACTTTTTGAATGATACTGATTTGAGGATAGTCTCTGAAGTACACCATCTGCATCATTAACTATTAACTGACAACTATTGAAAGCAGACATGAAAGGCAGACAGACGGACAGAAAGCATGTCGGTGCTGGTATTGAGCTGAAATGTAATCGTGTGATAACTTCGAAGTAGTTGTTGATGTTGTTGTAACACCTTGGTTTGGGCAGTATCAGGAAATATATATATACAATATATTATATGATGAATGTATTGTATTGTGCAAAGCAATTTTGGATGAAGGATAAAGACAGACCGAAATATAACCCTAGGTGTCAATCCCAGGAAGTAAGTTACTACTATTGGTCGTAACCAGAGATCTGAAGGACTCAATTGAGACGGATGGGACGGGCAATTGAACAGATGTATTGTGTCGTGCAATGACTGACCGCATTCGGGGTAGCAATTATTATTGCTTATCCCAAACCGTTCCCTGTGGCACTCGAGCATATTGCTCCATCCGGATCACAGCTGTGCAAGTTTAGTCCTGGTGCTACATGGGTGACGTTTTTCACTCTCATTAATAATACTATGTTTTCCCTAAAAGAGCTTGAGCCCTCCCTAAAGTATAATCATACTCCTCTATACGATTCTCTGGAATTAAACGATCAATACTCATTTTGTAACTTCTAATATCCTTTCTTATTCGAGTGGGGACTATTCTCGTGAGGGTGCCATAGTTTGTATGATTGTTCCTGTACGCACATAACAAGAACTGCTTCGAAATAGCGCATTATGTTAGTGAACAGGTAGCATCATCGCTTCTTCATGCAAATGGTCTTCATGGGTCATTTGCAGACAACCAGTGGCAGTCCTCAGAGCACTATTCTGACCTCTTTGCAGGCATTGCCATTGCGTCGTACTTAGGTAAGGAATCCAGACAGGAGCAGCATAATTCAGGACAGAACGTCCAACAACTTTGTAGGTGGTGGCAAGCGCTTTCAGCACTTTATTTCTCGACTTGAGACGATTGTTTGTCTTGGTTGCATGAGCCGAGAATCTAAGTAACGGATCAAATGTTCTCCCAAGTATCGTAGGGTACTGAACTATTGGCATGCTTAAACCTCCAATAACGACATCTAGTACCATTCTCACCTTCTTAGTCCAGGAGGTGAAAATGGAGGACTTGTGGACTTGTGCGTTGAAACCTTTAGATTGCGAGCATTGAACAAATTTAATAAATTCTCCAAATAAATATTAATTCTCGCACAAATTTCATCGAAGTTCACGCCCGAGGATAAAATCAAACATATTATCATTTGCATAGATCACCAATTTTATACAGGGAGAGGGAAGAGGCATCTTTGCCAAATAAAGGTTGAACAGGAGTGGAGAGAGAACTCTACCCAGCGGAACACCCATCTTTAACTTTCGATATCCCGACCTCACACACCGAACTCAACTTATGCCCTTCTACCATTAAGATAGTTCAATAGCCATCGCTTTATTTTGTCAGGTAGTGAGGTGGAGTCCAGGTCTTGAAACAAGATTGCATAATTACATGATGAAACCGTAGTTTTCGTTGCTAGGATCGGCGCGATATAATTCTGGTTTCTGTTCCTCTGTTTGCCTTTCATATCTTCTTTCAATAGCTGTCAAATACATAGTTAATGATGCAGACGGCTTTGAATTTGACCGTAGTTTATTAACAGATGGTAGCTGACAGACGCAGTGTTGCATTTAAAGTTACTATGCGTGAAATTCAAAAAGTCACTGACTTATCAAATTGTTCTCGTCGATAGTATACGCGGAAATTTTAGTTAGATAGACTTAGTATGTCAATATTATGCGTTTGATATGTGTCTAAATAAATTAATAATTTTTTGTCTTCTTTTCTAATGCGCCAATTGTTTTTCTTTCGCATAAATTAATTCAATTCATAAAATTTATATACTACATACATACATACATACATATATATTTAACATAAATCGCCTAAATCTAGAAGTTGGTGGAGACGCAAAAAGACTATTAATCCAAATAGGCAAGTGTCAGTTGTCCCTACCAATGAATTTTTGTTTGTTTTTTCTTTTTTTTGGGTACATAATCCAAACTTTTTTCCTTTATTTTGCTTATAGTAGTATTCCCAAACACAAATCCTCAATTTCTGTTCTGTTCCGTTCTATTGTACGTGTTTCAAAATATCCCATTTAAGTTTGTTTGGTTTTTTTTTTTTTTTTGAAAACCCTTTTGCTACTTTCTTATATTTATTATTTCACACACATATGCAACGTAACCTCTTTTCTAATAAAAATTCTTTTATTTTTTCCATAATAGCCGAATTGTCTACAGTGATCTGAGCAACATTGCACCTGAACATTATACGAAGCATATCACACTACGCCTAGCCGAGTTCAAAGCAGTCGAGAGTTCTGCAGATCGTTCTACATTCATACAAGTGCTTGAGAGCACCTATCGTTTTATATTGGGTTCCTTTGCGGGCGGTAAGTTTAAAGTCTATAACTTGTATCCATGTACTATATATGCATATATAATGCAGTTCAGTTTTCGTTGAAATAAACATATTATGAAGCTGTGTCGCTTATTCCGGATTCCGAATCAGTAAAAATTTATCGGAAGTGATTTCTCTAAAATGTTCCGTTTTTCACGTTTTGAAGTACATATATCGTAATTTAAAATATATGAATTTGAGAATATGAATTTCACACAACTAATTCGAAGTGAATTCAAATCACGATATACTTCTGAAAGTGAAACAAGAAAAAACGCTAACTTCGGTTGAACCGAAGCTCTAATACCATTCACACGAAATTTTAAATAGTACTGTAAGACATAACAGTGGTGGTTTAAATAGGGGCTACCCCAAAATTGTATATGAAGTGATGTAGTAGATGTGTAAGATGCTGCCATATCAAGTTGATATTGACTTTTTCCATAGAAATGCATAAAATTGAGCTGTGGGTTTATTTGGGACTACCTCAAAAAGTGGGTGGGACACGCCCATTTGTATATGTGTATGAAGCGGTTTTCCACTAAAATCCACCAAATAAAATATAAAGCTAATATTGATTTAAATGAAGAATTTTTCATAAAAAAACACAAAATTGTACGGTGCGTTTGTATGGGGTTACCTCAAAAAGTGGGCGGGCCACGCCCATTAGTCTATACATGTTAAGCGACTGTCTATAAAAATGCACTATATCGCATTTCAACCTAATATTGACTTTAATAAATACGTTTTTCTTACAAAAACACAAAAGTGGGCAGTATGTTTGTATGGGGCCTAACCCAAACAGTTGGCGGGTCCCACCGATTAATGTATATGTTAGGCGTCCGCCCTCTGGAAGCTAGCAATTATTAAGTTGATATTGACTACAATAAAAAAGTTTTTCATACAAAAGGTCAAAAGTGGGCGGTGGGTTTGTATGAGAGCTACTCCAAAAAGTGGGCGTGGCGGGTCAAACTTGATACTCTATTAAACTGCAATAAAAAGAAGTGTATGTGCAAAATTTCAACTGTATAGCAAAAAAATTGGTCACCAAAAAATGCGCAACAACATACAGACGGACAGACGGACAGACAAACGGACATGGCTAGATCGACTCGTCTCGTCGTGCTGATCAAGAATATATATACTTTATGGGGTCTACGATGCATCCTTTAATGAGTTACAAACTTTCAGACAAACTGATAATACCATTTCACACTATGTGTGAATGGTATAAAAAGGACAATTTTAAAAAAATCATTTCTCAATAATTTAAAATGGAACAGGGAGGAAGAAGTATTGTATAAGTTTAAATTTACTAAACTATTGCTGTCTGATGAAAAATAAATTAACCAAACCCGAGCATTCCGTCAGGTTCCAAATTTGTCCCATTCATCCCGTCGGTCCGGACTTGCATCTGCTTTCAAAGTTGCTAAATATTTCCAAATATGAATTTACTTAAATTATCTTGTTTACATATTTATTAATTTGTGTTGTGATTTTCAGAGTTTTTGTTACATTTTCTGCATATTCAGAAAAATCAGAAAACAGGCCGATCAAAAATTTAAATTTTCTTTCATACTCTCCTCTGTACGTCTAATTTAATTTTTAAATTAAAATTGGATTCCTAATATTTTAACCGATTGCTTGTCAAACCTATTCACAACTTTAGATAACTAGCAGATAATATATGTCTAAATAAGAAGAACATTTAATGCTTCACCCTTATATGAAAAACAAAAGGTACAAAGTTACAGAATACTATGTAAGTAGGATAAATCGTGTTTGTTAAAATTTCAAAATGTAGCTAATGTAGCGCAGGAGTGGTTGGTTACACCATAAAGTGTTTGTTTAAATGTCTCTGGGAATCAAACCGTTATGTTAACAGTAAAAAAAAAAAAAAAATTAGAAGTGGGAATCGGGAGTCCTTGGGCAGATGTACCAGCTGAACTATGCGCTGTAGATTTCCACAGTGTAATTTAGATAGAAGCTATTGCAACTGTGAGATTGCTATTCTATCAGACAGTCAGGCGGTGTTACAAGCATTTAGCTCAAACTCTATCGAGTCCAAACTAGTTCAGGAAGCACTTATAATAATGAAAGAACTAGGCGAACACAACAAAGTTTACTTGCTGTGGCTGCCAGGTAACAATAATATAGTAGGAAATGAGCTAACCGATAGGCTTGCCAAGAAAGGAGCGGCAACGCCAATGGTAGGACCGGAGCCTTTTTGTGGCACTGGAAGACACACTACACTGGAACTAATCCGCAATGAAACAAATAGGGCAAAGAAGCAGCACTGGGCCATGACTAAGGCACGCAAAAATATTCATAGGGGTTTCGGCCCTAGCAGAGCGAGAACAAAAAACTAGAAAGAAACCAGTTGAGAATTTTTAACAGCAATACTAACAGGACACTGTCGACTGAGAAAACCCCGGTGTGTGATGCGTATATATAATTCCCCAGAATGCAGCTTTCGAAAGTTAAGGAAGAGACTCCTCTTCATATCGTTGCAGAATGTGAAGTAATAGTAAGAAGTAGATTTCAAATATTGGTTAGCTACGTTGTGGCCGAAGAACAACTGAAAAAGTTAGATTCTAGGACAGCGGTGGGCACGAAATTTAGAATCGGGAAATTTTGAAGTGGGTCTTGGGCCAATCATTCATCTAAATAAGAAGGACAAAACAGTAGATATTTTTAGGTCGTAGTTTATAATAATGTTCTACAATAATAATAATAAGAAGTGGGCATTTCGATTTTAAGGTATTCTGCTTCTATAGTAGTTAGATACTTCAATAAAAACTATAGAGCGACATCTTGTCTATAAGCACTTTTTTTTTTTTAAATATCTAGAATAACAAAAATTTTAAATTTATTTTTTAGCTGTTGGCGCCACGGTTGTTTACCCGATTGATTTGGTGAAGACGCGCATGCAAAATCAGCGTACTGGTTCATTTATTGGTGAGGTTGCCTACAGAAATTCATGGGATTGTTTTAAGAAGGTTTGCCGGCAATAATTTTATAGCAAATAAGTGTATAATTTAATTTAATTATTGCATAACAATTCACATAGGTCATACGCCACGAGGGTGTTCTTGGATTGTATCGTGGTTTACTGCCGCAGTTGATGGGCGTGGCGCCTGAGAAGGCTATAAAGTTGACTGTGAACGATTTAGTGCGTGATAAGTTAACCGATAAGCAGGGCATCATACCGCTTTCTGCCGAAATCCTTGCTGGTGGTTGTGTAAGTGGAATAGATGAAAATGAAAATAATTTTTAAATAATTAATTTTTGTCATTTCGCGTATTAGGCTGGTGCCTCTCAAGTGGTCTTTACCAATCCGTTGGAGATTGTCAAGATTCGTCTGCAAGTAGCTGGTGAAATAGCTGGCGGTTCTAAAGTAAGTGCCTTAAACGTTGTTCGCGATTTGGGTCTGTTCGGTCTGTATAAGGGTGCACGTGCCTGTCTGCTGCGCGATGTACCATTTTCAGCAATCTACTTTCCGACCTATGCGCACACAAAGGCAATGTTTGCCGATCAAGATGGGTATGTAGTTTCCATTATGAGTTTTGATTTATGATATATATACTTATGCATTATTTTTATTTTTGCAGCTACAATCATCCGCTGACATTGTTGGCTGCCGGTGCCATTGCCGGTGTTCCTGCAGCTTCACTTGTTACGCCTGCCGATGTCATTAAGACGCGTCTTCAGGTGGTTGCACGCAGTGGACAAACAACGTATACGGGCGTCTGGGATGCAACAAAGAAAATCATGGCCGAAGAAGGACCACGCGCCTTCTGGAAAGGCACAGCGGGTATGATTTCTTACTGAACATTAACCCCATTAACTAAGAAGCTTCCTAGAATAAAAGAAATTAGAATCAGAGAGGTAGTAGTGCAGCTCAGCAATAAGGTTAAATATTTAGGAATGACACTAGTCAGTATGCTTCTATGGAAAATAATTATATTGGCAACCATAAGGTGTGCAGGAAGCTAGCCGGGAAATCATGGTGGTGCAAAAAACATGTTCTGGCTATACAAAATGGTATGAATGGTATAGTTACGTGGGGAGGTAGGGCGAATCAAGTCACGGTCACTAAGGCACGCTATTCCCTACAAAGACTAGCGTGTGTATGGATCACATATTCAGTGCAGATATGTTCAACTGCAGCATTGGAAGTGATTCTAGAACTAAAACCTCTGCATTTATAATTCGAATTTACTCGAGTACAGGGACATAACAACATTTTAGGCAATGAGCAAGCTGGTTACCAGAGGCATTCTATTGACATTATATTGAAAATAATTCGCAGTGAAACGAATATGGTGACGGAACCACACTGGGGGCCATGAGCCAAGTACCTAGACAAGGGGGTTACAATCAGAGCAGATAATAAATTATGTTCAAATTACAATATATATGAATCAACTAAGTATATTGACAGGACCTCTAACAGGTCACTGTCGATTAAAGGAAAATATGTGTATAAGAAATTGGTTCAAAAAATTAGATCCTATGAAAATACTAAGATTTATTCAGCATATAGGATTAGGGGAGGTTATCTAACTTTGTAGGATAAACAATAATTCTTTTAGGCTGCTTGCTTATATTGGGTATGTGAATTAGTCCGTAGCGTTACCTAAGAGATGGCGTAACTGCTGGGAGTTCTACTTCATTACTTTAACATGAAGAAAGGTGCTGTCGAAAGTCATCAAATTTTAGTGGAAGATTATGCAGAGCATGCATGCACTAGCTGAGTAAACGTGTTAGAAGTGGTTTCCACTGTTTAAAAGTGGCGATTTTGAGCTTTAATACAAGGAACGAATTGTCCGTAGTTGATGAATTGGAGTCATTGTTCGATGAAGATCCATTTTAAATGCTTCAAGAATTAGCTGAATCATTGGGAGTTAACTTGTCAACAGTTTGCAGACGCATCAAAGCCATGGGAATGATCCAAAAGTAGAGAAATTAGGTTACGAATTGAGACCAATAGACGTGCAAGCACGTTTTTTTACCTCTGTAAACAGCTGCTTGCATGACAAACAAAGAAAGACATTTTTGCATCGAATTGTGAAAGTTTATTCGCTACGACATACCCTAACGACATTCCCAAACATCCATGGATCCAAGCTTATCCTTTGTATTTTGTGGGATCTGCGTAGTGCGATCTACTATAAGCTGCTTAAACCGAATGAAACGATTACAGGTGAGCGGTATCGAACTTAACTGATACGTTTGAACTGCACGTTTAAAGAAAAACGGTCGGAATATGGCGATAGACATGAGGAAATCATTTTTATCCAGGACATCGCTTAATATGTGTACACCTGTTTCGATCGATGACGCATGGCCTGTCTGGGGGACGCTGCAACGATTGCGAAATATTGAAAAAAATGGGTGGGTTACTTCTAAAGTTATGTCGTTCTAACGACGCGGAATCCGTGCGATGGACAGTACTTTGAATAATCTATTTGAAACCGTTTTTGCACAAAATGGCCATAATTTTCAAAAAAAAAACCGCTCGAATTAATTAATTCAAACAGCCGCTAAGTCCTCTCTCAATAATAACAATAAAGCTTTCTACAAGTATTATAATTAATTACCATTTTAATTTACTACTAAACCACTTTTTATATTTTTACAGCTCGCGTCTTCCGTTCATCACCACAATTTGGTGTTACACTCGTTACCTACGAACTGCTGCAACGTATATTCTATGTCGATTTCGGTGGCTCTCATCCTACCGGCTCCGAAGTGCACAAACCCAAATCCATTACCGAATCGCTTGCCACACAACGCAGCATCAGCGCCGATCACATTGGTGGCTATCGTGCAGCAGTACCACTGCTAAATGGCATCGAATCCAAATTCGGACTTTATCTGCCACGTTTCGGACGTCCAACTTCAGCGTCTGGAACTTCTAGTACAACAACTGCAACCGGTTCGTGATTAACATGGCATAGAAGTCCATGCAGCGCCAGTTAAATTTAATAATTTTTAAGTTTTAAAACAAAAAAAAAATTTTTTTATTTCATAGAAAAATATTACAAGAAGACAAAAAAGTACTTTTTAAAAGATGTATCTATAAAAACAAAAAAAGAAACAAGAAAAAATGCAACACACTTAGGAAAAGAAGTCAAAGACAAACAAATAAATATGATATATATTTTTTGCTAGGACAAATTATATTACAATTGATAAATGATGAATGTGCATAAAAGAAAAGTTAAGCGTAAAGTAAATTTATTTAAATTAATAAAATCTAAAGAATATTTAATGAAAACACAAAAAAAAAAACGAAAATAAAACAAATTGACTTTAATTTCGGTGTTACCGAAGCGCTGATACCATTCAAACGAAGTTTCACACGACATTTCAAATAGCAACAATGTTGTGTCTAAAAGTTTGCGGAACACCCATTTTCATAAGAAGCCACCATGCTGAATTTCAAGTTGCATACAAAAACGTAAAAGTGGACGGATGATTCATATATGGTGATACCTCCCAAAAAAAAAAAAAAAAAAAACAAGAGATCACATCCATTGATATATACGAGTATATGTGAAGCATCCGTTTCAAGTTAAACAATAACTGCAAAAAAAAGTTTTGCATTCAAAAAGTCAAAAGTGAACGGGTGATTTGTTTGGAGACTACTCCAAAAAAGTAGGGGAATCACACCAATTTACAAAGGAAGCCACCATATGAATTTTTAAGTTGATAATGACAGTAAAAAACAAAAAGTTTTTCATACAAAAAGTGAAAAGTGGGCAGGTGGATTGTATGGGGCTACACCAAAATGTTGGTGCGGTATGTCAATATGTATAATCTATTTTACTGCAGTAATAAAGTCTAGTTTGCCGATTTTCTACTGCATATTTTAAAAACTGGCATTCAAATAATGCGCAAGCACATCCAGATAGACAGACGGATATAGCTATGTTGACTCATCTCGTCAAGCAGATAAAGGATGTTTATATTTACTTTATAGAGTCTACGATGCCTTCTTTAATATGTTAGAATCTTTCAGACAAACTGTTAATAGTGTGAATGGTTTCAAACCAAACTCAGAACATAAATGAAACATTTCTTACCAAAATATGTGAAATAAATTTAGAGAAAAATGAAACTTTGTAATACGTTGACACTTTTAATGAAAGCGTAAACTGAAAACGAATTAAATCAAATGCGTTAAGTAAGCCAATATCATCAACACTTTTTACTAATGAACACTTTTTTATTTTTAAAAAATAGCTAAATTTGTATGCTTCACTATTGGTTTTAAACTAAACTAAACTAAAATAAATTTAGCAGATTTATATTTACACAAGAAGAATATTTAAGCATTAAAGTAATTTGCACTCGTGTTAAAATTTTAGCAAAAAAAAACAAAAAAATAATAAAAATGAAATAACAAAAAATAGAAATTATGTATAGTGAATACAATAAATATTAGCAAAAATTTTGTTCAAAAGAATTAATTCAATGAATGACCTCTTAGTTAATAAATAAAAAAAAAAAACAAAAAAAATAAAATAAACTAAAATACAACAAATAACAATTTTCAAATTCAATGTTCAGTAAGACAAAGTTGGAGAACTTATGCCCTGTTGTGAGATACAATTTTAAACGGTATCGGTTTTGAATTCGAGTACAATTTAATTAACTGACCAGAGGCGTCACTTGTTAAGGGATGGGGGAGTCATGGGCCCTCCCCAAGGATCTGATACTATAGACACGATCCAGAATTTGCAATTACTGAATGATATCTTGAATACAGTAAAAACTGTTTCTGAAAGTAATATGTTTACGCCACAGTGGCCACACACCGGTTAAAAACTAGTATTTATTGTAATAAGTGAAGTATTGCATTAGTGTAATAGGAGATGCAGTAGGCGTGAACGCAATCTCCATTCGCTAATTCTCTTTCTTTTGTATATGTTGTTATTGCAACTATCCACCACCACACAGTGGTCTCCCCCATAGGTCAAAAAGTCAAAATTTTGGCTAGGATTGTGTCAACCCTATCTCATAATTGATCTACCTATTTAAATCAAATTTTGTTTTTGCTTTATTCCATCTGTCCTCTTTAAGAATAGCTGCAAAAAGCAGATCATGAAATTAATTTGGTTTTGCAACGTGAGTAACTTGCAAGTGAAGGTCGCAAATAAAACGTAAAAACATTTTTTAAAAAAGACTGCTTGAACAATGGTGGTATTAAATATTGTAAATAAAGGTATTAACTATTATTTCTGATAATTTACAAGTTCTCAGCATGCTGTGTTTTTTTTATTAAATTCTTTTTCTTGTTCTGTTTCTGTGGCTCTAGTTGTAGATGCCCATTCGCGAAGATTTTGCAAACGAGATTCGCGTACATCGGCATTTTCAGCGGCTCTTTTTTCGCTAATCTTTTTTGATTTTGTGGTTTTTTTACCAATGGATGCTTTTTTTGGTGGCATTTTTTTGAATTCGAATGAATTGAAAAACAAATGAAAATAATAAGCGAAAATAAGTCGATCGATCGCTTACAATTTTATTTTTTTTAAGAATGAAACACAAACAAATGAAACAAATATTGTTGCTGTACTCTGTCGTCATTAGAAAAATTTAAAAAAAAATTTGTGTTTATCCAATCGCCACGAAACTTCACAGGATCACCCACAGGACTAATTTGAATATTGCCACAAAATTTGATCAAAATCGGTTGAGTGGTTTCGGAGTCTATAGGGAATGTACATATATACATACATACATACATACATACATACTTCCATTTTAATATATGTATATATAGATGTATCCCAAGACCCTTCACCTAAATAATACCTTAAATATCTTAAAGAATTGAGCGTTAAAATTGTGTCTCGTACCTGAAAAATTCCTGAGATACGACGAATTTTGTTATATCTTATATAGTGGGGCGTATTTATACGTAGCAATAACAAATCTCAAACATGATGATGTGTTGTGTATGTCTTAATATTGTGGCAGATATAATATTTGCAGTTTCTGATTGAAAAACTAATCAAACGCTAAAACGATTTGAGTGAAGCTACGAGTATGTTGACATGTTAATGCAACGGCCACGCACTCGTTTAGACTTTTATCGCTCGAATGCTTGAGCAATTGTGTCTCTAAGTCAAAGCGTTTCAGTTTCGAATTCAACAGTTTTGAATAAAAGGTGCATGTTTATTTTTCTTTGAACGCATTTATAGTTTACTAGGCTAAGAAGGCAAGACTGAACACGCCCACTCTTCCACAATGGCTCGCATGATCAGACCAGTGCTTCCCAAATATTTAATATCTGATGCAGTACATCGTACTCCTAGTAGAAGCTAAGCAAGTTGTTCATGACCATGACTAACAGTCAGTGGAATGTATCTACAAGTACAATATTGACCGTTAGATTTGTTTAGACATTAAAGTGTGTACTAGGCATAGCTATAGAATAATTATAGTAACTATTGACCACGAGCGGTTCAATCTGAATGCGCAGCGTTCCATGCGTGCAGCGCATAAAAGCCGCTGCAGTGAATGCATTATAGTTCAGTTGAATATTGGATTTGCGTCGTGTAGCTCTTGAATTCTTGAAGAAAAAAAGAAAAGTGTTTTGTGAAAATGCGATTTAGAAAATGTTTGTTGCTTCTTTATTGTGTGGGTTTCATTTTTTCGATTTGCATTGCGAAAAATGTGAAGCAACGTGAAAGTGTTAAAACTTCTGCATTGGATAGTAATTCAAGTAGCCACACTCAATCCTGGCTAAAACAAATGCGTGCAATGCGACTTGAACTGCGAAATTGCTATCAATTGGAGCGAAGTATTTGGCAATGTGTCAAGGAGAAAACGTTGAATATCTTCGAAGGGATACTAAATGCAGATGTAATCAATGTCTATGACGGTGTGCGACTTATACGTAAAATCAAAACAACAAATGTTGTTAATAATGAGTATGTCCGGTGTTAATTTATGTTGGTTGATATTTTCTATTATGATATTGTGAATTTTTGTAATATGAACTGATATGTGTGTGGGCGCATTCACCAGTGCATTATGTTTACTAAAGAATAAGCAGTGTGCTTACCGATTCCTACCTGGTGAATGCAGTTATACTTTTTGTTGCACAACAAAGCAAAATGTTGCTGCAATGGCATAGAACTCTGCATTCAGTTGGCATACAATGAAACAACTATCGTAATCATGATCACTTTTACAAATGAAACAGCTTAAGTATGTAATAAAATTAGGTATCGTCAACACTTATCAAGGCATGAAGGAAGAAGTGATCCCATATCAGTAATAAATTTACACTGGTAAATGCGCCCAATGTTTTTATGTTATAGTATCGGCAGAGCCGCATCTGAAACATGTGCTCGCAAGCTAAAAAAAGATATCATTCCAAAATCGCCCATTTGTCATTCACATGTTTGTGCAAATTTAAGATGTTTCCTATCATCAGTACTAGACCAAATTTATATACAACCACCCCTAAAGTGGCACCTTTTGGTTAAAAAGACAGTAACTACAGGCGGTAGAAATGTCAGTAATAACATAAAAGATGTAGGCAATATGATTGTATGATAACTAAGTTCATCAGTGGACATCATGGTAGGAATCATTATATTTAATCTAAAAACACTGAAATTAAACCACGCCGGTACAGGCCACAAATATACACAGATTTCGATGATTTTTCGTTAAACCGAACAGAAATTTTTGTAAAGACGTTCGAGTTCTATTAACTTTTCTTTTTTTTTTTAACACTTGCATTCAAGAAAATTGAATTTAAAATTTTGTGGTAAAACTAGAACAACAATACAGTGACGTTGTCTTTTTTTAATGTGTATTTTATTTTTTAAAAACAAGTATTTAAAAAACATATTTGACGGCATACATTTTATCTGGATGATGCTGCTGAACTGTTCCTTAAAAACATTCACGAAGCATTTTCCCATCGCGAACACTTCATCCATTGAACAAGACTCCAGATCAAAATAATCAACTATTCAACATCGAGATTCGCGAAATGATAAGACATAAAAGGGTCCTTCGTCGAAGTTGGATGATGAATAGCATCTTTTTAGATAAGAGTAAATTAAACAGAGCAATCAAAGACGCGAAATGTTTATTGCAGCCGTCGACAAACAAACCCATTAGTGAATACCTCTAGAATGTTATCACACAAGATAATGGACATTTCAATCTTTTTAAAGTTACAAGAGGGATCAAAAGCTTATAAAAGGCAGGTTTTGCATTAAGGCCGTCAAACAACGCATGGTATACTCCAGAAAATTGACACCGTATAGTATCCAAGATCATTGACTTTCATGAAAATTTTCAATATTGTTATGCTGTATTCAATGATGTGAAGCAAGGGATCGACCTGGTCTGACAAGCTGGAAAATGACTTTCAGCGCCACTCTACTTCCCTAGTACGAGTATGTTCAAAATAGTTCTTTACATAGAAATTTTAACGTTTTTACAGTTATGGATCAGTTTCGTAGGGTCAGTACCAGGTATATCGAGCGTTTGAAGCCCAACATAATAATTTTGCTCTCAGCTCAGAGCCATTCAGGAGACTGACAAATCGCTTCATAATTTTTATTTTGTTATTCATTTTAATGGTTGTTATAGACAACAGTTTTAAATAAAATAGTTACTAAAGAATTCCATGTTCTCTTTCAATGACTCCCAAAGGTAAACTGAATGACGAAACTAACTTAAAATTTGACAGTCACCATTTGAAGGTTAATATGTTAGGTTAATATGTTTGTGCCATAGCACAAAGGTCTATTAATTTTCAGCCAGCCTTCAAAGATACAACTACATATCGTATTAAAAATTGAAATAGCATTAATAGAAGAAATGATCAATTAGTTTCAGTAAATGTGACATTCCTATAAAAGTAAATCATGTGACCAGTAAAACGCTTTATACCGGAATTTAAGATAATATTGATTGCAATAAAACGCCAATTTTGGGTATAGAAACATTACATCGGCTTGGAGAGTCTTCAGAACCATATACATATGTCTAAAACTGAAGGTTAAAATGCTAAACTCTTCATTTTTGAGCTATAAGCTTTAAACCTGGGTGTGAAAATTTCAAATTTTTACTTGACCCTGGCACGTAAATATATGCCATTTTCTCTTCTCTCATGTATTTCAGCTTAACACATGCGGAGGAGCGCAAGGATTTTAAGTATCTCAACTGGTTCGATAAGTTGGCTTTCCGTCTGTCCAAAACTCTGGAAACGCACACGCTAGAGATAAACCTGACACAGCTAACGGAGGCACATATACGTGCCATGGAGAAACGCGGTACCTCAAATTCAATGGTGTTACTTTACACTCTGTTTTAATACCATAATACGCATATCATCTTAGAATCAGCAGCTTTGTATACTGATGTTGGCACTGCTCGCATGCGTCGCCATCGCTATAATATGATTATAACGATGATGTTTGGAGTTACTGCGCTGGGTGCGATTCTTGTTCCAATGGGCTTTCAAATGCTCTCCATTGTTAGTGGCAAAGCTTTGCTGCTGGCTAAGATGGCACTTTTGCTGGCTTCCATAAATGGTCTTAAAAGGGTAAACTATAAAAAAAAAGTAATAAACATAATAAATATAATTTCAAATATTTGCATATTTTCCAGGTTGCCAACACCGGCTTGCATTATGGACTCTATCATGTGCCCAATGAGCAATACGGCTACTATGATCGAGGCGATGTCAATCATCCGCGAAATGTGCCCGTTCCAGTGCCGGTTCCTTTTCAGCAGCAATTGGAATTGGGTTTGAAGTAACAGTGAAGCTCCTAACGATGTTTTTTTAATGTTTAAGTTAAATTTAGTTGCCGTTGCTAGTTTTATGTTTAAAATTGCATTTAAATACAAATGTATTTTGTTCAAATATAAACAAATTGTTGAATGAAGTCAAATTTAAATTGCGTTTTGCGTTGGCAATGCCGCCAATTATGCTTTTTGATGCTTTACAACTTCTTCAGAGCTTTTGCAAACTTTTGGAAAACTCAACACAGCGAAAATACGAGGGTTGTTTAACTAGATACAGATTATAATACGAAATAATATACATGTATATAAAATAAAACTTTGTTGATTCGCTTTACTTGAAACTTAAAAGATCTAATACACATATATAGTGTTTAATAAGGGTTATGATTGCGGGATAAAGCTTTTCAATATTGAGTGAATTATGAGTAAGCTTGGTTCAATATAATTTAGCCTTACACATGTCAAAATTGGAATACTATGCGATATAACTATGCATTGTTCGAGTCCTTTGAATGCTTCTTATTTCCAATGCATGCTTCTTATTTTCTACAATAGTTTCGTTATTTAATAATTTTTTCAACAGCTCTGAGTGTTCAGTAGATTTCGTCTAGGACAGTAAACTTCTTGTTTTGTTCTTGAATGAATCGGCAGCAGATACAAGCGGAGAATTAGTCACCAACCAATGTTTAAATTGTTATTAGCTCGATTATAAGTCTAACCACTACTGCTGGACATATGTCTGGTATACAGTTCTTTAGAGAGTATGGTAGTTAAATGCCCAAAGTTTTAGAGTTTCTATAAAACTCAGAGTAGAACCGAAAAGTCTCATCTACAAACCAAATAGATTAGATTAGGTTTGTCAGTTATATGTCTTGGCAATTGGCAATAAAACAGTGTTTTCTTTATTCCCCTTTTGTTCCTAATTAACTGGACGACTATAAAAAAATGTGTGTGCTTTCAGAGATAGTATTTAATTTCACTTGTATGTATGGTAGTTTCTTATATTCAAGTCTTGAAACTCAATTTTAATCCACTTCAACGTGTTCAATTGAGTTGAAATTCGACATGGTTATGTGGAATCGAATACAATACAATACTGTGTAACTTTTGGTACTTAAATCCAAATGGCCTTTGTAGTAGCTAAAACCGAAAATTATCAAGAAATTAAGATGAATCTGGTCCATTAATAATATAACTTTGAAAATTTTTAACTTATAAGAAATATACTTTATGTGATTAAAAATAGTCACGCTGAAAGGGACCTATCACCCCAAATCAGTTTATAATTTTTTCTCGGTGTGGAGACGAGTCCTACGAAACCAGGATAACGCAAAAAGTTATTCAAAAGTATATTTTTTTATAATTCGATAAGTCATTGAAAAGTTGTTTGTGTGTTTGAATTCTTTAAAGTATGCATTTCATTAAGCTACTTCTGTGGTTATAGTACACAAGGAACCAAGAAACTTCTGTTGTTCTACACTTCTAAACAGGCAAATTTAACAGTAGAAAACCAATAAAAGGCTACATTTCACTTGGCTCAAGCGGCCAAAAGGCTGACTACTTTTTACATGTGCCTTAGCATTGGAAAGATCTTTTGAAAAAGCATATATTGCTCTTAAAAATCTTTTTTTGCCTATTTGCCGAAAATTGAGACCAAAATTTCTTACACATATTTTGTGTGACAATGCTTTGTGAAATTAGGGAAATTTCGATATATGATATATATCTGTGAAAATTCTGGTTACAGAGTTACATCATTGTATAAAACCTCGAGTAATGGAACATTTTGAGTTATTTGCATTTCGTCTTGGTTTAACACGGTTTTAGTCTTGACTTTAGTATACACGAATTCATGAGGAGGGGATCACTGTTCCTACTTAAGCCATCCAAATGTCAAAGTGGAATTCTTATCCCCGAATATTACATCCTTGCTGCAACTGCTTGATCAAGGCATAAACGAAACATTCAACTAGCACTATTATGTGAAGCTAACACTAGATTGGATTTTGGATAAAACTGAAAACACGTCTACTAGCATATTAGAAACTTGGAAACTGTTTTCTGTTAAAGAATGTGTTGACTTATTTCGTTTGGCAATAAAGAATTTTAAACCATAAACACTAGAAAAATCTGTGTCCGCAAGTTGCTCATCAAAATAGTTTTAGTGAGAATATTTGTAGAGACATTATCCATGCCAGCTATGACTAACGGTGGAGAGGAATTTGACGATGTACGGAGCCTAATATTAATGAGCTGTTCGAAGATTTGCAATTGACTGAAGACAATTGATTTCAAATATTATCAGATAATGACGTAGCGGATGGTTCAGATTCTTCTGTAGAAACAACTTTACCGACCACAGAGAATTCTTATTAGAAAAACTGCAACAATGGAGGAGATGATTCTAAATGAGAACTCTTGTGAGAAGAGATGTTTGCAAGCATTAGATTCTGCTAATGCCGTATCGCGAAAACGAGAAAATGTTATTAAATAAAAAGCCATAGTCCCAGCTTACCAACTTCTTTTAAACAAAATTATGCTCTTAAGTGTTCGTAAACAAGATCTCCAAAAAAAATTTTAATTTAGATTAGTTTTGCCTATGAATTACTTTTACACATTGTCAAATAATAAAAAATTTAATATAAACTGTGTGAATATAGTTTTAAAAGCATCAATCATGTTTTAATAGAGTAAATTGTAGTTAAAGAAAGTCAATTTTTCAATAATTTCCAGACTTTGAGTAAAATTATGTTTTGTATAACAAACAGTTTCTCAGGATTCGAGGTCCGCAATTTTAGCTATGCGTAAAGGTGAGGGAAAAAGTAGAAAAAAAACCAATGTCTATGTTTCGGTATTTTGTCGGACATAGCATATCATTATTGTGCTGAGCATTAACAAAGATTATGTAAAAACTGTTTGCGTATTATAAGTGCTATTAATTTTTAAGTGAATTTGAAACAAATAAAGAAAGGTCAGAACATAACCCTCGGTAGAGAGTTTCGTTTTAATGACCTAGGTATCCTTATGGAACCTAAACTTATTTATAATAATCACATTTGTTCAACAGTAAATAGAGCAAAAGGCGTACTTGGCTTTGTTAAGCTTTGGTCTAAGCAATTTAATAACACTAAACTCCTTTATACTTCTCTTGTTCGTCCGATTTTGGAATTTGGCTCCTGTATTTGGAACCCATATTATGTATGCTATTCACGAGGATTGTATTGAGTCAGTTCAAAAACAGTTTCTTAACTTTGCTCAATTAGAATCCCGAAATAAAACTTCCACCCTACCATGACAGTTTAAAATTAATTGATCTCCCAACTCTCCGATCACGACGTTCTATGCTCACTATTGCTTTTCTTCATAAAATTCTTATTGAGTAGATTGATTCTCCCTACTTACTTCAGTCCATATTAATAAATGTCCACATTCGGCCAACTCGCCACTTCGTGCCAATAAAGTTGCCTTTTTGTACGACAAGTTACGCGCTCAAAATTCACACCGATCCCTTTGTTCTATCTACAATAAGTTTCCAACCTATTTTTCTTGTAACTCTTTCTTAGACACTGACAAACCACTATTCAATAAATTTCATTTATTCTACTTCTATTTTCTTTATTTATGTAATTGCGCCCGCTTGGACCACTGCCCAGGTTGTGAGTAGAGGCACAGTTCGGTCAACCTGGCGTGCCAAACAAAAATTCCTCCAAGGAGTCTGAGTGTCCGCAACTTCCTTCTTCTAGTTTGAAGTTAGCTTAACTAAATGTATAGGTAAACTACAAGAATGTAGTTGCAATTTTAAATAAATAAATAAATAAAAACCTGAAAATCATAATAGTTTTTCCAAAAACACTTCTTTAATTTCCACATACACAAATTTGTTTTCTATATACTATGTACAAGTATTGCAGCAAACCACTTCGTTCCATTGCCACTGCTACTTGGCCGCAAGAAAGTATTCGAACTTCAATTATAACTGGAGCGAAGAGCTTTTCTACTTTAATAACTCTGTTGGCGTAAAGCTTTCAGGGTGGATATTATTTCTCTATGAGTTTGCAAAATGGCTTAAATGGAATAAATATAAAATAAAAAGATAAAAAATGTTAATTAAAACCTATTTTTGGAAGCATCTTCAGAAGCAACTTCAGTAAGTAAACCGTTACTTTTGTTAAAATCCGTAATATTTTGTAAGCTTAAGATGAAATATATCCATTGCCTAAGAAATGTAAAAATTCAATCTATAAATATTTTTTGAGTGTACTCAACTGTGCACTGCCCAACGAAAACTGACGCAGTGACTATAAAAGGATATGCGCCGCTGATAACAGACAACATTCGTTCGTCGTGCGGCAACGTTTACGTGTCGACGACTACGACTACGGCTACAATAAGCGGAAGTGCTTCTCCATTTTGAAAGAAATTAAAAAAAAAAAACAAAAATAAATACAGAAGTAACGACAGTTCGCTTTTCAAAGTTAAATTCAAACAACAAAACTTGATGCGAGATAGTTAGAGTCGCGGGTAATAATATATGTACTTCACAACAATTGCCTAGTTTGCTTATTTGATTCGAGTGTTAATTCATATTTATGAGAATTTGCCGCCGCTTGAGTGTAATTCTATTTGCGACTGAGTTGGAACAACGCTAATAAAATTATTGTCATTGGCATTTTTTGACGGCAAGTGACATTTTCCTGCAGGACACATCCGTATTGAAGCGAGCAAGTGAGCAACAAAAAAAAAAAAAAACAAAAATATAAAATTCAAGTGTGATTTTTTGACGTTTTGTAAAATTTTCCACCAAGTTTTGCGGGTGTCAATTGTAAAACGTTGCCCTCGAATTGCGTTGCTGTAATTGAATCTTCGCATCCGCGTAGCCGAAAATTTCGTTTGGTAATTTCACGCCTTGACTTTGATTGTTGTTATAGAGAAGTTTTCGCGCAATGAAGGCGGTTATATTTTTCTCGTTGTCGCTAATCGTGCTGAGTGCAAAGGTGAGTTAACAGATGGAACCTATGGTTTTTTTTGTTTTTTGTTTTGTAATTTGATCAACAAGTTGACCAAAAAGTTTCACTTCACTTTTACTTTCGTTCTGAATTAAGCTTAACGAGTTCATTTAATCATGATACGTGTCAAGTTCCTTTGTCATCTGTCACCGTTTCTTCTGGTTTCTTTGATTTCATTTCTGTCCGTGTGTGTGTGTGTGTGTGTGTGTGTGTGTGTGTGTGTGTGTGTGTGTGCGTGTGTGTGAGTTGATTAATTGTGCACCATTGTAGCGTACTAAATTATAGTTTTAGATGTTTTATTGCCAAAGTTTCGAAAAGCTTTGACATATACATATGTACTTACCTATATAATTTTTTTCTTTTTGTTTCTATTAGCTTTTTCGTTTTATGCCTTCTAATCAATTAAGGACCTCTGTGCGCATTAATTTTAGTTAGCTTATGATTATCAATCTAGATTCAGTTGGCATTGAGATTTGTTGAAAAATTAGTAGCTTCGATTTTTCAGCAATTTTCTATGTTGATGTTGAAGAGTGATTTTCTGTGATTTTTGGCATTTTTCTGTGGATATTCAATATTTGTTGAACATTTGATTGATTACGCTGAGGCAAATCAAATTACTTATTTAGGTAGTTGATATGTATTCTATTTAAATAAATGCTATGCAGCAAAGAACATTCTTTGATTTAAATAAACATTTTTTGATCTAATCAATTGCATTTTTTGTAAAACTTGTCAAATTTGATCAATGGGCAATAGAAAATTTGACTTTAGCTCAATAAGTGAATTATTTAAACCATTAATTTAACAGTTCCATTATTATACCCTATACTCAGCGGTACAAGCGTATAATAAGTTTGTGCGAATGTGTGTAACATGTAGAAGGAGGTAGACCTCATTAAGTATATATAATCTTGATCGAAACGGAAACTGAGAAGAGTTGGCTATGTACGTCTGTCCGTCTGGAAGTATGAGACAACAGATCTTAGGAACTAAAAGAGCTAGAAACTTAAAACTTGAACAGCCAGATTCTCCTTGATTATACTTGTAGATGCCACGCCCATTAAAAGGCTATTTGACTCGTATATGCGCACTTTTCAAGACCAAAATAATTTTTTTTTTTAGAAACTTTTTCTAACATTTTATTTGTATAATTTGAGTGCACTGAATGCAAAGAACATCATTTTTTTTATTTCGAGAATTCATCTAAATAACAGTATATTTGTGTTTGTCGAATTTATGATTTCACTTAAGCTAGCTATCAGACTGAGCGAGATAAATGATATATCGTTATATATAATATATATAAATGTTTCGAACGAAAGAAGAATGGCTGACGTACAGCCGAAGAGAGTTAAAATTTCAAGCAATTTTTACGATTTTAAGGCATTTTTGTCATTTTATATAATTTTCTTCAACAACATTTTCAATTCCCACCAGACCAAGATGATTGATGGCAGCAAAAAAGGCCAAAAGAGCTAACAACACTAGGGCGCAACAAATTTTTATAGTTGAGTGTCACTGATTCCAAATCCGCTAAAAGATTTTAATTTAGAACGGGTTTCGAGTCGTTTAACACGTACGTCCCATCATATTAAGGTACATAAATTTTCTGCCAACATTTAAGCAAGCTTTATTTAAGCAAAACTGGTTGGTGAAGTTGGCCCCAATAGCCTCCGTTTAAAAAGAAGCATATGAGTATATAGCTAGGAATATATGTGCACGAATAATGTAAGGCAACTTTGTTAGATTGTTAAGATGGAGGCCGAGAACTTATGAGTTGGGGAAATGGGATGCCACAGAGCTTAAATATAGATCCTGAAGTCGCTGTAGGCCGTGACGAAAAGCGCAGGCTGTAGAGTTACATGCTTATAATCAAAAATAAACTCGAATAGAAGCAGGAATTAAAAATCGGAGCGTAATTAGCTTACATTTCTTATTAAATTGCGACACAGCGCAACTAATAAAAAAAAGAGGACCTATATTTGGGTGTGATCCACCTAATTTTTGGGTTAGCGACATACAACCCACCTTCCTTTTTTTTTGCCTTATTTGTACGAAAAACCTTTTTATTGCAGTAATTATTAACTTAAAAATTGGCATGGTAGCTTTCGGCTCAAACCGAAGAAAAACGATTGAGAGCAACTTACCGTTAAGAAAAATTTACTACTAATGATGCAACAATATAATAGTTTACAGTTTGTTATCAGTCTAGTTAATAGTTAGCATAGTCAAAATATCTGATTGTCTCAGCCTACATACTACATCTGCATTACTAAGGGCCATTTTCATGACTTAGAAATAGTATATTAGAGAATACAAATTGCCAAGATATGCTAGTGTGGTAATAATATTAGTAGTGTATTTCACGACTTAACAATTGTAATAATTCCATTTCGAGTAGGCCTGCAGTACAAATCGATTTTTGGTCTGTTATCGGTCACTTTTTGTCTGTTATCGTTACTTTTTGTCTGTTATCGTTACTTTTGTCTTATTTATCGGTCTGGTGCTACTTGCTAAACAGGTGGACAGTCTATGCGTTTGCACAAATGTTAACGCATAAAAAGTATAAATTGGAAGAAAAAAATTGGATGAGAGTGAGTGCCGCCACAGTAGAAAAAAAAATAAACGAGCCAATCCAGCACGTTTATATTTCAAATTTTAATAAAAAATTTCAATTTCGTTCGTTCTAATTTTTCTTTTGTTTTGGTTTGTTATCGAAATTGTGAAGTCAAGTTGGCAGCTATCTTTGAAATATATATATTGCTTGGTCAAACTAGGCAATATGTTTATAGGCTTAATAACAGTCATGACATTGAAAACTAGGTTATAGCGTGAAAAAATGACCTATAAAGATATAGGCAAGTCGTGAAAATGGCCTCAAATCTCATTCCTCTGCGTCAAATAAATGCTGAGAAATGAATTTTTGCTTTTCTCTTATAGGGCGCTTTTTTTTCGTCCAATTTTTCATTTTACGAAATAGTAATACTACTCTCTGAAATGTCCTCTACTAGCTAATGAAAGTACTGTCAAAATCGGTTCGGATAAAATAGTAGTAACCATATAAGCTTAAGAAAAAAGACGTCCGTCTTCAATATTATTTATTTTTTACAATAAATATTCAGTGGTGTGCTCTGTAAACGCAAATAGAAACTAAGTGTTATGAATAAAACTTATTTTTTTTTTAAATGAAATCTGACGTTCTTGAGATGAAAGCATTCCCACAGCACATCCCTGATAATAAACAGATAATTTAGTTTTAACAATTTTGTTCTTTACTTTTAGTTACATTTAGTTCAACGAAATTTAAGATACTAAGACAATACTTGAGTGTTTGTAAATTTGTGTGTGATTATTTACATTGAAAATATTTTAGTGCACGCAAACGTAAAACGCAAACACATCACAAACCAATCACTTCTGACACATAAAGTGTTGCTCACCATCTTCATCGAAACTTCGTTCGAACGAAATGCAATGAAATCTATTCAAGCTTGAAGTGAATCAAGTAGCAAAAAGCAAATAAACAGCAGAGATAGTAGATACACTTTATTTGAACTACAGTAACTGCGTCTGACACTTAGTGTCCTTTACATTTACGTTTGTTGTAGATTGAAGGATAAATGAAAATTTGAAATGAGGACAAAACACATCGTTGTCAAGAATAGATGATAGTAAATATAATAGAGTCATTTCAAACCGATGCGTTTTGTGGCAAAGTCAACAATTCCAAGTAGCCAACTTAGTGCAGATATATGGCAAACAGAGCGCACAGGCATATGTCTATAGATACATATGTGGCATGTAAAGCTCTTTAATGGGTTTGGCATTAGTTGAACTGTAAAAAGCAGATTTATACACTGCATCAATCCCTTCAAATTCACCATTGTAAGTAAGTTGCACTTTGTTTGTTCAACACCTACTGGTGCAACAACAGAAGCTGTAGCCTTAAAAATAGCAGCACAAATGGACACTTGGCAGCAGTTTACGCTAAAATGAGGATATCACTATGTCATGCTTATGAGGTTTAAACTAAATCGTTGACATTTGCCATCAACAGCAGCAACAGGAATTGCAGAAGCAAAAGTTGTGAAAGCAAAAACTACAGCAGTTGCAACATCATTTTTCACACATAGTCCAGCTTTAGGAATGGAAGATATAGTAGGTACGTCAGATGTACCTACATATATACGCACATATGTGCTTGTGTGCACGTTTGCGATTGCCAATTAAAATAATACGGTAATATATACTTACTTTTCAAGTGTATGTCGAACAATGTGCTTGGTTAGAGACAAGGTCGTGGCAACGATGGGATTTTTGGTATTAAAACCCTCCGAGAATATTACCCATAAATGTTATTTTTACACTGATATTGATGACTAGCTGATAGCTGGCGCATTGCTGCCCTTCCAATTGCCTCTCCTTCCCCTGTCCCACCTTTCCTCTGCCCCACCTTCCCTATGCCTCTTTACTCTACCACCAAATCTCTTACTCCTCTTCTCCTAACTCATCCATCCCTTCTCCAACCACCCCATTCCTCTGCCCCCTTATCCATCCACGTCTTACTCGACCACCCCTTTTCCCTGCCCCTAATATGTATACAATACTTCATCCCTCTATCTTAAATGGTACCCAGCGTGATGCTGCTATTACCCCTGCCTCTCCTACCTTTACCCCTTCTTCCCTATGATCCCTTTTCCTACCACCCCTCTTCCTGCCCACTTACCATCCTTCCCCTACCTCTAATTCTAATTGCCCTGCCCCTCTTCCCTTCTACCTCTATATTTTTTCTTAATTTAAGCTGGAATCTTCCAGATATCTTTTCAATTGAAGTTGCTCCATTGCTGGAGCATTACAAATAAAACAGTTGAGATCGAGAGTGCGTACATAAATTATGATTTTTGCAGTTTGACCAATTTTTTTGATTTTCCTTTGTAATTGCCTTGCAGTTTTTTTTCCTTAAAACTTTTTCAGGATAAAAACGAAACAAGAAGAAGAAAAAAAGAAATACGCAGATTCATCGTTCGAATTGTGAGTTTTGGTCTTGGGCTCTTACAAAAATTCCATAGATAAAAGCACTCTTATTTTTTTTCCAGAATTTTCCATTTTTCCGTGAAACTTTTCTAAATTTTCTCTAAAACATTATTCAGACTAATACGAAGAATTAAAAAAAAAAAAGAATTTATTAAATCGTTTCAGCCGTTCTCAAGTGATGCGCTTACCATCGAATAGTTTTTAATTTTTATTTATTGTTTGTAGATTTGGAGAAAATGAATGAAGTAGAGAAGATACTGAGTTTCATTCCTTTCTGCGAGATCTTTTTGGGAATCAGAGAAGTGTTAGTTATGTTGAGTCGCTAAGTGACGCTTATAGAAAAATTTATAAAAAATCATTTCAATCATTGTAATTGTGATTCATTCCACAAAATGTGGGTTAATTCATCGAAGAATAGGGTAAGTGATACCACCAATAAATATCGACAGTTAAAAAGCGCTTTAAAGAAAAAAGCCAAGTCAGAATGCTAGTTAATTACTGCTGGTCAAATAAGAGATACACTAAAGATTCGGTTTATAATCGTAAACTATAATCATTTTTAAAGTATAATAATCATCATAAGAAATTAAAGACCATTTGATTAAAAATTGTTCTTTCTAAACATTATAATTTTCAATTTTCCATTAAATGCTGCTTTTAGTGTAAAAAATGAAAAAATAGTAATAATTTCGAACTATTTCGTTCAAATTTATAATTGTCATCATTTCAAAATGATTTACGAAAATGAAATATATATTGTTCTTCTTTCCCAAATCATTGAAAAATCTAAAATCAGTCTAAAATTTACTGAGTAATATTATAGTAATTGGATGGGGTGCCCCAAATACACTTTTTTAGCATTAACTTTAGAATTTGGTCTGGTTTCGAAATTTCGAATAAAATCCATTACATAAAATTCAATATGTCACTCCTCAGACATAAAACAGGTTGCATTGGGTTAGTGTACCCATCGAAAAAAATACCTCTCACTAACCATAAAAAAATTAAAATTTGGAAACCAAACCCCTTCGCACTTAGACAAAATCCTGGCTACGACCTTGGTTAGTGCCCTCTCTTTTCGCTTTTATATATGTGTATCATATATACTAGTATACAGATATGCAAGTACAAGTAAATTTGAAACTAAAATTTTTCTTCTTCATACATTCAAGTTTTAATTGGTAAAGTCGGTTCGGTTATTACAGTCGACTATGAATGATGCATATTTGTATATTATTTTCTCGTTTTTCTTGTAGTTCATAGCATATTTTCGTAACGAAAGCTCAGAAAAATATTATAAACAATCTCAACAATACAGACAAATTTCGACAAAAGTATTATAAGTAATATTTTGAGTTGTACGAGGGGTACAATTTATATTTCGGGAATAGGAAATAATAACAAAAATTTTTAAATGAAAATTGCATTATTGTTTTTCAAAATATTCCCCTTGATGATCAATACACTTTTGCATTCGTTGAAACCATTTGTCATATCAGTTTTTCCATTCCTCTTGAGACACCTCCAAAACATGGTTTTTGAACGCTTCAACTGCTTCTTCAGCGCTCGTAAATCGTTGACCACGCAGTTTACCTTTGATACTGGGGAACAAGTAGAAGTCATTGGGTGCCAAATCAGGACTGTACGGAGGATGAGTCATTAATTCGATTCGATGTTTTGACTGCTCAAAAATGCACTTGTTTGACGAGATGTGTGAGAGCTCGCATTGCCATGATGGAGAATGATTCATCAATGATGTACATCAAAACTTTGTGAGTACGTTTATGCCAAAAAATGTCAAGCTTTATTATGGTGTTGCCAGATTTTAGCTTTTGAAATTAGTGTTGCCAGTTCCCGAAATATAAATAGCAACACTCGTATGTAAGGTTTTGTTACTTGGTTTTTATGTCGCCAAGAGTTTTTTCAATCATATTAACAGAGCAAATGAATGAAGTGTTCTGCAAGTAGTGAAAATAAATAAATGCAAGTTAACTGTTGAAAGCGATGTTGATTTTTAAAGATTCAGATTGGAAGTAATACTACTACTATGATATGCACCTCTTCTTCATCATCTCAATGTTCTTAGCTCCTTCGGGGTCTTAAAGTCTTTTGGTAATATTTATTATAAGTATTATTATTTATTATTATCATAAGTATTATTATCAGCACTACTGACCGCAACAGCCTATGGCCGCAAATGCCACTTCTTTTTGTCAGCTGGTGCTACCCTACATATCTATAACTTGTAGAGGCCAAGACTGAACAGTCTTTAAACCCAATATATGCTCCAAGGAGTTCTTATATATTATATTATTTTAAGTCTACCTGAACCCTGACTGTAAATTTGTCCGCCTTACATGGTATATATTCGCATGACCACGTAGCAAATATATTGTTATTCTATTAATTATTCGTAGGTGGTGTAATCGGTGATTAAATTAGAGTTCAGTATTCTGATCGGCTCCTGGCTGTCAAAGAATATAGGAGCTTTAGTTTCTAAACCTTCTGCTTATGTTGATTTGATATGATAGTAATGAATTTCCCAAAAGTAACGAAGTAGGTAATGTGAGATCCGAAGACTGCACCACGCGCTTCTTCATCTGTATGCCAGTTTATGGTTCCTGATTTAGTATTTAAGTTAAAGTTTATGTTTCACGATTTTTCACTGAGTTTAATTTTTAACCTTTTGATGATGTTCTGCTTCAAACCGAGGATGTCATTAGGGTGAAAGTTAAGGGGATGCGTGACTGTCAATTTGTGTCTTGTTTATACAGTTGTCGATGCTACTTATCTTTCTATTGATGTCCATGAAGGTGTAGTGGTTAGGAAGAGAGACCTGATCTGAAAGGAACTACACGCACTTCAATAAATCAATGTAGCATAAGCCGTCAATTTTATTTCTGTATATTTTACTTATCGTAGTTTTTTAAAAATCAAAATGAACATGGGTGTAGGAACCGTCATTATGACAATATTCTTTTTACACTATGTGTGAAGGCTATAAAACAGTTGCATCTCTTGTTCGAACATTAAGCCTCCAAATTTCGTACTATCCAATCGGTGTAGAAGCCAACACGTGTATAAACACCAGGCCAACCACGCAAACCGCATTCCATCGGTCCGTACGATACAACTCCAGCAAGAAAGTACACTTCACGATCGTTAATGCGATCAATATTCATCAGTGGTCCACCGGAATCGCCGGTACAAGTGTCTTTACCTTCCTGCCCGCCAACGCAAAGTTGCGAGCCATTAATCTTCAGCTGATGCACTTTATATTTATTCTGGCATTTGGACAGCTCCCATGCATTCAAAACGATTTTCAACTTTTTTGTGCTGGGATGCGTAGTCTCTGTAGCGCCCCAACCGGCAACATCCAAGGCAGAGTCCTGAAACATATTGCTGCGCTGTTCTACATTTGTGGGTAGGCAAATCGGTTTTATATATGCGGAATAGATAACAGTTTCTTTTAGACGCAGCAGTGCTATATCGTGAAATTGATCAAGAGCATCTTTATTGTACCAGTCATGTACTATAAAACGTTCGATAGGTATATCAACATGCAACGGAGCACAAGTTTTTTTGCCATTTCGATCGACTTTACAATCGGGCGCTGTCTCTATATCCCATTCGCCGAGACGTACACCATATAGTGTCCACAAATCTGGCGAACTGTTTTCAAGTATACAATGTCCGGCGGTGATCACATAACGTGTATTAATAAGCGAGCCACCACAACGAAATCCAGAGATATTGTGACCTATAATCAGTTAACATATTATATCATTATAATCTTACAGAGTAATGTAATGGGTGCACTTACGATTGCTATAGGCCAACAATGCCATCCATGGATATTCATCCAATTGCGTTCCCTCGCCACCCAGTATCCGATTGCTTAAAACATTACCACAGATCTTAGTATCGGGCAGCACATTACCCAGTGTAATTTGAGACATACCCAGAAGCTGTGTCATCGCTACAATGGAAAAAAGAATACAATTAATATAATTAATATACTTTCGAAATACTGTTGGAAAAACAAACGCAGTGCTTCATTACATAATTACAGCCAACTTGCAAAACAGGTTTTTAGCGAAATATTTGGAGAACTATAATTGATAGCTTATATTACCTTCATTGGGCGACATCGCCACCACTAATAGGCCAAGAGCGCAAAGCATCAAGGACCACATTGGAAATGTTATCAGTAGCGTTGTCACAACACTGCAACTGATACTGACGCTGAACTATCTAGCAATGCTATTGATAGAACAGTTTATTATATTAATCGTTATATTCAATTGTCGCTGCACTTCGCCGATTGGATTCGAGAAACAACTGCACCGTAGCTACGCTGTATTGAAACTGATTCCTACTCAATTCTGAATTAGTTGTTTAAACGTCAGTGCTATACAAAAAAAAGCTTTTAATTTGCTACTGATCTCATCTTTAGATGACTTACATCTATGTAGTCCGAAATCAACGGCTCTCAGCGATTGAGTTGTTGACATTGTAAAATGCCGGCATTAAAACTTTGAGCATATATATTTATATAGTTTAACGAGTAAAAATGAATTTAATGACAAGTAAGCTCACTTAGTTACAAATGGCAGAGCGATTCATTCTCAGTGTACACAGCACAAGTTTATGATCTATACTTATTTCCAAAGTCAGTTTCAATATACACTGCAGATGGGGCCAAGTAGAAACTCACAAAACACTTTTCATTTAATTAATTAAAACAAGATGGAACGCTATTATCTAGTTTTACTCTAATCTTGATTGTATGACATTGACTTGTATGACTACAGCTACTTTTTGGCGGTAGGAAAAAGCCTACTGAAATTTTTACTCGGCTCAAAACTGTTTATGGCCGAACGAATGTGCTTAAGTGGTTTCGTATATTTAATGAAGGAAGAAAGAGTGCTAATGACGATCAGAGATCCGTCACAAAAGCTGTTTTGGTTTCAATCGGTTGAATTACCCTTCATATTCCATTGACTGGATGCCTTCAGACTTTCATCTTTTCACATTCATGCGTGGAAAAGTAACTTTCAATCGACGCGAAGGTTCAAAAAGTTCTAAACTGGAAAAGGAAATGGCGGAAGCTTTCTTTGAGTACGACATTTAAAAGGTTGTACCACGGCTAACAACCTGAATAATACAATTTAAAAGAAAAGAAAGAACGCTGTTCATTTTTTAAGGCTCCTTATGTGAACCGTAGAATATATTCTTTAGTGATCCGATCTGGACATTTAAGTGATATTTTACTAGACCTGATGACAAATTAGAATTAATTAAAAAAACAACAACAAATTTGCATACAAAATATCTAAAATAGGAGGCAGGTTTACATGAGGCTACTCCTTAAAGGGCTCCGATCTATGCCTATATGAGATATTTTGTAAGGATTGACGTTACATACGCCATAGTTGGCATTTACAGCCATATTAAGAACAAAAATTTCATACAACAAATTAAAAATGGAGAATTTGTACGAGGGCTACCCCTCATAGTGGCCCGATCTGGACAAATTCTTACCGAATTTTATCAAATTTTTCGTTTATAGCGTAATTAATAAGAAAACCAAACAGAATTTCATACAAACAGCTAAAAAATGGGGCCGGGTTTATATGAGTGCTACCCCTTAAAGGGGGGTTGACATATTCACTTAATACTAGTTATCTGAAGAGCAAAAATAAGAGTCCAAATATCCAAATTTGAAGTTTTTATTTCATATAGTCTCCCGAGATCTTTCGTTTAAACATATGGTCCGACGGACGAATATGTCTATATCGACATAGCATCCGATGCTGATCAAGAACAAATAAACGTAATAGGGTCCGCCACGCCTCCTTCTGCCTGTTACACACATCTGCACAAACTTAATACACCCTTTTACCGAAGCTCTAATATCATCCACATAAGAGAGGTTGGTTTTAAATAAAGGCCACCCCGATGTGTATGAAGCGACCATCTACTACAAGATGCAACCATATCAAATTTCAAAGTGAGCAGTGGGTTTGTGCAGGAGGGAGGGACACTCCCATATGTATATGTATATGAAGCGGATGTTCATAAAAAGCGACCACAATGAATTTCAAGCTAAAATTGATTGAAATAAAGAAATTTTTCATAAAAAACACAAAACTGGGCGCAGGGTTTGTATGGGAGCTACCCCTAAAAGTGAGCGGGACACGCCCATTAGTCTAAGTATGTTAAGCGGCTGTCCATAACAAGACACCACATTGCATTTCAACCTAATATTGCCTTTACTAAAGAAGTTTTTCATACAAAAACATAAAAGTGTATAGTATGTTGTATGGGGGCTACCCAAAAAATGTGCGGGTTCCACCCATTAATGTATATGTGAAGCGTCCGTCTACTAGAAGTTATCATATTTCCAATTATTAAGTTGATATTGACTACAATGAAAAGTTTATCATACAAAAAGTAGAAAGTGGGCGGTGGGTTTGTATGGGGGCTACTTGATACTCTATTAAAGTGCAATAAAAAAAGTGTTTGTGCCAATTTTCAATAGCAGAAGCTATTGAAAAATAAAAAATATATAGCCAGGAATAAATTTTGAAAAAACTGTGATCGTATTAGACGGAATAAGAAACTGTTCGATCCGTATAGCCTGCAATGGCTGGTGAAAAAACACTTTGAGAATGGTATCAGGTTTTTTATATGGGCATTGCGGGCTCGATTTTACGATAATATATTTCGTACATTTAACTCTCTTTAAACTCATTCCACTAGAACTATAAATACTATATTTACTATGCATTCTTTCATCAAATTTCAAGGGACAAAACTAGCAAATGATAAGTTCACTCTAATTAGTAGTGGCATTATATATTCGATTTCAAATTAAAACTGCGCAAATGGAAAATTTTCACACAATTTCGCATTTTCAATTTCGGCTGTAATTTCGGAGACGGAAATTGTATCCTGTGCTCAGGAGATAAGACAAATCAGCACAACTACTGGTTGCATTAATGGACTCAACTTGCAGAATTTCTCATTTCAGCCTTTTGCGAATTAATGAACTGCGCATGAACTTGATTTAGGAAGCCTTATTGTCACTTTGGAACTTTTGCCATTTGTCTAATTTGTTGCAGCACAATTTTGTTTCGTTTGTGCATTCGATAAATGGAAAAACCCAAAGAAAATAGTGCAAAAAGTTTTAATTTGCATCGATTTGTCAGCTGAGCTCAAGAAAATGATGAAAAAAAAACAAATTGAATTGAATTGAATTGTTACGCACAAAAAAGAAGATTTGGGTTTTTATTCAATCACAAAAGAAAATTTGAAACTTTATCCACTGTGTTTCATTTATACAGAAAGCTCAATCAATACATATGTCTTATGTAAAAACTGCCACATACTGCCAGAAATATTCTTTGCACCATTATAACTTATACAATGACACTTGTTACACCCATTCTGCCATCCTTTTCTGTTTCACTTTCCTAGCTTAGTCAGTATTTTTATCTGCCTGGCTGCCTGCCTAGCTGCTTGTCAACTCATGAAATAAACATGCAATATATCGGCACAGATACAGATACTTACAATCTGTTGCAATATTGATGCTGCTGAAGCTCTTTTTTTTTTCTTTCTTCTCATAACTAATTTCCGCTACAGAAATAGGTTTTTGTTCACATATGACAAACAAAAAAAAAAAAAGCATATGAAACAATGCGATGCAAGTCTTCTACATAAATATTAATCGAAACATTTACTTTAGGTTTTTTGTGTCATTAAGCATCTGATTTGTATTACTAAATAGGTTTTTGTTTATTTCAAAAAATTTTGGTTTCATTTTTTAGTTTTCGCAATTTGTATTTGATTCCACACGATTAATTTAGCATTTTGTACATTTTTGAATTTTAATCGAGCGTAAAAATTGCATAGCTTAGCAGATTTCAAGTATTTTTAAACTATGTCAAAGTAGCACATACTCAGTATGTCTGAAATTTATTTTGCTTACAATGAAAGTGATATAAAATATGGAACTAAATATTTTATGAACAGCAATTTTATTTTCTTTAAATTGGTACTAACCTACTGCTTAGTTAGAAAGATTTATTGCATCTTGTCCGTTGCTAACAACTCTCTGCTACTTATATTAAGAATTTCGCGCAGAGTTGTTTATTCTGTGAAATTGAATGTAGAAGTCTATTACAGCAAGGTGCAAAGGCTTCAGATAGATTTGTTTTCCAAGAAAGAGGCATATAAGATACCCGGCGGTATCTCCACATGAAAAGAATTAACCATTACTGGTGACATTTTCAGACACAGTTTTTATCATGAATATCTCCTCCAGTAACTTGCCACACCGCTACTTAATATTATACAATATGCTTTATGAAACTATAATTAACATTTAATTATTGCATCCATAATTTATCTCATATATGATCTAAACCAGTTTGCGATAGAACTTACGTTAGTTTAGGTTGAGAGGCCGGTGGCAAGAAAACCATCATCACTTAGGCTAAAGAGCCTCGTTGTGAAACTACAAATCTCTGCTTTTAGGAGAGACCGCTCCTTATACAGCCATTTCGACAAATTTAATGCCTTTTACCTCAATTTTAGAGATTTCTTAAAGTTTATTTAGAAATTTCTTCCCCAAATGCATGAATCTCCATCTACTCACATGTGCCTAGGCTTGACCAGCATTCATCTGTGGTGCTAATGTTTTTTCCTTTGATGAGCATATTGCATGTTGACAGGAGCATGCTGATCAAGTTGTTACTAGAAAAGATCTGGGCGATGTTACCCTGTCTCACATTTACTGGGATCCAAATGAGATGTATACTATATAATCTCGTTAAGAAATCTGCAGCATTCAGTGATGGTTATAGCGCTGCACGACTATCTGAGTTAAGTCTCTGGTGTTTTACATGAGTGTCGACATAGAGGGACGCCACATAATAAATTCTGAAGCTCCCAATTTCAAGATCATGCTTGTGTTGGCCTTCGATCTCCCAACATTGAACTATTTAGTGATCGGCGATTATTCGTAAAGATTCCTTCTGTCGAAAAGTCTTGGTTGCAATGCAATTCCACATCGATCATCTGAACTCTATTCTATTCGCATTGGCTATAAATCCCAGCCACCAAGTTTCACTCAACAGAGTGCTCACCATAAGTCAGATTGAAACATATTTCATTGTACTGCTGACTTCCCGTGGCACAGAATCAACCATCAGTACGGAATCATAGGACACGTACTTGCTATATTGTATCCAAAACATAACTGGCTAGCTTGATACCATTTTCATATATGCACATACCTATAACTCCGATTGAACAATGTGAAGTAATACAAGAATGCCTAAGCAATCACAGCCTGAGTACGACTATTGGTGAAATACATACAAGTGAATAACATGGAATGAACCAAATGGCAAAGCTTTTGGAACATGGTTAAAACACCAACCCAGCTCTTCATGTAACCATATGGTAACTCTCATGAAGATACTTTTACATCTTTCGTCATGCTACTTCATTGCAGCACCGTTCTCCAATGAATCAAGCTAACCTGCACTATATCCGTTTCATAGCTGCTAAGATAATCGCTTTCACCTTTAAACACAGATTCCATGTGAGCCCTAAGGTCCTACAACATTTCTTCACAATATTGACCGGCTGGTTCCGCTAGTAATCACACCAAAAGTAAGGAATCATTCTAAAAAAAAAACCTCTGATGCATTGAGTAGCGAAGATCAACCATTCACAGACATTCTCTCTGCTAGGAGACGTCCATTACAATTTCCTTATGCCGCCATAGAGGCTGTAATGTATCTATCAGCTGGGTGCACACAGTTACGGCATGCAACCCAAGAAGAGAAAAATTATACATGTTATTTACCCTGTGTGCCCTTTTGGATACAAAGTTTTAATTTTATAGAGTTTATTCTCTTCGCTCGGCTACTATTCGCCATCACTGCAAAAGAGTGGGCAGTCCTTATATGCAGCATGTTTCCATCTAGCTCTACGTGCAAGCTGCAACCTCTGCTTGCGGCAAGGATAACGCTATCATCATGTATACTGCTTGTGCGATAGCTAAATCTGCCTAGCTAGATACTATCTAAGTATAAAAATACAATGCTTTATCCTAACATGCGCGATTTTAGGACTTGCATAGCTTGCTGGATGACTGCAACTTCGACTTGATAGACGCTGCAGTGGTTTGGAAGTTTGAAAGTTTGAAAGTTTGAAAGAGTCCTATTGCTGGAGTGTATACGCCTCCTCCTACTTGATTATACAGATTGTGCTTATGGAATCGATTATCCCTTGTTGTTGGCTGTACCAACTTAACCTGGGTGTGATTTTGAAGTTGTATTTTAAAAACTAGTCTAGAAATACAATAGTCAGTATGTTGTGGTAGATTTTTTTACATGCGAAAAGCGCAATTGTCGATTTCTTTACGCTTGCTGCTGAGTTTTCGTTCCACAGAAGTTTTCAAACACGTAAGTGCCTACAAATCGTGCACTCTTCCCAAATTTCAGATGTATACAAAAACTTCCTTTGTGTCTTCACTGATAAAGGTTTTTTTTTTGGCGCGGCGGAAACCGCACCCAGCGAACCAATTTCTAATTAAGAGGGTGTGTTGTCTTCCAGCAATTTGCTCACTCCGTTCCTAGGGGATACGTATTCTAGGGGACGTTTAAGAGCGGCATGGATCGTTTACAAAAGAATAGATTTTTAGCCAAACTCAAGTGAATCTCGATCAATATGTTTCCCAATTAATGTGGACTTCTTCATGCGTTTAATTACACAATTGTTAAAATTAGGCCAGTTGTACCGTCTTGTTGAAACCAGATCTCATCGAGATCGACATCTTTCAGTTCCTGTCACAAAAAGTCAGTTATCACATGTCACCATTGATCGTAACGGGGCGGGCAGTCTCATTTTCGCAGTAAAAGGGTTCAATCACGATGCTACTCTAAACTCTAGATGGCTTGGGCTTCTCTACGACTAAGTGAGTATTTTCAGTCCCCCAAATCATACAGTTTTGCTTGCTGACATAACTTACGAGCTGAAAATGCGCCTCATCCGAAAAGATGATTTTTCGTTTCGCAAACCACAGCGTCACACACTCAAAGTAAGTTTTGAGTATTTCAAAACGTTGATACCAATTGAAGCGATGCATATTTCGCAAGCGGAAGGTTAAAACAAAATCACTGCCAATAATTCAAGGCGCTCAAGTCGACAGTAATCTATAATAGCACGTATTGTAGTTCAAAATTAAACATATAGATGGCTCACCCTGTACTTATACCGACCATTATAAGTTAAATCAAAAGTAAAGCATTTCAAACTCAACTGTTTTCGGACTTTTTATAAAAAAAAAATTGTACAAACCACTTTGTGCAGCATAATTCTATCGAAATTTAATTCAATTACGATTATACCCTTTTACGTGTGATTGAATAATATCCATGCTCCTGCCAAAGTCTATTAAATTAATTCAATTGAGTGAAAAGCAGTACTATTAAAACGCCCACTGAGTTTATTTTTGAAAAAACGAGTGGAAAACATGAAAATTTAATATGCAAGAAAAAGATACATTGCGAAAAAAGTTCATGTCATGTTGCATTTGTAGGCTGTCGCAGCTTATTAAAAAATTCTCAAGCTGAAAGTATTTATGTATATTAATAAGTCGCACATGTTAAAAAAATTTGTTGAATTTTTTTTTTTTTAATTTAAAATACATACAGAATTCTTAGAATTCAAAGAATGTTCAAATTCGTATGAAAAGGTAAGCAAAATGCTTTATTTATACTCATGATTGAATTATATTCAACGTTCAATTTGTTTCAATATGAGATACATATTTCCATTAAGTAATACAGCAGCAAAGGTTGAAGTATGCTTTAAATATTGCATAAGCTAAAGTAATCCCTCATTATGATAATATTCCAGAAATATATGTAAATCACTTAATAGCTCTTGTCTACCTACTTTGTGTAACCAATATCTATCAGTGGCTATTATGAGTTATCCGTATATTATTTATGCGCATATTTTTAAAGGCAAACATTTCAATGAACACAAATCGAGTACGTCCTGCTTTGCTCAGCTCAGCTCAGCTCAGCTCAGCTCGGCGCACCTCGGCTCATCTATTCTGATCCTGTTTTACTTTGACTGACTTTATTGAATGCCAGTCAGTCAAGCGTATAATGGCAGGTGCTCGAGCGTTACAGGAATTCTTTTGGCTAAAAAGGATTTTATGCGCATAATAGAGATTTCTTCCTCAACTTTCTAAGTTGAAATGTTCAAAAAAAAAAAAAAAAAATGTTGCTTTAAATTTTCAATTCAAAAGGATATTGCATAATTCAGATTGCTTTATGCGCTCTAAATAAATTAGGTATATGTACATATATATGTACAGGTACCTACATAATGACTTCCTCTTAATAAAGAAAGTCATAAGTTTACTACTTTGCCTCTTCGCCTTTCGTGTAATGTCAAAGGGCTTTCGTCCTTTTTATTTTTGTTCATTTGCTAATTTGAAACTAATTTAATGCACAGCGGCACAAACTGAATTATTCATATTAAATATGCCTGGAATTCGCATTCGCAAGATAAACGTTGATTAAAAGCATATTGAGCGCAGTGCAGCGAAAGGTGTGAGCGCAAATTTTCACAACTAAAGTCACATCAACAAATTGAATTTAATTGTAAGCATGCTAAAAGAAACATTAAGTTTGTATGCAAAGTAAGTTCAGAATTTGAAACCACTTCAACAAAGCCAATTGAGTTGAAATTTTATATTCACATGTTTAACCTATGAAAGTGAAATATGCTTAGCAATATATAATTATGGTATGCTGGAAACCATTTGACACCCAATATGTCATGTATAATTTTGAAGTTGTGTTAGAAAAAGCCATTCGTCCATTACTTACTAACTTACCCAACATTTAAAATAAATATTAAAAATAGCAAAATTTGGTATTTTTAATATATGGGCGGATTAACAAAAGTACTGTTAATTGTTTAGAAAACCCGCATTAACTACATCAATTATCTCCACATTGCTACTGAAGATTTTGCCCCTTAATTTTGATTTAGCTTTTGGAAACAATCAGAAATCACAAGCCAGATCCGGAGACAATAGTGCAGTGTGAATTTATTCGATGCCAGAGACCGCAAAAAAGTATGTTCTGCAGTCTGAGCTGGCATGTCCTGATGTCGGCATGTCGTTATGTAAAAAGTAGTACCACTTTTTTGCGGTTTTCTAACATGACATTTAATACCATTTCCGCAGCAATCATTACTTATACTCGTATCAATCGAGAATCTTCGTCAAGTTAAGCCTTTACCAGGGCCACATTTCTCCAGTCGGTCGAAGATTTCTGGCCGACCTTCTCGAGGTTCGTTCACTACCAAAAAATATCCAGTCTGAAATCTTCTCAATCACTTTGAAATTGTTTGAAGTGATGGTGCGTTTGTTTAATATATAATTTGGTATTCATTGAATACCTCTCTCTGGCTTGAATTGATGTTAAAAGCCGTAAAGAATCACATAACATAATTTTTTGCTGTGTGGCGGTGTGTTTTCTTCCGACCTTGCATCAGTAATTTTATAGATTCTCGAGACTCTGTCGAAAAATTTTGGCGATTCGGAAATATTGTTCGAAAAATGAAAACACCACGGTTTATAAGACATACTCGTAGGGTGCGGTACAAAATATCCGTGGGTTTCTTGGGTTTCGACTCGAATGTGAACTATTTACAAACATTTTATAGATAGTCTATATCCGACTCTCTGTCCGTCTGTCTGTCAGTCAACGAGTTTGTGCGTATTAGATTTATATTGAAAAATGGGTTTAAAAGTTGGTATGTAGTCTTTTCAAAACCATAGGCAAAATACTTATCAAAATAACCTCAATTTGCACACCGAAGTTAATTCTCTTGTTTTTAATTATTTCAATTCTTGTTTAAAAAAAAAAAAGATGACATCCCGTCATTCCCGCCAGTCATTCCCGAACTCTCCTATCTAGGCATTCTTCGAATTTTTACCGTGGCACAGTGATCCCAAATGCAAAAAAGCTGAAGAAAAATTCCAACTGTCATGGACCATAGGTTTTTGAAGTCGTTATTACGACTTCGAGGTCAAAATTCCGGAGACAAAATGGCAGATGTATTTTTTTAAAGGTAATTGAATCGAAACGAAATTTAGTACACAATGTGATTTTTACGTGCTGATTATGAATTTGATAAAAGAGTCACGAATTCAAAATATTCTCTTTTTTTAACTTATTGAATCGAAACAAAATCTTATATAGGAGTTTTTGAGATCGCTGAATCTCAAGTCAAATTTAACGAGAATAAAATGGCGAACTCAAGATGGTGGATAAATTCTGAAAAAAGTTATTAAGTGTTTAGCAGTTTTTGGAGTCCTAGATTACAATACTGAATAATACAGTTGTGGCAACCTTGCCATGCGAAGAATGAGTGACGTTTGCAGGGTGGCAGCACGACAGTCGCTCGATGACTGACAGTGAGTGCGAGCGGAATTATATCTGTTTAAGCGTGTAGAAGCTGTTTACTTGTGTCAAATCCCGTACGCCCTCCTCCGATGCAGCGGCATGTTTTTCCTAACGGGCCTTGGAAATTTGTGGCAACTGATTTATTGGGCTCTGTTTCAAACAACGATCATCTTTTGGTTCTAATAGACTATTATTCACGATAACAAGAAGTCAAATTTCTCAGCTCGATTTCCTCTCAAGCAATAATCACACCGTTGAAGGAAATTTTCTCCAGGCTGGGCATGCCAAAGACAATAAGGACAGATAATGGCAGGCAATTCGTGAGTGCCGAATTTAAAGACTTCTGCGAATGTAATGGCATTACTCCAGTTACGACTCCTTCATACTGGCCACAGGCTAATGGCGAAGTGGAAAATATGAACAGCTCATTGGATCGCGATAAGTTGCCTGATATACGGGACATTGAGGAAGATGTTGTAGACTCATCAGCGAGAGATAACGATCTTGTCAGCAAACAAAAAGGGAAAGAAACAGCTGATAGGAAAAGAGGCGCCAAAGATTCGGACATAAACGTCGGAGACAAAGTGTTGGTTAAAAACGTTATATTTCCCTCAATATTAACCCCAAAATTTGACGTGACGGAGTATGAGGTCGTAGACAGAAATGGAAACGAGGTGGAGCTTCTTGGAAACGAGAGGAAAGTTAAACGAAACGTAAGCCACTGTAAAAAGATATTTTCTATGCAGCCGCCGACTGACAATGCCAGTGTGAATGAAAATGAGTCACCGTTTCAACCGGGTATTATCCGCCCAACATATCCAGCGGTTGGAGGTGACCAGTTGGAGGTGATGCCGCCAAGTCCATCTCCAGAGCCAACGAGTCATACGGACCGACATTCTGCGCAGGAGAAGCCAACTTTTGTGAAGACTTTTTGAAGTTATGTCAAAAACCTGACTTGATAGATTTAAATTGACTTCAAATTCTGTTCAGCGACTCCAAAAACATATATAAACCATGGTCTGAGCCCTGAACCAGGCCACTGTTGGTTGGTCTCGCGAATCCACCAGTACCGAGTCAATCTTTTCTAAAGTGAAAAACCGAAACATGAGGGCAGATGAAATTTTTATTAGGAAAGTTATCTTTACAAACTTTTTATACACTACACCCATAGGGTAAAATGGTATGTATACAATGTTTTCTTAAGTATTCTTCAATCCATATAAACATGTACGTTCGATCGTCTGTTTGAACGTCGCGTCGATATCTTGGAGACTATAAAATATGTATAGAGCTTTCAAATTGTAATATTTAGACTCTTCTATTTTCTGTTCAGATAAAGTGTATAAATTAAACGTGCCAACCCCACTATATGAAGTAGTCACCATACAAACCAGCTCCTTGTTTTTGTATAAACATTTTTTCTTTTTGTTGTTAATTAAACCACAACAGACCCCTTCGAATATAGCTTCATACAAATCTGCGGTTTATAAAAGGAGCCTTAGACATTGTTCAGTATTTTGTCTAGCGGAAGATTATAGTTTGTGGTATCCTTATCGTACGAAAAGCATTTAATTCTAGTCATATATTTGTAGTTACATATGGATATATCGGTTTTACCAACAACATTTTATAAATTCTATAGCGTTGTGACTTGAACTTTCACTGTAGTGCATCAGATATAAAGTTAAGCTGAAAAAAATTTTATTTTTAAGCAGCGGCAAATATAAAAAAGGCACGTAATCCTTGTGAATTATCGTATTTATAATTCACTTATCTTTAACGCCTAAAGGAAGTTCATTTAATTGTTGGTAAACATCTTGTACAATATATATTTAAGTACAATTATTATACGAGTCAATGTTTGTTTAAGTTTAAGAAATGCCTTTAAGCTAGAAACGCACCTACTTGCTGCTGTGTAATAGGATAAGCGTTTATAATTGATTATGAATACATACACAGAGGTCCTTATTTACACATTTATTACAGAGTTACATTTTCATTATTTGGTTTACATACAGCAGAGCTGTTTAAATTATATCAGATCAGTTTACATATGCAATTTGACTATTGATTTTAATTAAATAATAGAAATACATAGAGTAGTGGTTAAATATTTGAGACAAACGTTTATAAATAGATTGTATATTTGCACAAAAGACTGCAAACTAAAATATTCCATGTTGCGAAATTTATCAATTTAATTGGATTGTTGTGAATAATTGAAATAATTTTCTGAATAATTTTTTGCTACGAGGAATACTATTTATATTTCGGGAAAAGCAAATAATAACAAACATTTTTAAATGAAAATGGCTTTATTGTTTTTCAAAATATTCCCCTCGATGATCAATACACTTTTGTATTCGTTCAAACCATTTGTCAGAGCAGTTTTTCCATTCCTCTTGAGACACCTCCAAAACATGGTTTTTGAACGCTTCAACTGCTTCTTCGGCGCTCGTAAATCGTTGACAACGCAGTTTACCTTTGATACTCGGGAACAAGAAGAAGTCATTGTCATCAAAAAGGCACTAGTTTGACGAGATGTGTGAGAGCTCGCCTTGTCATAATGGAGAATGATTCGTCTTTGGCGGTTGGTTTTATGAATTTCTCCGAAGACTTCCGGCAAACAAATGGTCGTGTACCACTCAGAATTGACCGTCCTACGTTGCTCACAGTGTGCTTCTTCCACGAACAACTTTTGTTGGATTTGGCTCGTCTGGGAATACCCACAAGGTCGCATATATCCATGATTCGTCACCTGTCACGATTTGTGCGATTGATAAATTATGGGGTATCCAAAGAGAGCAAATTTTTTTTACAGCTAAGTGTTCATGCAAAATCGAATGTATTGAAGTGGAACTAATGTGCAAGGACGCCTCTATCTCACGATATGTCACATGACGATCTTGCATTATCAGTTCATGCACTGCATCGATGTTTTTGGGCACAATAATCGATTTTGTACGACCTTCACGGAATTGATTAAATTAATTAAAAATGGTTACAAATATTTTATTCAAAGTAGTGTCCATCGCTGGCCACAACTTCTTGCCATCTTTCTGGCAATTTTTGGATACCAGCTCGGAAGAGCGACTCGTCTTTTGAAGTAATCCAATCATCGACCCATTTTTTGCATTGTTCATATGAAGTGAACTTCTGCTGGGACAGGCCATGTGTCATCGACCGGAACAAGTAGCAGTCGGAAGGAGCGATGTCTGTAGAATACGGCGAATGGGGTAGGACTTGCCATTTCTGCGTTTCCAAGTAGGTCTTGACCGGTTTTGCAACATGTGGCCGAGTGTTGTCATGCTGCAAAATCATTTTGTCGTGCCTTTTTTTGTATTCCGGCTGTTTTTGCTTCAGTTCGCGGCTCAAACGCATAAGTTGACTCCGATAAAGCGACCAAACCGTATTGGATACGATAGTTCAGATAGAGCATGCTCGCCGTAAATTTTCACTAAGATTCGATGACCCTCGGCCACACTTTTCTTCATATTAAAGTAATGAAGAAGAACTCCCCGCAAAAACACTTTATCTGGTACGAAATTCGACATGTTCGAGGCAAAATTTAGTATTGTTGTTTACGTTTCAAACAAATGACACAAGCTGCCAAAGACGCTCATTGACAACAGGTTTTAGCGGCAAGAAATTGGAAACTCGTATATTGGTTCATATACTAGTGGCAGCCTCATTCTTAATTCAAGGTCCCATTACATTTTCAGTGTACTTTTAACAACATTAAAGGTTTCCGCCATAACTCACACACAACTCTTTTTATACAATTTTAAATTTCGAACACGCTTAATGGAAAACCCTTTATATACTTTTTTTTCATAATGCACTTTGTGTGAATCATGTAAGAAAAATTTATTCAAGATCTTGTTTGAACTTTAATTCATTAGCTGAAGAGATGCTCATGAAGTACAAGGAAAAGTGCATCCATAAGCATACAGGCCAATATCATCCACTCCAAGCTTCTATATTTAAAGCACTTTGTAGCACATAATCAAATTGAACTAATCAAATCAGGAAGCCAGTCTAAATTATTTTCTATAAGAAAATATTGTAGCTGAATGCTGTAACATATGAATTCAGCACAGCTATTTGCACCATATACACATTTAATATCATATTCACTTCATCCGATTTACTGGCCTGCGGAAGACTTCGTAATTCATTTAAAATATTTTGCCTTCACTTTTGCTTTTCACTTTCAAATTTGCTTTCAACTTTTCTCGAAACATTGTTATGCAAATTTTTGCAATGCTATTGAAATGACTTTTGAGTGAGAAGATAAAAAAATACAACAAATAAAATATAAAGTCAGCATCAAGTTGATTATTTATTTACAGCCTGTCGTCAGTTTGTTAAAAATTTATTTATCACTCTAAGTTGCTCTTCATATTTTATTTCATAAGATATACTCATGCCTTAATCAATAAGCAGATTTATGACGTCATACGGACGAATTTATTTTTCAAAGTGCTTTCATGACGCTTGTTGCTTTGATTGTATTGGATTTGGTTCTTAACACCCAAAAAAAAAAAAATTCTATATAGAATGTGGGCGCAGGACAGTATCACTAGCGACATTGATTGACAGTTTCATAAGTTGCTCGTTAAAAAACCAAAAAAAGAAAACTTTTTTTTTCGGTTTTCCGCGTTGCTTTGAGTGCTGCGTAAATACACACTAAGCATTTTTGGTGCTGACCATATGCCACAGAAATTATACAAACTTTTTACATAGCATGAACTATAGGAAGTACATATATAATTTTGTTTTTTTTTTCAAAAATTCGGCATATAACTTCAGAAATTACTTATATCCCGTTTACATACACAGTACTAGAAAGATACTAGCAAAAACTCGTAATGGCCGGTCATAAGTTGGCCACAGTCTATAGAAAACCATATCAGTTGAGTTTAAATTTTACAAGTTTGCATTGAGAAATTTGTGAAATAGCATGATAGCATTCGAATATTTATGAAAAATGATGGTTCGCAACACTATAGTTAAATGACAGCCAATTCTTCCGCCTTATTTTCCACGCACTCGAGCATTTCCATAGTTTGTTCGTGCTTTTTAATAACAAGAATATTATATTGCACCAATTTATCCATTATTATTTATTGAAAATATAAATTCGGTCTGTTTTTTTGTGATCAAAAATGCATTTATTTCAGAAGAAAATGATTGAAAGACTAATCAAAGTATTTTCCATCGCTGGTTACTGCTTTTATTCAGCTCTCAGGTAATTTTCGAATTCCATTTCGAAAAAATGTCTCGTCTTTAGAGGCAATACAATTTAGGAGCCAATTTTCGTTTTCTGCAAAGATGAGCTGCCAAATCGTGCTGCATCCGTCGGAACAACTATTAATCAGAAGCAACAATGTCCTGAGAATACGGTGGGTGTGGCAAAATATCCCACTTGACATCCAGAAAAATGACATTGTCATATCTTTGCTTGTATTCCGGCCGTTTTTTTTTTTTTTTTTTTTTTTGTAATGCACGGCTTTAACGAATCAATTGTAGCCTATACCGATCGCCCGTAATGTAATACACAGGTTGTAGTTGCTCATACTAGTAAACAACGCCCTTTTGGTCCCACCAGATACACAACATGACCTTCGAACTATGAACATTCTGCTTTCGTTTTGATGTTAAGGACGATGGCAACGATTGACCGGTCAAGGCATAGTATGTTTTCTTCTTGAGTTTATCGTAGAATAGCCATTTCTCAACCCCAGTCTAAATTCGATGTAAAACGCTTTCTTTGTTACCTTTGAATACGCTGCTCGCAAGTAAAAAATCGCCTTTCAACATCTCTCGGTTTTAGTTCATAAGACACGCAATTGCCTTGCTTTTGAATCATTCCCATGGATGTCAATTGTACAGAAACTTCTTGTTGAGTCACTCTCAACGAATCTGCAAGCTCTTATTGCATTCGGATCTTCATTGAGCTTCATTCGGATCTTTCATTCCCTACTGCAACCGCTTCAAGTTTTGTTTTCGCGATAAAAGCATGTGACCTTCTTAAAGGTTCCATCTATCTCTATACCAAAATTTATAAAAAATTGGTTCAGCGTTTTAGGCCCGAAAAGGTGACAGACTTTTTCATTTATAATATTAGTACAGATTACTTCTGCAGATAGAATATAATCATCTATGGTTTATATAAGGAGCTGTAAACAAAGCATCACAAAGTATCTTGAAATCGAGCACACTCGACTGCACTGTTTTTCTCATTTTTCTTGTGGATACTTCTACTTAAATCATTTTTCTTATTCTTATGAAGTTTGCTATGCTGTGCTTTTCTATAGAGATCAATTAGTATCTACAATATCAATCTTTAGAAAAGTTTTACCTGTAATCAATCATAAAGTTGAAGCCACCCGAAGTGCTGTGCAAGCAAATTGACTAAAAGCAATAGGGCAGAAAAATCAAATAGACAATTCGTATCCAAGTCAGCTGCAAACCCCTTTTTTTATTTATTGTTCTATTGCTATTAAAAAACTTTCTTGCCACTCTTTAAACTTTTTTTTTTGTTTCGTGGCATACTTATTTTTAGCTTATCCCTTTCAATCTTGACTTTTCCGCTGACTTTAAGCAGTTCCGATGACATTTGACCAACGGCCATTAGAGAGAAACTTAAAATTCAGCAGACATAATCACTCAAGTGTCCTTAAAGTTCGTACAAGTGTCCTGTGCAGTTGTCTTGTTTAATGTCATGCTGCTGCGCCGTTCATTGTCCTCCACCCACTCGTGAAGAGCAACCAACCGCGCAGCAAAAAAAAAAAAAAATGCATTTAGGACAATCTTGCATGGTGTATTGGAATGAACTGACGCAACAGAGCTTGAAACATTGCAATATTTCAGTTTTTGGCTCATAAATTTGGAACAATGGCAAGATTGATAGAATGACAGAAAAATTGAATTGTATCTTTTGTTGGTAATGTTTGCAGTTCAAATTGAGTCGGTTGGTATTAATTTCGTTAGCATCTTTGGAGCTGATTGTGCGAGCTTGATTGAACAAGTAAAATTAGTAGCTCAGGTTAATTGAGGTTTGATAAATCATTAAAATTATTTTATGGACAACATTATCTGTAGAACTGTTGTTTTGTGGCTGATGCTTGTCATGCTAGTTTTTGTACACTGCACAGAAAGCTTGAGAGGTTATGTTCAGATTGTCAAACATTTTGTAAAGTAAAGCTTTCAAGACAGATTTTATGTAACAAGGTTTTCGTTGTATGGTCACTTTCAAAAATGGTCGTTTTTGTGTATTCCGTAAGTCGAGTGAAACTAATTGAACTCATTTTTCTTAGTCTGCGATGAGGTAATTCCGGATTCTTCAAAACATTTTCGATATTTTTAAGAACACTGGAATGCTTACTAGCATTCTGATTTTTGTGCTTTTGGAATAGTGTCGATCGCCAGCATCAATATATTCGGAAGGATTGACTAGCCAGAGAATCAATTATTTTTCTGATTCTTTTGATTTTTAAATTTGATTTTTGTAGAACTGCCTATATCACGAGCAGAAAATGTAACTCTAGGAATTTCTGAAAATCAGTCAGGGATCATGCTTAAAGATTTTTATCTTTGTACTTCGAGAGAGGTCTCTACTTCAAATTTGCTTGCTGAGCCCAAAGTGGCAGCGATTAACAAGCGTGATTCTTCGTCTCTCTAGGCTGAAGTTGATGTCGCTTGTAATTTCCGTTCCCAGTTAGACGAAGTTTTCTACAACATTGAAGTTGAAATTATGCATACTCACATACCGTCCAAGACGCGCTGATAGTCTGCGAGTGGACACCAAGTACTTCGTCTTGTCCTCGTTCATTGCTAATACATCACCCTGCGGGAAATGTCTGATGGTATCAAAGGGTTCGGAGAGGTACTTTCCTACTCTGACGACGCTTTGGGTGTGTGACAGCGTCATCATGCAAAAAGAAACGATCTTTGCTGGGATACCAAGTTCAGATAGGGCGTTGAAAAACTTCGTTCTTATCGGCGTGTCGAATGCGGCCTTATAATCGACAAAAAAGGTGATATGTGTCTTTGTTGTACTCACGCGTCCTTTCCAGAATTTGGCGTAAAGTGAACATTTGATCACTGGTCGACCTCTTTGGTCTGAAGCCACACTGATACTGGGCACTGATAGTGCATTTGTGTATGGCTCCAGCCGATTTGACTACTACTTCATATTAAACTCGGACTAGTACAAAATTTCATGCAGACGTTGGAAAAACATGACGACGCAATGAAACACAATGGAACACATGACAATCTTATTTCCCAAACCGTCATCTGCCAAGACCATGCCGCAAATAAAAAATTCTTTGCTAATCATGAATTTGAACAGCAGTTGTTTTCAGCTGAAGTCGGTGCATGGATCGCTTCCAAAAAAGGCGTCATTGGTTTAACCGTTGTTTTAATACCATTTATATGAACTTTCATTCATATGAAGTTATGAACTTTGCAAGTGCAAAAACAAATATTTTTAAAATCTAACAATCGAAACGTGGGATTATAATTATGCGAAGCGTCTGTCTATACGAACTCACCATGGCAAATGTCAAGTTAATTTTGCCTGAAATGTTAAAGTTTTTCAGGAAAAATTCCAAAATTGTGTGATGGTACCTAAAAAGGGGGAATCACACATATGTTGCAATTTTTTTCTAAGACAATGTATTAAATTTTAAGTTGATTTTTAGTGAAGTAAGAAAGTTTTCATAAAAAATCATAGAAGTGGGCGTTGAGTTTCTATGGGAGCTACCGCTCAGAAGCCATCATGTCAGATTTAATGGCGATAAACAAAAAGTGGGCGGGTAGTTTGTATGGAGGCTACCCCAAAAAATGGGGGATCACACCCATTGATATATATGTGAAAGTCCTTTCATAAGAAGCCACCATGTCCATTTTTAATGTGATTTGACAGCATTAAAAAAAAAATTGTATACAAAAAGTCAAGGGTGGGGAGGTGGTTTGTATGGGGGCTACACCAAAAAGTAGGCGTGGCATGTCAATATGAATACTTCATTTAACTGCAATAAAAATAAGTCTATCTACCATTTACAACTATCTTAACAAATATAAATACTATTTTAAAAAATGTCATTGCCCTCTACCGACACATCGTAGGATATTAAAATTTCGTCACTTGTTATTTAGACTTTATTATAAATTTCCACATAGTTTAAGGAGGCGAATAAATACAATAGTTAGCCTTAAGATGATGCTACCGAAAATTAAATTTATTACTGACAAATTTAAAGATATGAGTTGCAAGTTTAAAATAATAACGACCGATGAATCAAAGTTTTTCACCGAAGAGCATTCAATTTACAGGGTACAGAAACATTAGTTCTGTTGAAATTAAAGTTCTTTTTTCATTTGTTCCATGCTATTCTTGCTATTATTGTGTCTGCTGACTTATACGTACAAAACAATTCATACTCCTAGAATGATTTCTTTCCCATTTAACTTTGCTGTGTAACTTCTCTTGGCTGCTGTCAGCGTGTGACAAACTCCGCTTGAGTTGTATACTTTGTATCTTGTTTTCATATTTCTGAGACATTTTTGCCACTTGTAGCTACTTTACCCTGGGCGGTTTTCTTCTTTCTTTCTTTCTTTTATTGTGTTTTTTTTTTTTTTGTGTAGCTGTTGCCGCTAAAAAGTTTAATAGAAAAGTTGTTATTAGATAAGTATCCCGCAGATTTGTGTGCGCACTTTAAGCCGTTCGCAATAAAAAGCCCGGGCAAGCAATATTACTTTCCATTTCACACTTATAAATTGTTAAAATAAACATTTATTTTTGTAGTGTTGATTTCGTGTTTTGTTAAATATACACTTCAAATGGTTGATTTATTTTTTTTCAATTGCATTTTTCAGGCATGGCCGACATTGAAACGCTCCTTTCAACTTTATCCAACTGCGCCGTATTCGGTGCACACAATCTCAGGTAAATTTATGCTTTAAAAATGTTTGTAATGAAGGCGATTTATTTTTAGTAACATTTTAGTTTTGGCATTGCAACGTGGCGTATTCGCAATTAATATTAAATTTATGTACTGTTCAGACGCACTGTTGTACTAGGAATAGGTATTTCCACATAAATATTTTTTTTTTCGCTCATTCAAAATAAAACATTTTCTCCTAAACTACTTGTTTGAATTTGTTTTGGTTTTGTTTTAAACTTGTTCATTCATGCATAAAAATGGCTATAAATAAATTTTATAACGCATACGTACTGTTGCATATTGCATACATATACACTCGTATCGAAGAGTATGCACTTCCAACTATGTATGTATTTTCATTGACATTCTTACGAGTATATCTTTTAATACTCCTCCGCACACAAGTAAATATATATGTACGTATGTATGTATGTGTACGAATGTATTATGCTCCTTGAACATCCTACGTTTATATAACATAGTAAGATAAGCGACGAAAACCTCAAAAGTCTCACAACGTGTGACCAAATTAGAATGATAGAAAAAACAAGGATCAACGTTAACTTCGGTTGAACCGAAGCTCTAATACCATTCACACGAAATTTTAGATAGTATTGTAAAACATAAAAGTGGGGGTTTAAATAGGGGCTACACCAAAAAGTGTGTGGTACACGACCAGTAGTAGATGTGTAAGATGCCGCCATATTTCAAGTTGATATTGACGTTTTCATACGAATGCATAAAAGTGAGCTGTGAGTTTATATGGGACTACTGGCGGGACACGCCCATTTGTATATGTATATCAAGCGGTTTTCCACTAAAATCCACCAAATCAAATTTCAAGCTAATATTGATTTAAATGAAGAATTTTTTCATAAAAAAACACAAAATTCCACAGAGGGTTTGTATGGGAGCTATCCCAAAAAGTGTGCCTACCATGCTCGTTAGTCTATGTATGTTAAGCGGCTGACCATAAAAAGGCACCAGATTGCATTTACCCCTAATTAATTGACTTTAATATTAAAAGTTTTCATACAAAAAGACTAAAGTGGGCAGTAGGTTTGTATGGGACCTACCCAAAATAGTGGGTGGGTCCCACCCATTAATGTATATGTCAATCATCCGTGCACTAAAAGTTACCACATAAATAATTAAGTTGATATTGACTACAATAAAAAAGTTTTTCATACAAAAAGTCAAAAGTGGGCGGTGAGTTTGTATGGCGGCTACCCTAAAAAGTGGGCGCGACGGTTCAATCTTGATACTCTATATAAAAAGAAGTGTGTATGCAAAATTTCCACTGGATAGCATAGAAATAGGTCCCCAAAAAATCCGCAACAACATACAGACGGACAGACAGACAGACGGACATGGCTAGATCGACTCATCTCGTCGAGCTGATTAAGAATATATGTATATACTTTATGGGATCTACGATGCCTCCTTTAATGCGTTACAAACTTTATGTAAATGGTATAAAAACAACAACATCGCCGTGAGATTAATCAAATTAAATCTTGTATGAAATAGGAGCTAATTGAAATGACCGCCTAGGCTCGGTTTGCAGTGCTGCCTTCGTTGAGACCATTTTTAGATGAATTGATTCAATGTTTACTGCATTATACCGATAATGACTTATCGAATGTTGAGCTCGAGCTCGTGATTAGTATGGCTGGCTTGTTTACATCAACCAAGAACTTGATGCAGTTCCATAGAAAATAAACGAGACGTGAACGCGGCAGCCAATCGACAAAGCATCTTCGCGAGATCCAGTGGCCAAATTTCTAGTTCAGCGAAACGATTGTAGCCTAACTTGTATGACTTATTGCGAACCACATCACGGATATAGCGAAGTTCTCAAGTTGCGTGTTGAAATGACAAGCTATGCTGAATGTTTTGACAGTTGGATATCATATATATATCTGATAGTTGCTGAGTTATCCCTAATATAAAAAGGTTCAAAACTATACGGGTGACCAGTTATATTTATTCTAATAACATTGATTGGCTTGTCAAAATGAGTCGATCCAATCATGCACACTTTCTTGAAGAGGAATATATTTAGATGAGAGTTTTTTTTTGTTTTGTTTTTTAATTACCAATATTCTTAATGTGTATTCTACATTAACACTTTAAAATCGAAACGTTTAGGTTATGTTAAATTGCTCGTAATTATGAAGCAATTCAAACTCAATCCCAATTAAATTCGCAATCGCTACCAACAACAATTTATGGGTTTGACCCGGGTATTGAAGAAAAATGCACTTTGCACTACCTCCAATTCTATTAAAATTAGAAAAATCTAAAAAAATCTGTTTATCCAATCGCCACGAAACTTCACAGGATCACCCATGGGACTATTTTGAATATTGATACAAAATTTGATCAAAATCGGTTGAGCGGTTTTGGAGTCTAAAGGTAACGAACATACATACTTCCATTTTTATATATAAAAAGAAGATACATTTTAAATATAATAAAGTAGTAATACAATTTTAAAAACACCAACTCATGATCATTAACCGCTTTAGCTCATGACCAGCTGGTGCGACATCTAGCGTTGAGTAGAACAACATCTAGTTCGCTTGCTAGCGCTTATGTGAAATTGTGTGGTATTATTATGGTATACATATGTACCGTGTATACATCCATATGCATTTAGTAAAAAGCGGTTATTTTAATATCACAAACAGACACTCCAATTTTATTTATCTGTATATATGTTACTTATTGCAACAGTTTAAACCAGAGGCGAATCAAGTTAATATACAGTTAAGTTTTTAAGTTATTTTTATTCCAAACATATTTTTATAGTAGAGTACTGCCCAAGATTCTGGAGTTCAAAATTACCTAATTTCTACAATATACTTGTAGCATATTTGACATTTTTAAGCTCTCCTGTGTCGATATCGAACACAAAAAGCATATTCTATGTATTGCTAGCTACAGCGATAATGAAAAATATGCAACGGATTTGAGTTGAGTATACAATATTACCTTAGAAACACTTTTTGCTTACTTGGGTCTGAAATAGAGTAAAACTCACACTACTTTATGCGTCAATATACCCAACACAATGAAGCTATGCAGAGTATTATACAGTTTGGCACACAGGATTAAAGTATTCTTACTGGTTTTATGGCTTGGTTTTTCGATAACCACTAAAAATCATTTCGAATACATTTTAAAATTATTATATGTATATAGACAAAGTGTGGACATTTGGCATTTATTTTGAGCATTAAAATCTAGAATTATATAAAAGAAACGTGCATGATTGCCAACCATATTCAATGCATAGCAACAGCAACAACTACATCAGGTAAATAACTGAATTCATAAAAAAGGCAGCTCAGCTATCCATAAAAAAATATTATTACCTAAGCGACAAGGGATTTAATTAGTTTTTTTTTTTTTTGATATTTTGATATTTTGTACAAAAACTTTTCCAAGTACTCGTAACGAGAAAATATTCTACATTTAGATGAAAAGTTGATAAGTTGAAACTTACGCATTTTGTTTTAATTGCTTTTATTTATAGCAAAAGTTAATGAATGCTTTTATCCATTATAAAAACCACATACAAATTGCAATGAGTTTCTTTTTCGTACTTTATATTGCTATTATTTATAATTAGAATTGAATAGAAATGCTGACTGTAAAATGAAAATAGTTACAAGGATTTGAAAAACGAAAAATGAAAGTAAAACTACACGTGGCAATAACTTTGACCATTAAGTCCGGGAAGAGCTTAAGTAAATAGTTTCAATGACATTTGACAGCGTGAATTTGGTTTGGCATTCAATGCACGCAATTAAACTTTAAGTCCACGATTGGTAAATTAATGCATGGAACTCAATAAATATATTAATAAAAGCATTAACCATGCTTTAAATGCGCTTGTCTGTGACAAAAGTAGCCGGATAATTAAATTAGGTACACTGGCGGCGTATAATTATGCATAGAACTGGCACGTACAAAACAGCGGGCAGACATATAGATACATATACTCACACACACACACACACACACACACACACACACACACACACACACACACACACACACACACACACACACACACACACACACACACACACACACACATTCGAAGCTAAATGCCTACATAGATACACCTAAAACTAAGCAAATACCAACGCAAATCATAAGCGACTAAGTTAGGAATCTCAAATGTCACCAATTGGTATTAAAGGGATTTATGTGAAATCCAATGCGCACATTAGAGATGATTTCGTGATGTTTGCAATAGTTAGAAAATTGTACTAGCGATTTTGTGGTATGATATGGCAGAGTTTCATCAAATAGATGATCTATTTATTACGACTTCAAAATAATGAACTCGTTAATATACTTCGAAAGTGAAAATGTGGCAAATCGCTTTCATCATAGCAAAATGGTTTTACTTTCCATACTTTAAATCAGAAATTCAGCTAACACTGTTGATTCTGTAGTTATTAAATAAGATTTGAATTTAGATTATCTATACGTCGAACCTTTGAAAAATCGTTTGATTATATTTACGTATTTACGTATCATGTTATCTGACTTGTGTTTCGTTAACAGTCAAAATAACACACAAATATATTACTTTGTGGTGCAACGAGAGAGCAAGAAATTTGTGATGCTGCGCGTAGCTACTCCCACAGAGACACACATATACAAGGAGTCAAGTAAATATGAGTCCGTCTGCTAAGGCCTTTAACGTAGTATCGAGTATGACAAAGACCCAAAATATAAAAAACTTAATGGTCTCTGGTGATGTTGCACGTACCTACTCTTAGAGACGAGCAGATAGAACGGCAAACAGACGTACATATCGAATTAGGTTTTGTAATTCTGTTGCACACATCCTAATTGACCAGCTCCCTCTTAATCTTATTGCAAGCTAGAGAGAGAGAGAGAGAGAGAGAGAGAGAGAGAGAGAGAGCTATAATTACATTATTAAGAATGAGGGAATCTTCATCTTGGCGCTGTGGTACCTTCGGTCACTCAAAGTTACTCCATGAGTGCCTCCCACTAAGTACGGATTACTGTATCTCAATTACGACCTTCTATAAAAACTATGATGTCTCTATTGCTACTAGCTCATAATGGGACACCCTATCACATCAACGGCTCTAAGCTCGACGGGCGAGTTGTAGTTAGCATATTCTGCCCCGATTGTCCGGGGACTAGAGAATGCTACAGACTACCCGACAATAGTTTATCAAACAGAAATGTTTGCGACTACAGCCTTAAAAGTACAATTGCGTTGCTATGCCAGAAAACATTCATATCTCACTTTTGGTAAGATCCTTTATGGTGTCATTGCCTCATAGGAAGACACGGCAGTAGGCAAGGGGTTAACTCACAGGATTTCTGCAGAATTTTTGACACTGTCGAAGAGGAGGAAATGATTAAGCATTTGCTCTGCCATTGGCCAGCACATAGTTCGAAGAGACTAGCTCTATGTATCGAAGTTTCTGGTATAGACATACTGATACAGCTAAAACCTGCATAAGGTGTAGAAGAGACCATATTGCCTCAGTGAAAACGCGGAGGATACCCACGCCGTCCATCGTAACCTAACCTAACATACTTGTATGCTATCCGTTTAATTGGTCGATAGATCGGTTTTTCAATTCTTCTTTGTTTTGTATTCTTAAAAGCGTTGACGGCAGCGTTGCTTTGCTCTAAAATGTGATTAGAAACCAACATTTTTATTTAATTTTTGAGCGATTTACATAGCCTATGCTCGTATGCCGAGGACACCGCTCAGTTAGCCATGGACGGTGGGACCACTTGAGATTTGACTCATTAAATGGAATGCCGAAGATAATGTGCACTGAGAAAAATATTGCGTCCTGAAAATATGTCTTCAATTTTTGACATTACGTTAATAAATTTTCGGTCTTAAGATTAGACCGAAATGAATCAAAAACCTGAAAATAACAATAAAATTTTTTAAATTAGAAAAAATTCTTAATATAAGACTAAAAATCTGAATTTATGCAAACAAAATCTTATATTAATATTTTATAATCTTACATTAACAAAAATAAAAATTTTCGACTTGTTTGAAGCGCTTCTAAATCAAGACCATTATTCTTGTTTTGAGCCCAACACTCTTTACTCTATTTTTGTCACCGGCTGGTTTTGATTTGAAGACCATTTTCTAGATTTTTAGACAGTTTTTTTTACGGGTATAGAAAAATTCTCCTATATGACATTCACAATGAGGTACACCAGCTGTCATCCAATGTTTGTGAATGGCGATGTTATCGCCATGAGCACCACAGCTAAGAATAAAGCAACTAGATCCTAAACTCTTCAAGTTGAACTAAATCTCAAGGCTGAGTTTCATTACTGAACATGTCAGTAATGAAGCCGGTATGAACCTATGTCATACAGCTCTGGGGCACAGCTTCTAATACTAATGTAAACATGCTGCAAAGGTTTCAGTAAAAGCTGCTACGTAGGTTCGATGGTTTACCATGAAGAATATTAGTAACTCTATTAATGATCTCAATATAGAAGGAGGAAAGCATTAGGTACTGTGCACACGCCTCACGATCCTTCCGACAACCAATACATGATGAATCTGCTAGACCACTGCATACACATGAGGAAACTAAGGCGTCTCCACTTCCTGGATTCGTTGTAAAAATAAATAAAAGTGTTATTTATGATTGTTCATAGCTGATTTCATGATTTCATAAATAGGTCATTTAGCACATATTCGCCTGTTGCTTAGCTCTCGTGAATCAGCGTGAAAAATGCGTATTCCAGACATTCGTTCAGCTCTAGAAAATCCAACTGGATACATGTGCGACGAGCATTACAAATCGAGACAAATGATTTCAATAACAAATCTAGTCTACAACCTACACAAATTTAAACACACTCACACAGGACCATACAGACATATGTACATACCCGTACATATGTGGACTATCATGTCAGTGGGACGCCACAAAATCATCATCAAGTAAAATTATGTGACATGCATTAGAAATATACATAATTGTGTTTAATTGTTTAGCCACAAAATAAAAAGTTAACATGTGCTTCTGCAATATTTTGCGCTAATCCCAGACTACCCCACAAATGCGATTCGGTCTTTAATGGTTCATTTTCTGTATATAGCGTAGTGTGACCAAAATTTGGCTAATAATATCTGCTATAAATCATTATTGTGCTATAAAAGTACTCTCACCCACGCATGCATATATCTCTGTATCTTTTCGTTTTTATACCCTCTAGCTATTAGGTAAATGGGTATATTAAGTTTGTGCAAATGTATGTAACAGACAGAACGAAGTATAAATAGTCTTGTCCGTCTGACCGTCTAGTTGTATGAAACAATAGATATGCGCAACTATAGGAGCTAGAGGCTTCAAAGTTGTATATTTATATTCTGCTTGACCAGTCCTGAATGCTCCATTCTTACTTCTGTTTTTTGTTACATTGCATGCGTTCAACAGTGCGTATGATGAATGAATTGTCAGCAAGAGAATTGAAATTGAGTCGCGTTTTGTATACGCATTCGTTTTTCTATCTATTCGAAGCCATTTTCGATTATTGCAACAAACAAAAAAGCAATACACACGCACACATACATACATACAGTGCGTTTGAGAATTATGTATGTGCATAATTTAAGTTTTAGCGAATTTACTTATTTAAACTTGGTATAGATGCATCAATTCCATGCAGCTGAATACTACAAACCTATTACATATGTATTTTTAATTTATAATTTCAAATTGTTTTTGTTACGCTAACTATGTACTCTATTTTCTTGCATCCTCTACGATCCGGTGTTGATTCGGTCCCTATAGCAAGTAGTCCTATTATTAAAAATTTGTGACATTAATAACAATATTATTTTTACATACTTGTATATTCGAATCCATGATAGTGTATACCCTTTACATATGTAAATCCGTCGCCAACGACGTGTAAGTGTAAACACTTTACTTCTTAAGCTTTTTCCTTCTAGCGCTCATGCCCAATAACCTAAGAATGGCTACAGAATAACGACGGTGTAATTTGGAACTATTGCCTGCCCAGAGTCTTCATATCAATTCTTATAACGATATTCTTAAAACATAAGTGTTACATGTTACATAAAAGATAGATTGGTTAGATCGACACGTATATGTACCATAGCTGTACGCATTAGACCAATATGAGGCAAAATTGGCAGACTTAGTGCCCATCTTCATCCATATAAAGTACATGGAAGGAGAGGGACATTTGAGTGGACATTTGGGGTAATGGTTTTGGGGACATTTAAAAGAACATTTGGAGGGACACTTAGGGACATTTCGGGTAATGGCTTGGAGATATTTAAGGGGACACTTGGGGGAATGGTCTGCGTGGTCGTTTAGGGGGACATGGGCTTTGGGGTATGTTTATTAATACATAATATATAACGAAAGGAACATCGTTCCATCCGTGTGTCCCACGACACCTCTATCTCTTATTTTTATGGGAAACATTTTCATTACAACCAAAATCAACTTAGAAAGCAGTATGGAATCTTCCTAGGCAGACTTGACATTTGTGTCTAATAGCTGAACACGTCTCAAAAGCCTCAATGCCCCTTCAATTTTTTGATGAAGAAATGTTTTTAAACAAACCTTGTAATCAACTTGAAATTCAGTACTGTAACAAATGCCTGCAAACACTATTTATTTTTTAAGTTCATATAAAGAGATCAGTAAATCACTTAAGTAAAATTTATTTCTTATTATACCCTTCACAAATATTTCAAAATAATATTATCAGATTGGTTAAAAGTTTGTAAAAAAAAACATTGTTTCATATCAAACTCCTATAGAATATAGCACACTTATAAACTTATGGTCCATATAGGCGACCAAGTATAAATAAATACATTCTTCTTGATAAATTATATTTCTTACAAAGTAACAAAAATAACTAAGAGTATACTTTAATGATATGGCTAAAACCCGTCTGCCGGATCCAAGTTTACATTTGTAATTGTACTCTCCACACGTACTGTAAGTTGTATTATAATTTGTTCACGTAGTTTGTAACGCATCAAAGAAAACACTGAAGATCCTATAAAGTATATGCTATTCTGGATCAGTTCGACGAGACATATTGAACTAGCTATGTCCGTCTGTCCTCCGCCTGTGTGAATCAAAAGTAGCTCCTCATTTTTTATGCTATAAATCTGAAATCTCGTATGGGCATTTGTAAATGGGCGTGTCCTGTCCACTTTTAGAAGTAGTAGCCATGAAGACCAACCGCTCATTTTAGGGACTTTGCAGTTTAAGTTTACTTATTTTTCGAACTAAATATCTTAACATTGGAATGAACACTACATTAATTTGTTAGATGCTTGTGAAGCGTATTCAAGCTTCGATTCTTTACTCGTTTTATAAAAGCTATTTTTTTTTCTTTTTAATATAGGCCAAAATTATCCATTTCTTTTAAAGCTAAAACTAATGAAACGCACTGTAGTTAAGCAAACATAAAAGCACATGTGCAAACAATGCAGTCCTGGAGATGAAATATTTCCATCAGATAAAGTTGAGCATTTCATGCTCTTCTCTTCATGATAGTATACAATATGTATATATACTCACGATATTAAATCCAATTGCTGTAGGCAGTTTGTGTTTGTAACAAACAATAGAGCAAACACTTCAGACTAGCTCTGTCTCAATATTGTTGTTGTTATAGAAGGCAATATAAATTCCTTTGAATTGGTTGTTCACTCATACCTTATCCATAACGTACTTTATGACGCTGACTATATGTACATATATATATATATATATATATATATATATATATATATATATATATATATATATATATATATATATATATATATATATATATATATATATATATATATATATATATATATATATATATATATATATATATATATATATGTCTGCAAAGTCATTAAATCATATTAATCTCTTTGTCATAACAGATTGCATGCACATCGCTTCGGAGCCAGGTGATTATGTCTTTAAGAAGTATGTCCCACAGACGCCACCGCACCAGATCTTGGGCATCAATAGAGGTGTGCAATTGGACGCAGCCGCTGCTGATGCTGTTCTACTAGATGTGGAAGCCGAGGTGGCAGCGGCGGCAGCAGCAGCTACTGTCTGTGGACTATATGTGGTTGGAGAGCCCGATACGATTGTGGAAATTACAATGAAGCACTATGATGTTAATTGCGAAACAGGCGGACTGATGGCGGTAAGTGGCCTGGAGATACGAGTACAAAGTTACAAATTAATATCGAACGAGCAACAATAATGCTCAATATCAATTACAATGTGCTTTTGACAATTAAATGCATGCGTTTTATTTATTTGCTGTATAGTTTGTCGATGGCTGGGAGCTTAATGGTGAATACTTTCCGGGCATTAAGGATCATCATCGCTTGTTGGAGGACAGAGTATACGAATTTTGCAATAACTACAAACAATGGTACGAATGCCGAATTGTTGAAGTTTCAATTGTTTTCATTTCACAATTAATTTCAATTTCAATTTCAGGCCACGCATATCCAATAAGAAATTCTTCCGTTCAAGTCAGAATGCCGCTTTACTACAGTATCGCATACCGACGCGTGGATCCTTTATTGCCAATGTGCGCTTTCATAAAATAACACAACGTAAGCCGTATATAATGCTTAAAGCTACAAGTGGCTTAATTTTTTATGTGCAAATATTATATTTCAAAAATATTCTTTCCATTTTTCATTCTGATTTTGATGCACAGCCTGCAATGTGCTCGTACAGGACACCTCTGCCATTTACAATTTGGCCAACTTTGGACATGCACGCAACTGTACGCTTTCGGCGGTCTTTCCTGCGGTCGTGTCTGTTGCTAATTTACATGTGGGTGGCAAAAGTGTGCGGCAGGAGAAAGCCAATTATGATGTAAGTTGAATGTTGAATTTCGGTAAATTTTACGATAATAGTTGTAAGACATCCTACTGTGATGTGTTCTTAATTTATGTTTGAATTATGGCTAAATATTATTCTGATTGCATTGAGCAACAATTTAGAAAACATGTGTCATCCCGACCTACCACTAATCGTATTTATTTCTGTCTAAGTTAGGTCACCATAAAAACTTACCGAAGTTTCGCTTAGGATCTAAAGATAAGTAGTTTCTAATTTATTTCTGATTGTCTCTAAAGAGTTTATTATTTGATTATAGCCTTCTGTATTAGGAACCAATATAGTGTGAGGGATCGAAATTCAGCTTGTTAAATTATAGTATACGAAGCGGAAACATTTTTATGATACTTTCTTCTACTTTTAAAGTTAATTATATGTTTCTCTAATCCAGAGCTTCTTAGATCTTCATCGATGAGGGTGACAAGATTTCTGTGGAAATAAATTCTAAATCAAATCAATCAAATAAAAAAAAAAACTGTTAAGTTCTGAGCAGTTTTCGTATTTGTGGATTATCAAACACAGCTTTAATTTTTTTGCAGTTTAATTTTGGAAAATAATTACTTGTTGTTCATAAATAAGCAACTCTTTTGTACTTCGTATCCCTATCCAGACTTTACTTCAATTCAATACTTATAATAAATCAAAATTTTACATTTAGCTTAGGTAAGCTGATAACCGACTTAGAAAAAAACCAAGCGTACCAGAAACTTCGATACATACTTTATCTCTATTACTGATATCTCTACAATATTATCTAAGAAGAAATTCTCGCGTAGTGCTAGTCTCTTCCTACTATGAGCAGAACAACTTCTACAAAAGTTAACCCCTAGCCTAGTGGCGTGTCTTCCTATGAGACAAAGCACCACCATAAATGATCCCACCAGAAAAGAATTGTGTGATCTTTTTTGGTAAATCTATGATCTTTCATAGCAGTTCGATTGTTCCTTTAAGGCTGTAGTTCGGCCATACGAATCTAGAGGTTTTACAAGTGTTTAAGTTACCCCATCTGTTGTTTGCTAACCGGTTCGATCTTACTATAATGCTTACAAGTACACTGATAAAACAAATCAGGACTGTCGTACTTAAATTGATCCATAGCGGTAGCAAAAGTATGGTGAGTATTGATTTTCTTAAACGAAGTACAAATTCTTAGTTGAAGAATGGCGTAGAAATTCTTAAATTTAGCCCTCTTCACACTCTAGTGAGCTTGATTTTAAGAAAAAATTTGGATTGATTTGAGTACAAAAATGCTAAACAAAATATGTTTCTCTTTCTCTTTCTTTTTGTTTTTGTTTATGTTTTTCTTTTTTGTTGTACGATTTTTAGAAAATACTAATTTAATTTTGTTGTTCCTTACACGGTTTATAAAAATGTTCTTTGATGGAGGAAATTTTTTTCGTAGCATAACACGAACGGCACTGCAAAGTGTCATCGTCTTAACCACCTCGGCTAATAGGGACCCACTCTTAACGTCGGTGCAAAAAAATTAGAGCAGCTGAGAGAGTACATTTGATGTTGCTCTCAGGTTTTTTTTTTCTCTCATAGATTGAAGATTGATTGAGAGTTAAACATTTTCTACTAACTTCAAGTCATAAGGAACTTATTTTATATTCTGAGACTTCTGTACTTGACTTGAATACAGATTTGTTCCTAGAACTAGATTTTTTTACTTACTTATTTTAAGAATGTTACACTTACTTCTATCTTTAGTTATTTACCCATGGATATTTATGAACTATAGAAAGCCATCTTTATGGAATCTCAATGTTTAAAACATAAAACTTATTTGTTCGTTAATTTTTTTGTTTGAACAAATTATGGGTAAAGTTATTGTAGTAAATTTAACTCAATTGCACATTAAACTGTATTGATTGATTACATCTCGAGATACGCTCAAATACCCGAAACACTTTATAAAAATAGTTAAAAATCTAAAATTCTTTAGTTTATAATCATAGAAAATTTTTTATTTTGATTTTCGTGTTCAGTGAAAAATATTTCTGAAATGTTTATTCCTAAAAAAGTTGTGCCTAAATTGAATTTTAATGTTTTTGTTTCTCTCTCCCTCTCTCATCCCTTTCGATCACGATACTCTTAGTGCTCACTTTACGGCGATCGCTTGGAATTGGGTGGCTCTCCTGGCCTTGATGCTTTTGCTCTGGATAAAGTTTCGGATATCTGCGGCTCTAGCAGTGACCATGGACCAGAGCAGGCCATCTTTTGCGAAGTAACCACAGTGCGTCTTATCTCCACTGGACGCTATCAAAATCAAGCAGCTATTATTGTACGTAAGGCGGATGAGAACGATTTGAATATTGCTACGCTCTTCTGTCCAATGTAAATGTTTGAAGCAGTTCTGTGTATGGTTTCCTTCCCCGCAGTAAATGTTTGTAGATCTCTGTACATTTTTTCTGCTAATTACATACATAATTTGTGCACGATAATTGTTAACGAGGCCAAAATCTTTTTTTAGTTTGTTTCTTATTATTATTATTATTTAACGTCCTTAAGCAGTAATGGGCGAGAATTTCTTTAAAACTATGTATATAATATTTTTGAAATCACTTCTTCGATATGAATGTATAAGTGTATATGTATGATGAATATATGCTTAAAAAGTCACAAAGAAACTAGTCAAAAACAACATAAATAAATATAAACAAAATAATGAGTATGTATTCTTAGAAGCATAAAAAGATAAAAATAAATATGTTTTCAGTAATGCAAAACTAAAAATCAATTAAATAAATGTATGAAAATTCTTAATGTTTTAAATCGCAAAAGCCTATTATTGTAAATTTTTGGTATGGGGAGAATTTTCAGTGTTGAATTTTGATTGAAATTAAGCTTACAAACTTCTTAACAAAAATGGTTCATCAGGAAACTGCAGTTTACACAGTAACCAAAACGACATTCTTGAAAGATTCGATCTTACCAACATATATTTGCAAAAATCTTTTGTTGAATCGAAAAGAAATTCTTTAAAACTATATGAAAATAAGGAGAAAAAGTTGGCAAATACTAAAAGTGAATCAATGGCAAATCATTACGTTCAAAAGGGGGCGACCATTATCATTGGCCCAGGATCTCTACAAACCTAAACCTAACCCTGAAGTTTCTTCTAATTTGTTCTTTTTGAACCAGTTATGCAATAGCTTATGTAGGACTTCTGCCATACTGTCTGTAGAAACTTTTGTGATTACTGTCAGGTCTTCGGCGTAAGCTACAAAATTGCAGTATACCCTTTTCAGCAATATATGAATTCGATTGAGTTGATATTTGTTCAGGTTATCCTTATTTGTTCGCTAAACGATTTATAGTCCGGAAGCACTCGAACAAATTTTTTTTATAAAGCTCAATAATTGATTACACGGTCATTATGGCATTTTAATCTTTCGAACTAATGCTATAATCGTGATAAGAAACTAATTCAATAACAACAAAAACTTTTTAACCTATGGGGGGTTTTATTTATTTATTATTCGCAAGCAGTCATAACTATTAACAACTAAAATGCGAATAAAACAATAAAGATTTCGGCTAATAATAGTTACAAAAATATATAGATAAATCAATAACAATTGCTTTATACCAAATACCTCAACATGAAAAGCAAACCAATTAGGGTGGTCCACTTGTATGCACTTATACTAATAGCACCATCATCCTCTGGCTTAGGCTCAGGCGTTGTAGTTTCGCTATCCAGCTGGTGTCGTAAGAAAATACATACATTAAAAACACTAATTAAATACTAAATGTGAATGGCGTAACTTACGCTCTCTTGCAATATGGTCTGCAATTCGTGACAGCGTTGCTTGTTTCTGTAGGTGGAGGTAGCCAGGCGGCAGATGGTGCTCTTCAGGCAAGCATCATCGCAGCCGATTTCAAGTTTAGGATCAGCAGTGGTGAATTTATAGCGCCAGAACTGTGCAGATTAGAAAGATATACAGTGCATTGAAGCCATAGAAATTCAATATTATATTTTACCTTGCGCAGCACATTCGGTTTTTCAGCCATTTCGACTAGCAGTTTATCAATGCCAGCTGGACTTGTATCGTTGGTGAACTCCTTGGTGAATTCATATTCCTTAAACCAAACTGGTTCCGCTGCAGCACCCAGTTCATTGGCTGCGGTTAAATTGAAAATCCACGTTTGGTGTTCAAGAACTTGCTATAAAAATTTTTGAAGACAATGCTTTATTTGGGTAAAATCGTATAAAACTAATTTCTACTTACACGTGTCTTCGGATCGACTTCATAGACTCTGTAGTTAGGATTTTTATATGAATATGTTGTCAGACTGCCACCGTTCCAGGATACAGCTACTGCATGTCCTTCGTTTGTATAGTGCACATTCATTTCGTCCTTGTGCGTGTGTCCATTGAAGATGCCCGTAATGATATGACTAAATCTTGCCAGTATACGATTATACTCATGTGACCACATACGCCAGCAGTCCGGATCACCCGAAGGAATGTGTGTGAGTATGTGTACATATTCGCCCTGCTTCTCGGCCGTGAGCAGCGTATCATGCAGCCAGTTGAGTTGCTCCAGTACAATGGAACCATCATAGAAAACCCACCAATTAAACAGATAACAATCCATGCTATTCAATGCAATGATGCGATGCCCTGCGATTGGCACCAACGTATAGTAACCACCCTTCAGTATTGTTTCCTTGGTATCATTAGGCAGCCATTTCGACCACAAACTCCAAACATGTTCATACAACCAGAATACACTAAGCTCTTCCGGCAGTTCGCCGTTGCCAAAGACATTGCCCGGATGTGGCTCATGATTGCCCAAACAGGAATAGACTGGCGTATCGGGAAAGCGTGCCAATAGCAAATTATGTATATCAGTTAGCATTTGTTTGTTGCCCTCCTTTGTCGTCGACCAGACATTGTGCGGTATAACATCACCCGTGTGATAGATGACCGCAGGCTTGTGTGTTTGCTTGATATGATCCAAGGCATGCTCAATTGTATGCAGCGGTGTATCACAGACGCGATAATCGCTCCAATATCCGGCTACCATTGTGCCATCCGTATCACTTGCAACCGGTTTATTGCGACAGCAAATCGGTTCATCGCATGGTGCCAACGCACCAGGCAGATAATCGGGATCATAATGTATATCGGTGAGATGCAAAATTTGCAAATCGTTTTCGCTGCGCGCTGGCAAATCCGACTTGGAACCAGTCAGTGTTGGTCCATTGGCATCAATATTAATGGTGAAGTTATATTCCGGCTGTTCAACTTTACAGATCCGTATGGGTAATGTACCGCATATCGAACGTGCATCTGAGACAGAATTTGTCATAATATAATCCAAAATGGGCCAATTTAAGTCGAAGAGTCCAGCGCAAACCTCTTGCGTTTGTATATTGAAACGTTTGCAGAAATCCAACATAACCTTCTTAGCTAGTTCATCACGATTTGGACCGCTAAGCTCACCATTTGGTGCTTTAAAAGTGCGCACAAACACATTCACTGCGGCACGACAAAGTGCACAGACAAAGAACTGATCGGCGGAGGACACCTCAGCAAGGCTCATGATGAAAATATCCTTTTGACTGTGAGTGGCAGCCAATTGTTGACTTAGGCGCCGAAGTTCTGCAGATTCGATGCCGGTTTTCATATACTTCAGATACTCCTCGCTTATGCGATTCGCAACATCCGCTGGAAGTTACATATATGTACATAGTATGTAAATACATACATATAATTATTTAGTTTAGAATAATACTAATCGATTGTGAAAAGTAGCAAACCACTTGAATTCTCTGTTGTTTGACACCTGTGCTCTTATCAACACGGTTAGCATTCCACTTGAGGGTTTTTTTCTTTTTTGGCTCGAAAATAGCTATACGATAATAGTCATGAGATAATCCTACCTGATATAACTGATGCCAAGTGTACTTCATCACTGAAACTTGTTGGTAAAACTTGCAGATTTAGTGCAAGCACTGAGACTAGTACCCCGCAGAGCAATAGACCACTGACTATGAGCTTCATGTTGTATGTTTACGTTGCAAGTCTGAAAGTGGACTGAAGTCGGCGCGCATCTAATTTGGCTTTTTATACGTGTTTGCGCCGGAGCTGTTATACAAGGTGTCTCAAAAGAAAGTTCAAATTTAAAAAATCGATAGAAAAAAAATAAGTAGTTTATTGAAAAAATTTTTATTACATATTAAAATACACACTTTGGGAATTTATTTCTTAAAAATGATATTGTCCAAATGTAAACCGTTGCGTTCACGGCATTCATTTAATCGAGCACTAAAATTTCCTATGACGGCTCGGCAGGTATTCTCCGTGATGGCTGCCATTTCGTGACGGATATTTTCCTTTAATTGTGCCAGGGAAGTCGGTTTGTTGCCATAAACTTTAGATTTGACGTAACCCCACAGGAAAATGTCCATTGGGGTTAAATCGGGACTACCCTGTATATGAACGCAGAGATTAAAGATGCCAATATTCAAAATTCTGAAGCGGAAATGAGACTTGATCCCGAGAAATTTATGAATCTGTAATTCGACGGATGTGCTACAATGACTGACAACAGCATTTCAACTACTAACGACATTATTAACTTTTGCAAAGAATCGATTATTCGAAGACAAAAAGTGCGAAATGCTTACTCATTTTCGAAAACACGGTGTTCGAAAATGAATTAAATTCCAAAATTGTAAAAAATAAGAAGGAAGTACTTGCCTTAGAAAATAAGCATGTCAGTTATACATTGCTGATTGCAACAATTCAGAAAAATGTTAACCGTTTTTAGACTTCTCAATTGATTAGAGAAACAGAAGAATAGATCTTTCATTATCGTACATAATGTTTTGATGTTGAAATGAGAATTAGTAGCGTTTTAAAAGACATCGTCGGAAATTGTTACTTTTTTCATTTTTAATTCTACTATTAGCAACATTTACTGTAAATTTTTTGACAGAATATATAGAGAGAATATTAAATTTTCAATCAAATGAAATTTATCAAAATTGAAAAAACTATTAAATTTTTTTCAATGGTATAAAAATCTCGTTTGGCATTTAGTTTTGTTTTTGCATCTCATAAAAATTAATGAAAATCACTTAATACAGCAACAAAATATGGTTTAGTCTAGTTTTAAAAACATTATAATTGATTTTAAACTAAAAAAATACCCAAAATCTGACTTTGGTGAAAATATGCTTTATTTCGGTACGCTAATCGATCTAATTGTGCAAGATGATATAATGTTGATGGTTACAGCCCTTTCCTATAAATAAACAAAAAGGGGCGTGTCCTATCCACTTTTTGAGGTAGTCATATACAAACCCACACCTCACTTTTATGCATTTGTATGAAAAACATCAATATCAACTTGAAATTCAATATGGTGGTCGCTTCATACACATCTACTAGTGGGCGCATACCGCCCACTTTTAGGGGTAGTCCCTATTTAAACCCTCCACGTTTATGTTTTACAATACGATTTAAAATTTCGTGTAAATGATATTAGAGCTTCGGTTCTTATTTTAGGATATTTTTCCTCATTTTCAGAAACTAAAAGTTCAGAGAACAGTTCTGTCCGCAAGTTCAACTTCAGTACCACAAAATATATAAAAGAAAAGTGAGTCTAGTCAAAAGTAAACACCATTTTATTTGCATAACAGTTATCTTATATTTGTAAAAACTTCAGTACATCATGTACCTCAATTCGTATTCACGTGCGCACTTATAATTTATAATCTCAATAAACTAACTAATCGATTAAAGCGCTAATTTTTTGCAAATTTTATTTAGTAACTTTTATGATTGAGATAAGATCAAGCGCACTTTAACTACTGTTTGAGGTAGTTGATAACATTGTTATTTACCACAAAAATTGATGGTTGCAAAGTCTATGACGAAAACGATAAGCCAATAATTTCAGATTAAAACAAACGATAAGATTCGCTTTCTTCCTAGTTTAATTTTTTTTTTTTTTATTGAGAAGAAAATTTTGTAACTATAACTTAGATGAAGAGCATTTAAATCTAAATTTTAAACAATATACTTCATGGCTAGAAGCAACGCGACAAAACCGCTGATGCTCAAGGCAGTCAAAGATGCAGCGCCATCATCCTCTGGAGGTGGCTCAGTTGTCTGTGTGTTACCTTCGTTGTCGAGCTATTGGAGAAAATACATTAATTTATTTAGACATTTCTACGCATTCGGACACAGAAATCTCTTTTGACACATAATCTTCGAATTTCATTTATAGAACTAAATTCTATGAAGTATGTTTGGAGATTTTAATGCGAACCCTTGATTAGATTTATTATTAACTTACAGCAATATTCAAGCGTGCCTTCAGCTCCTCACAGCGTGAAGTTTCTTTATTAACTGTTACAGCAGTGCGACAGAGTGTTCCTAGCAAACAACCACGATCGCAGCCTTCATTGATTTTAGGACTGGCTGAAGTCATCTTAAAGGTCCAGAACTGTAAGTAGTTATGACATGTATTAAATGCAGCTCAAATTTCGAATAAAAACCACCAAACGCACCTTTCGCAATAAATTTGGATTATCAGAAAACTTCTCCAATAGCTGATCAATACCATATGGACTAAGATCATCGGTAAATTCCTTAACAAAATCATATTCAAGGAACCATTCCGGACTTTTTTCTGGCTGAAGATTTGCTTCCGTCAAATTGTAGATATATGTTTGATGATTGGTAACTTGCTGTTGGGTTTACAAAATATTTCATATTACTAAATATTCCATACCTTCTCCAACTAGTAAACACTTACATAAGTCTCCGAATCAAGATTGTAAATTCTGTAATTGGGATTCTTAAAGCTGAATGTTGTCAAAGCACCACCATTCCAAGATACTGCAATTGGATCACCCTTGCTTGAGTAGTGTACATTCAGCTCATCCTTGTGCGAGTGTCCGTTGAACGTAGCACTGATCGTATTCGGGAATCTTTCGTAAATGCGATTGAGCTCACGTGCCCAGATATACCAACAGGTACCATCACCTGGTGGTATATGTGAGATAATGTTTACATGTTCCTTGTCCTTTTCAGCCTGTAGCAGTGTCTGGTAAAGCCATTGCAGCTGTGTTTGTTTGTTTTGACCGCTGTGGAACAGCCAGAAGTTGCTCGAATAACAATCATTGCTGTTCAGTGCAATGATACGATAGCCGCTTCGTGGTGATACAGTATAATAGCCACCCTTCAGGAAAGGCTCCTCGGTTTCCTTGGGCAGCCACTTGGACCAGTCATTATAGAGCTGTTGGTACAGCCATTTTGTATTGACATTATCAGGCACATCGCTGGGACTGAAGCTGTTGCAAAATAAAGTTAAATTATTAGTTCAAATAGTTTCTATTTTTCATTTTAGCGTTAAGTTCTTACAGATTCAGCGGATGCGGCTCATGATTGCCAATACAGGAGTATACTGGTATATTGCCAAATACTTCAGACAAACGCTTATTAACTTTTGTTAAAACTTCAGTATTCTTCTCGATTGATGTACTCCAAACCATGTGATCTATTATGTCACCTGTCTGTATAATGAAATCGCATTTATGATTTTTAGAAATTTGTTCAATTGCATCCTCGAATGAATGCCAGGGGAAATCACAGTCTCGATAGTCGCCCCAATAGCCCGCAGCCTTACTGGTACCCTGGTGTGTCTCCTTACCGCGTTGACAGCAGAGCGGTTCATCGCATTCCGCCAAACTGCCCGGCTCATACAAAATGTCCAAATGTATATCGGTAATATGGCAGAGTGTCAAGTCCTTTTCACTGTATTTCGGCGTATCTTTCTTTGGACCTGTTAGTTGTTGATTAGTACTGTCAATGGTCAACGTCCAATTGTAAGTGGGATTTGCGCTTTCACTGCTGCAAAAGGTAAATTCCATAAAGAGTCCACAGAAACTTCTTGAATCGATTTCAGAATTTTCTGCTATGTATACAATTGATTCATAGTTGGAGTCTATCAGACCACTGCACACTTCATCCGTTTGCAGATTAAGGCGCCGGCAAACATCCAAAGAAATGTCCTTTACAATTTTCTCGCGATTCGGTCCATTTAATTCTCCATCCGGTTCGCGCAACATACGGATTAAGACATTCACCATAGAGCGACAGAGTGCACAGAGTGCAAAATGATCACGTGGTTCCAAATCTGGAAGTTCCTTGGTAAATATGTCCTTTTTGGTGTGACAATTGGCCAACTGAACGGTTAGTTGTTTAAGTGCTGCCGATTCGATGCCTGTTTTCAAATAGACAATGTATTCTGTTTCGAATCTCGTTGCCACATCATCTGTAAAACAATTGGTTAACTAAATGAGTAAAAGCATTTCCGAAGGACATGCGTTCTAGATGTGCACGTACCAGCAATAGCGGACATCACTTGTTTGTCGTCCGTGAATTCACTCGGCACTCCTGGCAGATTAACTGCCGCCGCAACTGCGAACACCGCCACCAATAATCCGAACTGTAGCGTCTTCATCTTGAACTGGATTGTCGTTCAAGAATCGCCGGACCTCGTACTAAGCAATTTTTCGCGACTGGGGTTCAATTTATAGTCTCGGGGAAGTTGCTTATCACCTACGATACGATTACGGCACGAGAGTGGACATTTGGTATGTAGGAGTATTGTACTATTCACCATTAACAAAAATATTCGCGCACTTCAAAGATAAATGAAATTTTTGGTCTTATCGCGTATACTCTTAAATCGCGCATAAATTTGGACATAGCTCTAATAAGCACTTAAAGTCAAAACAAAAATAAACTTATATATATAATATAAGTACATACGAGTACATAAAAGCCATAAATCAAATAATTGATTTTCAAATTACAAATTCAAAACCGATTATGCACTTACATATGTAGTTATTGGGAAGAAGATGAAAGATGGCTGACGATTAAAATGCCTTGAAATTATAGGCCCAATAAACTTTTCAATTTATTGGACCTATAACTCTGAAAGCAGGGAGCAGATGGGAATGATTTTATTACAATTTGTATTGCAAGTTAGATCTTTACAGGTTTAACTCTAAACATTCATGTCATATCTTTCAAAATGTGTGAGTTATGGAACATTGCCCAATGTGATAGTCTGCAGGAACGCGGTGCACTTGGGTTGAAATTTATGATAATTTTATTTAGGCGCTAGTGAGGAATGAATACTATTTTTTTTTTAATCCGGATCTTTCCATTCATTTAAACATTGTTGTATCTTACATTTTGGCAGTTCAAAAAACCGAGTATAATCTGTAAAAATTTTTTTTTACAGTGGGTTTTTATGGGTTTGACATGGTAGTTGTAATATATGTTCGGCCTAGCAACATATTAGTCTCCATATTCGCTTTCAGATCGATATCTTAAAAACTAATCTACTAATTTTGACTCATATAGACAGGGAACAGACAACTGAACGGTTAAAGCAAATATTTGACAACACGGGACTAAAGTTGTACAGGTTTACAAGGTTTTAGACTGACAGTATTTTCACTAGCTGTGTGTGTGTGTGTGTGTGTGTGTGTGTGTGTGTGTGTGTGTGTGTGTGTGTGTGTGTGTGTGTGTGTGTGTGTGTGTTGTGTGTATGTGATGTGTGTATGTGATGTGTGTGTGAATTTAAATTCCTTGTCAGTTTTTTTCTCTCAGCTCTAGTTTTTGAATGCCAATAAATGGCTATTTTATTGTATTTAAAAGAAACGGTTTTCCTAAAATAACTTCAATATTTGTCGATTTTGACCACCTATAATGGAAAGCAATTCTTTTTTTTTTAATTTGTTGAACATATGTCTTTCATTACTCTATAGTTTTGTAAGGGTAGGATAAGCCAGAATTTTGAAGCAACACTGTGTTATTAACTGCCCCATGTATGTGCATGTATTGCCCAATTTCGGGACATGTTTCCAGGATATGGTTTCGAATATATTCTAATGCCAAGTATTGTTGTTTGTAGCGCTAATTTGTAAAATCCATTTAAATATGTTTGTCTAACTTTTCAAAAAAGCTTCAACTCTTTACTCTTAGGAGTATCAATTGGGATCCCTATATAAATCTTCCACCCGATCATGACATGTTAAAATTAATAGAACTTCAAACCCTTTTATCACGCCGATCTATGCTCTCTGTTGCTTTTCTTCATATAATTCTTATTGGTGATATTGATTCTTCCTACTTGCTTCAATCTGTATCACTATATGTAACCATTCGGTCAACTCGTCACTTTGTGCCAAAAAAGTTACCCTTTTGAACGACAAATTGCGCGCTCAATAACTTGCTCCGGGCTCTTTGTTCTAGCTACAATAAAATTGTCTCCCTATTTCTGTATTAATTCGTGCTTAAACTTTGTAAAAACCACTATACTGACAAATCAATATTCAATACATTTGTAAATTCCCGCTTAGAACACTGCTCAGGTTGTGAGTAGGGACATGGTCGATGAATCGACCAAACGAAAATCCTCCAACGGGTCTGACTGTACTCAACTCCCTTCTTTTGGTTTTAATTTACTTTAGTTAATGTATAAACTTTAAATCATTGTTTAAGAGACTGTTTTAAATATGTAGTTTCAATTTTAAATAAATATATAAAAATATTGAATATCAAGTTTGTAAACTATTGTCTTTGCATACTAATGACAAAAGTTTCAATTTATTTGTGTTAAAAAAAAATTCATAAGGAGTTTTATTCGCAGAAGACCGCTTCCAACATAAAACATACTAATTTTAAAATTTGCGCCAACTTTTAAGAGTTAATCCACCGTTCTGTACGATGGGATTGAATAATGGTATTTTTTAGTACGCCTTTGCTGCACAATTAGCACTTTGCCCATCACAGGTTGTGGACTCACTGCACATAAATTGCGGTGGACGGACGTTCAAAAAAAAGTAGTAGCAAAATAGAAGCGTAATATTTTAATTTAATTAAAACAATTTGTTCAATTCGTTGTGCATTCCATTTTAACACCTACTCCCTAAACTGTGGCGCAGTTGAGTACATAAATTTTCGTTACCCAACACGTTATAAAAAGCCATTAAAGCGTGGACGCCATTTTCTGTTTTGAATAATAAAGCAGGTGGGGCGAACAATACAATCGAACGAACGAACGACAGAGCGAGCGAGCAAACAAGCAAAAAAAGTAACCTGACTCGTGACGAGAGAACACACAGCGGAAGTGAACAATCAATGAGCCTAATCAATTTTCTCAATCCTAAACTCAAACCCTCGGTGGAATGTGAGGCCGTTTGCGAGGACGGCTATACGGCAGCCAATCTGATTGCAGATGATGCCGAACAGCTGTCGCGTGGTTTCATGGCATTCGCTGTAACCAAACCGCCCGTGGAGATTGTCTTTGACTTTCCCAAGGCCATCGATCTGAAGGTCATCAAGCTGTGGCACAGCAATGGCGCATTACGTTCCACCGCATTCGAGGTGCACGGTAAGTACGAGGGTATTTGGGAACGTGTGGCACATGTCCGTGAACTTGGCAAGGGCGTTGACTCGGTGACGTTTTGCTATCAGAGCGATTACAATTCACGCAGTAATGCCAGCACCGGCGCAGCAGAGCAAAACGAAAAGGTGTTTTTCTTTAGAACAGCACACAAAATACTTTCGACTACAAACAGCTTAAAGATTGTCATCAAGGCAACGGATAAATGTCCGCCTGTTTTGCACAAACTACAGGTATGGGGCCTGCCCGCACGTACACTGGATAAGGCCGATCGAGAGCTGGTAAAGAGCGTATGGAATGAAATAATGCATCCTTATGGTGAGGATAGAGAACAGGTGAGCGGACAGCGTGCGTCACCAACACGCAATGCACCGGAACTGCATGATCAATCAACGCTAAAAATACCCGAAGAGTTTCTCGATTCAATTACGTGGGATCTGATGGTGAGTCATGTTACAATTACACATAGCACACACTGTATAAAATTTTATTTTTTGGTTTGCAGATTTTTCCCACTGTTTTACCCTCAGGAAAAATTGTCGATCAATCAACGATCGATAAGCATTCAGAAGAGGAATCCAAATGGGGACGTATGCCCTCGGATCCATTCACTGGTCTAGAATTTACCTCACAACGCAAAGCAATATTAAATTTAGCACTCAAGGCACGCATCGAAAAGTTCCTAATGGAGAATTCAGAGCAATTTAAGTCAGTACCGCGCAGTTTGGGCAGCTCCCGTGTGCGACGCAGTCAAAATCGACACGCCTCACAGTTTGCCAGTTTGGCATGTCACGGTAATGGCGGCAACAGCATTGTGGGCACTTATTCGTCGTTATCGAGCACATATGCAAAACGCAAAATGAAGACTACTACAGCAGTCACTGCCACAGCTACACTGGCCACGGACACTAATGATGCAACGCCGGCAAAGCGCATGCGACGCCATGGCATATCGGTCAGTTCCACAGTGACAACTGCTGCAGCGAATAATTATCAACTGCATACAGATGCAGCCATTGCAACTGCATCGTCTGCCACATCTTCCATTGATTTGGCCTTACAGCAAGCGCTGCAGAAGATTACACGCTTTACACGCCCGATTGCCGAACCCAAACCCGCTGCCAGTTGCATTAGCTGTCGTTCGGCGCAATTTGCATACCAGATACAGACATGCAAGCATCTCGTTTGTCGTGAATGTCTGGTGCAGCTAACAAAGGCACAAGTATGCATTTGTAAGGCAAGTTTTCATGGCGCCGATGTTGAGCGATATCATAAATTGTAGGCGTTGCAACCAATAGTCTGAAATACTGCAAAAAAAAAAAAAATAATTTAGTCTTCGTATTCTAGTGCTTCAATTATAAATAATATATTTTTAAGTTAAAAAGATGTTTCCGAGCTGTTTCACTTTTCACTTTCGTTAAGAATTCGTAAAAGTGAACTCGTTTGGCATGATTTTGCGATTTGAATTCACTTAGCATTGATTAAAAATTAACAATAATTAATGTAAATGAATTCTAATGGCAAAATCGTTCAGATAGTAAAAACGAATTCACTTTCATAAAATCTTGGCAAAAGGGAAACCCGGAACAGACCGGTTTAACAAATTATTTGTCTATGATTTAAGTTGCGTTTCAGTTGAGTTGACCAAACAAACAAGTTATATATTTAATTAAGAAGTTAGCAATTATTTGACTTTTTTATTACTAATTACGCAATAGAAATTGTTGTCATATTTGTTTAGCTAAATTTAACGTTTCCAAATTCAATTGTGGTGTAACATATAATTGATTTTTTTTTATTGATTTCAGCTCTTCTGTTAAAATTTTTCTTTTTTTTTTTTTTGTTTTTGTTTCAAAGCCAAAATCAGCAATGCAAATAACTCTAGTTGTAATTAACGGATTTAGTCATAGAAAAGAGCCCATAGTTTTTCTAGTAATATATACATATATATAAATATACAGCAGTCAAAGAAATATATCAAACATAAATTTATTATACATAAATGCATTTATAGTACGGAATAAAACGCGATGATGTCGCAAAAATGTAAAAAAAATTAGATTTATTGGTGTAATCGAAAATATGCCTGCAGAGAGCTTAATTAAATGGTTGTTGTTAGAGCGCTAAACAAGCTAAAAATGTCGAGCAACTAAAGCATGTAGAATCATGTCGTTATTACAAAATGTTCCTAAGAATGATTGTGCACTTTAATATTTGTTTAATAGTAGGGTACTTTAAACACGAGCCACCGTGTGTACAACATTTGGTCTTATGCACCCTGTCTTATTTATACAGCTGTGTTGTGAGTAAGTACGGGACAACAATACATCCTATTTATTTGTAATAGAGATGGGAACGTGCCGGAATTTTTCAGCACGACACGAATTGTGTTTTATAACGAATTTTTAATATATATAAAACACATTGTATATTGAATTTATAACGAATTTTTGATATATCAAAACACATTGTATATCGTTATATTTTAAAAATAGCAATATATTCATATAAAATTCAACCAAAAACACGGTATTAACAAAGGCACAAACAAAAAAAATCCACACTGCATCAATTCAATATTAATTAGCTCCCAATAAAACATAAATCGATTTTATTTATTATGAGAAAGCTAATGGAGCGACTCAATACGGCTTGGCACGATCATAAGCACGTGTCGCGTCCAACTCTAATTTGTAATGCGTAGATATGAGCTTATCTCCTTCACACTTATAGAGATCACTTAAGCTTCTTTTATCGTGTTGTACTGCATAACAGATAAGTGCAAGTGAAATAGTTAGAAAAGTAGGACTGCCCATCTAAGTCTAACATAAATACGGTAAACAGCTGTTTCGGACATAATTTTTTTGAACTGGTAAAAATTGGCGGCGAATGCACGCTGCAGTGCGCAGTGATTTGTTTCAAATAAATTGAACAAATAATTTTGCACTGTTGAAGAAGTTAATGCCGATTATCGTTCATCGTATAATTGTTATTGCATTGTGTGACTGACGACAACGGCATATCAATCGTTATATATGTACGTATTCATTTATTAAACATTTTGAAGACGCCGTTGATTTGTTCTAGAAGGCAATCATTCTCAGTATTAAATTGAATGCTTCAATTTATAATAAATATCCGCACGTAACAAAGAAGAAGCAACAATGGACGAGGGTAATTTCTCAACGCCTAAAGCACCCACACGGAGTCTTGGACAGCGGCGCTGCGGTAGAACGATCAATATGCACACTACGCCGGGCATGCGTTTGCATGTGCGCTCCAATCTTTTGACAACTTCAACACCAGAAGATAAAAATGCTGTACAAACGCCAACAACTCCTTGTAGCATTCCTACCACTGGAGCACTTACAAGCAGCGCACAGAAACCTGTGCAAACGCCGCCTGTTAATGTGCGCCCACACATGGGACTTTCCCGGAACGCTGCTAGCACAACAAAATGTCGTCCATATCGTTTATCGTTAAATAGAAATATACGCAAGGCGCTAACTAAAAAGCGTTTGCATTTCTATTTAGCCAATGAAAGTAAGGAAGATGGCGAAGTAGAAGACGACACCAGTGAGACTATGGATACGGAACACAATTATCTGTTCAACGAAAAAGAAAATTCAAAACCACAACACACTTTAGATGCAAAACTAGGCTTCGAGAAAGCCGCAGCTGGTGATGATTTTTCTGAGAAATCTGATGCAGAAATTTTGGCGGAAATCGAACAGCTAGAAGAACAAGCTAAATCGCTTGCAGCGTATCAAGCTAAACGTATTGAACTGAAGTCCGCTATAGCGACCTGGAGTACTGGATTTGCTGCAGCTGCAAAAGATTTGCAAGATGGCATTCAGCCACGTTTGGAGTTGCCCCAGTTGCTGGCACGGCTGGGTATTGAAGACGAAATGCTTAAGTATTTGGAATAGACTGTAAACTATATTAAAGTTAGTTATTTAAGTACCATACAGTCATATAAAGCTTTAATGTACACAACATAGTTGTATGAAATAATATGCTTAATATACATACATAAATGAACTTAATACTTATGTGGACGCACAGCGCGCTCGGGATCGAAAAGTTTCGGATCTTGCAAGAAATCAAGATCTTTATGATAGCCAGGCATAAGCAGACACTGCTGTGCACGTAGTATGGCCTTCTCGACATCCTCTTGTTTCTGCTTGCATAATCCGGTTATGTGTCGCCCATAGATGCGGCCTGTATACGGCGATTGAAATTGCGATAGTAGCTTAACATTTTTATAAGTGGGTGTTATATCGTTTTTGCAGAGTATGCACTGTTGCGGTTCTCGTTCGAAGGGATTAGGTATATCAATGGGTTCATCAGCATTTGAAGCAGCGGCGGCGGCGACTTCCGTGCTGTGTTCATCTTTTGCAGCAGCGGAAAACGCGCGTGTAGAGGCAGCCAACGCGCTGCGGCCACAAATATTTGTGATAATAGCTATAAGCATAGCAAAATATGAGTTAAAGTTCAAATAATATCAACAAATTTACCCCTATGCGTAACGTATTTAACAATTTGAAGCATTTTTCAATTTTTATTATTAATAATTCGTGCTGCCCAACTGAGTCAGTGCTTCTTAATGCTGAAGGGGCATAATAGCAGAAAAAAACATATGACCAATAACATTCACTTGTATGCGCGCGCATTTCAAAATTAGGTCATATTAGCGGAAAATTTAGCATTTAATATAAAACGCTAGCAGTTATAATAATTATCTTGTATTATAAAGTGCTGTAATTAAATTAGCACTTTATTTACAAAATGCTCATATCCGATAATTCTGTTCGCCGTTTAACCCATTAGCTGCCGTAATTCCCATTTGGCGATCATGTGGCTACCAGCACCATTCGTTATTTATTTGGTAAGTTAGTAAGAAGTAAGTTAGTTGGTGAACATTTCGCGTGTCTACAATTTGTATGGGTACGGTGAACCGAAACAGCACAAGACCCATTTCTGGCGACTTCACTGATTCTGACACTTATTATGACGAAAATGGTCATATAGATAGTGTGAAAATTGCTTCAGAACAGTCAATGAAGAAATCGATGATAATATTATTGTCGATGAAGTACCAGATGATGTTCAAATTCATTGCGGAACATTACAGCTACACGTGATATAGCCCCATCACCTACTAAAGACAGAGCTCTAACCTTAGCTTCGAAATAAAATAAGAAACTGCCCAGTTATTCCAAAGTGTACGCAACTTCTGATTTAGTGTAGGGAATTAGCTAGGTATGGTGAAAAGCTTTTTAATTACGTTATAGTTTCAAACATTCTTCGGCAAAGTGTACCATACATAAAAACACCATGAATTTCAACTTTCAAATGAGTACATCAGGGTATTCATTGAAATTCTGCTTATTGCTAGGTACAATTCTCTTCCCTAAGAGAAATTATATTAGTGAGAAGATGAGAACATGGATGTCCAATGCATGAGAAAGAGCAAAAACAGGTACCTGATAATTAAGCGGTATCTTCATTGCAGTGAAAACTATCAGCTGAAAATGATACCAGTAGGAGAACGGTATATACTAAAGTACCTCAAAATACAAATTTCAGAAATTTGGAGTTTTGTATGAAAATGTTCCTTACCTCAAGCAGTTTATGAGTTAATACAATGCAGTTTGTGCTCAAACAATGGGCTCTATGCTCCTTAGAAAGAGGCTATTGTTACCAGATGGAGCTGTATTAAGGTCATTAACAGCTCAAAGATTATGCAAGCATGACCGAATTTTGAGAGTTTTTTCACTGGGTTCTTTTTTAGTCTCCTTCCTGTTGATATAAAAACATCTGAATACAGGACGCAAAGAAATGGGCAACCATAGAAATTGCGCGGTATGTAAGAAAAATGTAAAAAAACCAATGCAGTAAATGCAATGTTGGTTTACATGTAGAATGATTCCAGGAATGTCATACAAAATATATGGTATGTGCTGAGATAACCATTTGGAAAACGGAACAAAACTCTAAAATTTGGACAAAATACTTATAATGTTGTTCAAAATAAATGTTTTTCTTATTAATTTAAATAAAAATAAAAGAAAAATTAAATATTTGTCATTTAATGGGTTAAATGCTAATTTTGCCATTCAAATGTAATATTTCTCTTGTTCTTTAATTATTTGTCAATCTAAACGCAACGCAGTTTGTAGAAGCAGCAGCAGCGTGTTTATTTACAAATAAATCATAAAGTATAAAAAACATCAAAACAATGAAGAAAAACCAGCAAAATAAAGGCAAATCTGTGCAAAAAACTAAATTTAAGGGTGACAAGTTTGTACAGAAAACCAATTTCAAGCATAAGAAAGCTGCACAACAACAAAAGAAAGTAAGTGACTGCGACTTGCAAGCAAATTTGTTTAACAAAATTTTTACTAAAATCATTTAAATATATAGCAAACGCCGCCGAAGATTGAAGTACGCAAGATGATACGTCAACAAAAGGCTGCCGAAGCGGAGGCTGCACGTGTGAAAGCCAAAGAGGAAAAGGACGCGCGCATCAAGGAATACAAAAAGAAACGTTTGGAAAAGACGAAGGCCATCAGCAAGAAAACAAAGCGCGGCCAACCTGTTATGAAGGATCGCATTCAGTTGCTGCTGAAACAAATACAGGAATCGAAGCGTAGTTAAAGTATAGTCTCTTTTTAAGTTGTTATTAGTTGTCCTTTAGTAGTTAATCATTAATATTTGAACAGAATGTTTATTAAAGCCCGTATACATATGTACATATTGTATATCACAAAATCTAAATCTAACTTTCATATACAATATATCCTGTATCCATATTTAACAAATTTTTGAGTTATAGAAGTCAAGGTCTGTCATTGATAACTGATTTCGTAAACTACAGAAGAATTTGATTACTTGGTTAAAAAGTATAACATAATTTATAGTTTCGTATAAACAGTATGGCGCTCCAGTTACCATATTTCCCATAGTTTACTTCTTCAACTCTCAAACTTGTTTGGAGTCGTATGAATAAACTTCATGCACTTGTTAAAACCCGCTCACTAGAATGGTTAGCCCCTTAAAAATCAACCGACATCTTTAATTTGTATAATTACTATATACGTTTACTCTTACAAATCAAAATAGCCGTCTTACGTAGGTGAGTCTTTGCCAATCCATACTATTCCATCCGATTTTTAGATATCAATGTACTATCATTATTTTATTTAAACTGAAGCTGGTCGATTGACACTCTGGTTGTAAAAATGACTCAAACCATTGGTTTTTTAACTTGTACCAGGTATTCGTTCATTTTGAGGTTTATATGTGCGGAACATTAATATTCAAAATTTGATTTCTAATTTTGACTATCGTAAAATATTCCAATATTATCCATATCGGATCACATACAAATCAATTGTTTAGATACTAGTTCATTTACTAATAAAACCTATGTATGTGAATAGTGTTATTATTTTTCAAATGTATATCTTATTTTGCGACATATTGTATTGCCGAACTTTGTTAGATAATCCGCTCTTGTTTAATACGCTTAATAATCCTTTCTATTTTCCTAAGATTTAATGTATAAGCCGTTTTTCGAGTACGAAACGGCTATCTACTATATGAAGTCTGATTTTTGATACGGCTTCCCAATCCGTGAAAATATTTAGCAAAGTTTCTTAAAGGTCACAGTACCTGCATGCAGGAGAATCAATTAGTCTCAATACACATAGCTGCTTATTTAGCCGTTTTAGAATTTATGTCAGCAGTCATAGTTGATTTCTACCTAGTTGGAGCAGAGCAGAGTGTTTAGCGCCTCCTGCACTAAGCTGAATGTATAGTAGTATTACAGTTGTGATAACCTCTACCTAAGCCATAATATTTGTCTGCCATATACTGGCGTGTCTACCCACACACAAAGTGTCAGAGTCTAGGGTCCTTAACTTCTAAGCCTATGTCGTACGTTATGATAGATATGTCTATATATATCACTAGTATTTTATGAAATGTAAAGAGTTTAGCTATTTGACGACTATGAGTTGGTATTCAAAGTTAATCCCATGGATAACGAAACTTATTCAAAAAGTCCAACTCTAGTGGAGCTATCTATATTTGACCTCGTGAGTTCGAAAGTCTCATTATTTTCCTTATACTTAAGTTTCCTTATACTCAAAGTGAAAGTGTGTTTGTGGTCGGTCGAAAAATAAACTTTCAACAAAGAGCAAATATTAAGTTCTGTTTTAAACTTCATAAAACTTTTACCGAAACGTTGATGATTGTTTGTCACGTAACAAAATGTGACAGAGGTTTAAGCGATGGAAGGAATGTCGAGAGAACATACAGGTCGACGAAGATTCAGCTCCTTCGATAACCGTGGTTATTGAAATTAACTTTGAATTCATGTGAAATGAGTCGAAATTTCCATTGTGTGTGCATGGTTTGCTCCAATGTGGGCCCAAAATAAATATAAATTTTCGATCTTAAAAATCACATTTTAACCAATACCCACTCTCCGTGTTCGCTTGATTGGTACGCTAAATTTAACGTTTTCAGTAAAAATCTATTGCCGATGAAAGAAATCCAGAAGCCGCCGACCGACATGAAGGTCATCCCGTTCAACGATAATATCTCCGCTTTCTGTAGACCAAATGTCATGACATTTTTGAATTCAAGTTAAGAAATAATGTAACTTTTCAACGCTGTATAAGTAACATTTAAGCAGAGATATAAAATATTCCAAAAGTTCTGTTCATTTTGAAATGTACCTTGGAATATAAAATAATCTAATCTAATATAATATTATAAAGAGGTAAAGTTTGTGAGGTTGTAGGGCTTAATCTCTGGATCTTCTGAACCGATTTTGAAAATCATTTTACCAATAGAAAGCCACGTTATTTGTGAGTGTTATATGCTATATATTAATCTGAAAAATGAAAAGGCTTTTTCGTGGTAGTCGGATTTGCAAAGTAAGTCGGTAAAAAACGGTTGAACGAAAACGTTTCTTATGAACGCTGCCTTAAAGATGAGAGATACATTATTGAGTTCTAGAGAAAAGTTGTAGAGCTTGATAATGCCTAGAAAAAAGTCAGCGAGAGCATATGTCTAACTTTTATATTTAAGTCACAAAAAGTAGTTTTAAACATATTGAAAAAATAATATTAAATTAATAATAAAATTCATATACGAGTTGATGGGGTCGTGGTAGGGGAAGGGGGACGGAAAGAAGTGGTATGGGACGTGGTGGTAGGGGAAAGGGCAGCAACGCGCAGGTTTACGTTTAGAAAGGAAAAGAAAGTAGGGGAATAAAAAGGGTAGTGCGGGAAAGGGGTAGAAGAGAGGCAGGGGAATTAGAATAGGTGGTTGATTATGGGATCATAGGGATGAAAGGTTGTATACATGTAAATGGGATTGAAGGGGGCAGGGAAAAGGGCTGGTAAAGTAAGAATAGTTTGGCGAAGCGGGCAGGGGAATGGGGGGCACCGTAAGGTTGGTTGGAGAAGGGGGACAGAAGAAGAGGGGTAGGAGATTTGGAGGTAGAGTAGAGTGGCATGGGGAAGGTGTGGCAGGGTAATGGTGGGCGGGGGAAGGAATGACAGGGGAAGGGAGAGTCAAGGAGAAGGGCAGCAACGCGCCGGGTACCAACTAGTATATTATATTTGGAATATCGATTTGAAACTCACTACATCACTATTGTGAAATATTATATTTCATATCTTGTAGTATTTTCATCGATGTTTTTGTAGATGGATGTTGTGTTTGTGTTAAAGTATCCCCTTGTATCAGTTTACGTCTATTCATCATAAAAAGACACGTCGTCTACAAAGAAACATTGATCTCAATGGCAATTATAGAGAAAATTAGTAAAATATTCAAAATTACTACGAATCCTTAAAATAAAAGGTAGTGAGAATAATTTATAAACTTGATCCCTTTCCCACGGACGTACTGCTCATCGCCAAGCATGGTATAATATAGATGACTATAGTTCTTACTTACTTTGATGTTATTCGTAAGGTGAGTTAATTCATATTGAAGGCATTAAACATTCTATGTCATACTTCATATCTTCAAAATGTTGTGTAACTACGCTTATAAAGCATATTCTATTGTTCTATGCTTGAAACACCGTGATTTTGTAGTAAAAACAAAAGTCCATTATATAGTCCGTTTACACCAAACATTCGCTGACTATTTAACATTTCTATGCTGTTAAGACAGAGTTACAGACGAACCGTAGATTATAGAAAAATTAAGTTTCTTTTTAAACTAACTTATTCTGCTTTTATGTTTTCAACCGAAAAATTTTCAATTGCAAACCCTTTCTAATATTATAAGATCCACATAGAGAACAATACATAAGCGTGAAATTTGAGATTTGAAGAACTCTTTAATATCCAGCTAATGATGTCTTTTTTCAAGCATATTTTCGAACATCAGAAATGAACTTAAATTGTTCCCCTTTGATTCTAAATCGCACCGAACAACTTCAAAGAATCAAATTAAATCGATCCAATTACAAAACAGTTGCATAATCGAAAATTCCCCTCTTGCACAAACTGAAAACTCAATATTTGATACAATTTTTAAAAATTGATTCAAAAAACCAAATCAGCTAGCAACAATAGTCTGTAGTTGAGAGATTTATTATCGCCACCAGAAATTGGTGACGCACCCTCAGTCATGTGCGTTGAATACCGCGAAAAGGGTTTCAATGACAAAGATGCTGAAATTGTCTCACTAGCTGACATCAACGGAAACGGAAACTGTGCGCAAACCTATCACATTTTTTTCGCGTGAAATCTGCATAAAAGTTTATTTTTATTTTTATTATTGTGATGCAAAACATCAACCGCTGCTGCCGATGGTGTCAATGCTTCTTGATATCTGAGTGGTGGCTGGTGGCTACAAATGACTTTGTTTGTGTTCTGAAATACGCGAGGGAATTAACGCTTCTTATCGTGAGCTCATATGCCGCGAAAAATTGTTTTCTATGGGCTGATAAAATACGAGTACAGCGAAAAGCTGTTGCAAAATCGAATTTGTTGCGAAATTTGCATACCTTTTGATGCAAAACGCAATGAAAAATAAAGGGTTTGAATATGAGCTTTCCTTAGAACTACTACGAGTACATTTCAAAAGCGGTACGCATTTAAATTTATTACAGGTTGCATTAAATTTAATTAGGGCGTGAGCTGAAATTTGGAATACATTGATAGCGTGATTGTGCGGATTTTTAAAGCATGGTGGAAGAGAGCTAGAAAGCATAATAAAAAGCGTTGTTAAAATGCAAATATTTAATAAATTTACAACTAAAATTTAGGGCATTCTACTTCAAGATTCTTTGCATAAGCTTTATATGCTTTGGTATATAAATTAAATAGTTGAAATACTACTTTTTTTTGGTTAAAGCATGCTCTATGCTGTACTGGCTAATTCGAATATAAACGATTGAATAGTGAAATTGATTAAATTTTTAAATTATTTTTACAGTCTCCGTACCATCTGCATTTGGTATCATTTTAGTTCACCAAATAAAAATGTTTTCAATACAAAAACCAACAAAAATGTGTCGTTATATACGGCCACATCGTCATACCAATTATCAGATGATATTTTATAAATTGTGAGAGAAGTAGGTGAGCACATCCATCAGATTGAAACTCCTAATATTGAACGCGTTGGATGGAGCGGAACTAGCAAGTAATGATAACTAACTGTATTTTCTCATTGATTGGAGAGATGATAAGTTGACGGTATTTATATGAAATTTCCAGAAATGTCTTTACTGTCGGGCAATGCATTGATGAGAAAACGGATGCAGGATTCTGTTTCCCCGACAAAACCAAAAGAACTATTAACTTCTACATTGACAGCAGTAATTAAAGCATTAAACAAAGAGAAGCTAATCTGACTCTGTCAGACGCTGCAACGCCAAATTTTTTCCGAACTACTTGTATATAATGACAATGTGATATGGATGCCTGAATATAGTAACATAAAGAACAGAGGACGCAGCAGAGTTGTTTGTCTAAAACAATTCGCAGAGCTTGACACTGCCATGTCAAATCCAGCTGTAACCTAGACTTATTTTTAATACAGTCAAATAAAGTACATATTCATATTGACATGAAACACCCAATTTTTTTGATGCTCTCATACAAACCGCCCGACCACTTTCTATACTATTCACACAGAGTTTTAATAGTATTATTAGTTTGTTTGATATATATTTGTTATATATTCTTAATCAACTCAACGAGATGAGTCGATCTAGCTATGTCCGTCTGTCTGTCCGAGTCAGGACTGTTGTTGCGCATTTTTGTGGACTAATTTTTATGGTATCCAGTTAAAAATTTGCACATAGGTACATTTCTTCTTATTGCAGTTTAATAGAGTGTCAAGATTTACCCGCCAAGCTCACTTTTTGGGGTAGCCCCCATACAATCCCACCGCCCACTTTTGACTTTTTGTATGAGAATCTTTTTTATTGTAGTCAATATCAACTTATTAACTGATATGGTAGCTTCTTCTGAACGGACGTTCCCATATACATTATCTGATGAAACACGCCCACTTTTTGGTGTAGGCCCCATACAAACCCACTGCCCACTTTTGTGTTTTTACATGAAAAACTTCTTTAAAGTCAATATTAGGTTGAAATGCGATTTAGTGGATAACCGCTTTATATACATATACAAAAGGGCGTTTCCCGCCCACTTTTTGAGGTACACCCATACAAACCCACAGCTCACTTTTATGCAATTATATGAAAAACGTCAATATCAACTTTATGATCGATATGCTGTCATCTTATAGATGGTCGCTTCATACACAGCTACTAGTGGGCGTGTACCGCCCACTTTTTGGGGTAGCCACTGTTTAAACCACCCACGTTTATGTTTTACAGTACGATTTAAAATTTCATGTGAATAGTATTAGGACTGTGGTTCAACCGAAGTTAACGTTTTTCTGGTTACCTTTTGTTTAGAAATTTTTTTTATTGTAGTCAATATTTAAATATGGCAATATTTAAATAGTGACTTCTTATGGATGGGCTCTTCATAAATATATGCATACATACCACATGTCCACTTTTCCATCAACATAAAATTTGAAGTAGTGGTTTCTTACGGGTGGGTTCCCACTTTATTGTTGTGTCTTCTTATATATCAGTGGGTTTGATCGCAACACTTTCTAGCGTAACCTCCATACAAATACACCACAGACTTTTGGAAATTTGTACGACAAACCGTGTGCTTTCTTCTATAAGTATTGTGAACTTTTCTTTTATTTCTCCTCAATATGGAGACAAAGATCAGAAAACCAAATTGAAGCAAACCAAATCTTTATGCGGATATTCGCTTTGTTAAATAAAGATGCACAATGAACTTTAAGTGAGGTCTAAGTGCAGTGGTACTTCGACGCTCCTTTCTGAAAACATGCTAACATAGACAAACGGTCACGACTTATGTAGTTGGTGATACCTCCTTCTGGGTGTAAAAAACTTGGTTGACTTTCTATATAGGTATGGTGTTTTTCTTTTAAACTGTACCACTTGGAATTGAAGAAAAATACTGAGTGTTTAAATATGATTTCGGGCATGTGGGCGGACGCGGCTGGCTCGAATGTGGCACATTCTGAAAATCCAATTTTCGACAACTTTTTATTTAGAGTATACGAAAACGATTCATGTTTAATCGAATTAGTCGTTCGGATGCACGATTATGTCGATCGTAAAATGGACGTAGAGCATGGTAACATTCCCGAACTAAACCACGATTGTCGAAACCAATTTGCACAATTTGCAAGTGTTGTTCTGTGATTAGTCTATTCATGATAAAATGGCTAACCAAACTCAGGATAAATGATAATAATGTTGGCGTCTGACCAATTTATGACAGTTTGATCCCTGTCGGCAAATAGAACCTTTAAAAAATAACATCCTATATATACTTATTACACACTGAGCATGAAGAGAATAAAAACTCACTTTAAGAAATCAAACGAAATATTTGATAAAGTCAGAAAATATGTATATGACAAATTGATGGTTTTATTAAAAATTGTTTTATGCATCGTGCTTGATTAATGAAACTAAAATCTGAAATTTTGGATTCCTTATATTAAGTATGATTTATTTGTTTTAAAACAGTCAATTTATCTGCTTGGTCATAAAAATATAGTGATTGCCCATTAATAATAAAAATTCACAATAATATAATTTTTCACGTTTTTTTTTCAAAATATATCCCCGGAAACCGCCATAAATGCAAACTAGAGTTGTAGATAATCTTTTCCTAGCCATGTTCAAACAATTTATATAAATCCTAACCATAAGCAAGACATGGCGTACCCTCTGTACCTGAGTTACACAACAAATAAGTGCCAACATGAAACTAGGCTAATGTTAGGCTTGTTAAGTCTCTAGGAAATAGTGCATCTGGAAAGCCGGATAAATAGAAGAGCAGCCTTGGCTTGATATTGATTTATTGTTTAATTATAAGCATCCATATCTCGTTGTCTTGAGAAGTTAGAGTCTTCAAATTCTGAATATACCTATGCAATATGTGTATCGTATCTTTATTTCCACGACACTGAAAGATATGAACCAGTAAACTTCAATTCTTTTAATACAAAAGTCGCATAAAAAGCAATATATAAATAAGTCAGACAATGCTAACCTTTCTTTTTCACACTCCCTCTTCAAATACCAATAATGGGCAGCATTATCGTTGTCAATATTCGCAGTAACAATCAGCATGTGGTCGCATATCCTGAATCCTTGCACGCGCCAACAACTACTTTCACTCTTTCACTTCAAGTGCTCGCCAAATTGAATTTGAAATTATTGCGAAACTATTTCGCTTAGATTCGTTTAACCCTTCAGCAACAACAGCTTTGACAAAATTGCACTAAATCAAAAATTATACTTTATATAAATACAAAAGAAGAAGAAATTCGAATAGCAGAATGCGGAAATAGGATAGCCGACAGTTCGAGACCCTGTGGCCATAAATCTCAGATAGTTAAATATTAAATTACGCAGGGATATTCGTTCGGAAGTAGGGAATCCTTATGCGCACGAATGAACCCTTTCGGTTGACATTTGCGTTGCGTTCGAGCTCCGTTTATGAATAAAAATTTGAAGTTACGAGTGTTTTCTCTGTTGATTGTTGCGCTTTGGTCTGCTATGGGACGACCCCTTCGCTTGTATATATGAGTGCCTACCCAGGGTGCACGCAGCACGACAGGATCGGATTTTGTTTTTTCTGCAACGCACCGGTTTCGGTTGCGTTCGTTCCTTTTGTTCGTCCTTGTTGTTGTCGTTCAACGTTGTCGTCCTCAGCGCCCGTTTATGTGTCGATAATGAATAGTTATGGATATTTAACATGCTGAGGGTTACCGTCCTTCAGTATCACAGCCTCTCTTGTCATCGCATTATCGAAAGGATAATGCGTTATTGACACAATGATGCTGTCCTAACTGCCGCTGTGTATGATTTCAATTACTTCGCCGCATTGTATGGAATACAATTTTTATGTTTTGTTTGCATTTTGTTTGGTTTTATTATTAAATTTATACTTGTTTGTTCGTTTAGTTTTTCATTTTTATGCCAATGTGTGTTTTTGTTTGGTTTTTCGATGGAACAATTTCGTTGTTGTTGCAATCGTCATAATTTAATAAAAATTATATTTATGATAATATTGATGGTTCCACTTATGATAATGGTTGCAGATTGTTGTTTATATGCATTTAAATATATATAAGTATGTATATGTGTCTTAAAAGAGTTTAGAGAATTCCGTTTTTAAAGCTATTTAAAAATTTTTTAGAAGGCCATTCAAGGATTTTTCTAACAAAAATGATAATTTGAAGATTTAAGATCTGGTCGAGTGCTACACTAAGAGGGCTTACTAAGTTTTTTTTTGTATCCTCGTCACTTTAAATGTCAGGTGCATTCGAATTCACAGGAATATTTTGGTGCCCTCTGAATAATAAAATTACAGACGATGGGGAAAAATTTGGTGAATATGGTAAAATGTGTACACCGTTATGTTGTCATAATCGGAGTCAAATCTTTCCAACTGATCCGCCCAATATACGCCTGTTTTAACTTTAATCTTTTGATAATAATTGATATGAATTAACAGCTTCCAAAAAAAAAGATGGCCTTAACTCGGAGCATCTAGACGAAAAAGTTAGGAAGATCTTTATCTACAAAATTTTGTTTTGTTAGTAGCAGAAAATAAGCCTATCACATTTCCCAAATATTCACATTCGATGCCCATTCATTCGAACTCCGATCGTCTATTATCAGACCATGCATTTTTTTTTTTAAATTCTACTGAGATTTTTTTTGAATGGCCGGAACCGTGTTTCAATAAAGTTGTCCAATATTTTATGACTAAGGTCGAAGGAGCAGAGACCCTATAAACGTTTCTTTAATGAGGCGTTGAGTTCTTGAACGATTTACTAATAACCACACCGTATTCGATTTTACCCATGTTTGAAAAATATGCTAGCTGACTATTTGAGAGTCACCATTTGAAAGAAAGTACTTACGATAAATATGAATGGTTTGATATTATTTTAAAACCACAAAGTCGATTAATAATTATATGTATTATTTTCAAAATTTTTTTAAAAAAACCACTTTCAGTATCAATAGTTTATTGCAGTATGATGTCCATGCTTAGTAGGCATCCTAGACATCTTTGAAGATATTTTGGTAGGATATTGGTTATTGTTGTGGTTTCTGGTCATACGAAAGATCGGAATTATCTTTCAGTGATATATAATTTAGACTTTGCGTAAATCCTGGTAGAGAGCCCCGATAATCTAGAAAAGAAGCGCCAAAAAACAACTAAAAACATTTTTTCCGACTATTTGTAAGTTTAATGTATGCACCTCTTAATCGTATAAAGCTCCATACCTATTATTGTAATAACACGTTTTTTACCAATCCTTAAACAAAGTTTATAAAGTAATAAAGAAGAATTTGTATATGCAACCTTTTACTCCTCAAGATAACGACTCCAAATTTGGAATGTTTCTAACATCAGTACTAGGATAACAATCTATAAGACGCAGATAGTTCCGGTCCTGCTGAATAGCGCAGAAACGTGAATCCTGACATTAACGGAGTGTTCGAGAGGAAGAAGATTCTTCGTAGGGTTTTTGGACATATTACGGACGGACATATTACAACGGAGCTCCAACACGGAGTGTTTTTATCGAGCGCCTACACTTAATTGGTGCACAACGTCCGAGAGGGCAATCGAGCATGCGTTTTTAATGAGCAAGACTGGGAAGATTTCCGCAAAATTGGTATTAAACAGCTGGCGGCAGCGATCACTATACTATAGCGGTTGATGCGCCTTTCTACGTGCGGCCATGATCGATAAACGGATGCAGCGCCACATTAGTAAGTAGGTAAGCTTTAGATTAGTTGCAATATTGCAATATTTGTAGTATTTTGTGTACCGTATAATACACTTTTTGACCGTCAAATTAGTGGATCTAATTAAAAATACGGACGGTCTCACATATAGCCGACCCGAAGTCGGTTGGGTATTTTAGTTTTCAAAGAATTAGATGACGGTCCAATTTTTATTTCGCCACTCACCTGCTTTCTGTCTGTCTGTCTGCGTTTCAATATCGGGCTGAGTGCCATTCAATCACAAACTTAATGATGCAGATTGCTCATAATTTTACGGTAGTCTAATGATAGATTGTACTTATCAGAAACAAATTTGTTTAAAAACTATAAGCGTCTTTCGACATCACGTCATGTTATCTATCGTAATGACTGTTACTCTTTAATATACAGTACTTGGTTACATTTTCTTGTCTTACACTCGCTCTTAAAGGTGATTTTGTAAGACAAGTATTTCATTATATATTTACCACAACATAATTCAAACCAGTTATACAGTACGTTGCTATTTTAAAACCGCATAAATTAAAGTATTTATAACGAAAACTACCCGCTAAGTATACTAAAGCTATTTATTGCGTATATCAGCGAATAGAACATAAATATTTATTAATGAAATTAACTGTTTCGTAGCAAAATAAAATTAAAATATTACAACGTCAGAAGTCATTCAAATAATTAAAATTCATAAAAAAAAAAAATGTTGAAACCAAAAAGCAATAAACCCTTTCTGTATTAAAGGGGGAACAAACGCGAACATCTTCATCCACAAGTTGCCTATCTAATGTATTATACTTAGTTGACTGCTCAGCGGTTTAAGCCAGTGAAAAGTACAATTTACGCCTTCTTGACGCTTTCAAATTTATAGACAACGCACAGCAGTCCAATCCCCAACTCCAGAAAACGACGGGAGTTACTATGTACAATACTCATAACTCAGACTTCTACTTAAAAAAAGAACAGCTTCAGTGACGACAATCCACTTTTTGGCAAGTGATTAAAAATTATCAAAATGCGATGATCAGGCAAATTTTCGTGAATGGTATGCGGTTGTAGAATTCGAGTGGTATTTCAATAATGCGTATACGCAGCGTATAAACGAGGAGTCTAACAAAACTACGCTGAGTTGATTAGAAAAAAAATAGACAACAAATGTATTTAGTTTTTTATTAATATACTCTCCACACGTAGTCTGAATAGTATTACAATTTTGTCACAAAAAGTTAGCTAACCTATTAATATATACTAGAGTTCTCCCAGTGGTCGAAATTCGACATTTTGTCTAAAAAGTACCCAGTAATAAGAATATCCATAATATAAGACTATCACGGAAAACCCTTTCGCCACTAAATCAAGGCCGTATCGAAAGAGCGGTAATAAGTGAATCTTATTACCGCCTTTTTGCTGTGTATGACCGCTTTTTTACGTTATAATTTTACAGTCTCTGCTCGTGTCACTTTTCTGTTTTATATATTTATTTGATTCCTCTTCTTTTAAAATTTCACCAACATAAACTCTATCAAAACACACTCTCCTGATGCTCGCCAACATGTTAGCAAGTGCGCTCACAACAGTTTCGAGCCTAACGTCGAACAGTGCGACCAACTTGTAATAATGTAAGTCACCCTTCAGAGCGCGACAGAGATGGAAACTACGTTTTTTTTTTTTTTTTTTTTTGCTATATTCTACCAATTGAAAACAGAAGAAATCGAAAGGAACCAAAACAAAGAGAGCAACTATGCGGAATACGATACTTCATAGGTAATATTTAATAAGCATACAAAGATGAAAATAAGAAGAACATGGAAAAATAAAGGTACTCTTTTACATTGCGTGTACACAGCGGGGCTAAACAAAAACCACATATTTCTGTGTGTTGCTTATTTCTATGACATCACTCACGTTAATTTTGTTGTAACTTTTTAGTAAATTGAGAGAGCTGAGAGAGCGTTATCTTTAGGACGCAGTACTTTCGAAAAAATTATTTGTCTGTACTCCACTTCACAACCTTTCTAATAAATTGAAACCAAGCGAATAAGTTGCTTTAAGGGGGTTAAATGGGTGTGAATGTTTTGCATTTGCCTATTTACATATAGATATACATTTCTTTTAGTCTGTAGATTCATCTGTGAAAACAATCCTGAAAATCGTGCTTTTGTATTGTAGCTTCTCAATTTCTACATGAACTACATCAATTAACTACCGCATTGCTACTGAAGACTTTTCGCTTCCACATTTTAAAATTATTTTTTTTTTGGAAATAATCAGAAATCACAAGAAGAGAATATGGTGCTGTTCGAATTTTTTCGATGCCAGGCGTGTTAGCAAGAAATATTCGAAAATTTTTGGTGTGCAGTCTTGAGTATGCTGTTATTCTGTATACTGGCCAGTTTCTCTCTGACCAGCAGAATTCTTTGTGTACAGCAGATCATTTTACAATATTCACGACACAGCCATGGCATTTAATCCCGGTTCCTCAACAATCATTTCATGTGTCAATCGTGGCTGTTCTTCAACTTTAGCCTTTACCAGGGCCACATTTCTCCCGTCGGTCGAAGAACTTGGCCGCCCTTTTCGAGTCTCGAGTTTCTTTCGGTATCAGTAATTTTATGTTTTCCCGTCTCCATGCCGTTCGAACTTCATGAAGTAAAAAAAATTTATGTCGTAAAACAATTGTGAAGCGTCGACCACTTTTGTATTTTGTAAGAACAAATAAAATACCAGCAGACTTTTGTTAGTCCCCCGGTATATTTTAAGATTGGGTAGTGCCAGACACATTTCATGCCTCAATGCCAAAGCGACATGGACCGTGTCATGGATTGCGCACAATTTTTAATGAATTTCTATGCTATAAAGTAATTTAAATCCACAGTAAAGGGTGAAAGTATTTAAGTAATACGTGTTACATTGAAAATTTGCATATGGCTGCGAGTGTAAAGCATTCAACTGCGTCTTTATAATAACATAATTTCAAAATTATATTCTTAATTGCGGCGGCCGGAAGTATGTGTAGCGCATAAAATGGCGTCGTTGGCAGCGGATGTGAGTACATGTGTGGTTGTAACGTATGTGATTAAGTGGTTTTTCCGGTTACATTTTCAAATGAATTGATTCGAAAACAAGGTGTAAAGGAACATCAGTACGTTTTAAATGTGCTCGAAATATTTTGTAGCCGCACTAAAGCTTGAACTTGCCACTTATGAAAATTAAATAAATTGAATTTAATTTCAAACATAATACGAAAATGTGTTCACTAAAGAAAAGCATAAATGAATTCATTTGCAATTCAATGCATTCATTATGTTTGTTAGCTCAAGCAACTCCCGAGAGACAATGAATGAAATGAAATGAAACTCGGAGGTATTCAATTAAATTGGCATAAATTATGCGGCTTTTGCTTCAGAAGAATTTCGGTGCCCAAAGAAAATGTTCTCCATTCTGAGCGTTTCGAATGCATGAAAGTGTACAATTTTGACAGCAAACGAAATGAATTTGTTATGCGCAGTCAGCCAACTGTATCAACTACATAGATACAATTCATTTATTGAAAAGGTGAAATAATCTCAAACAAGTATGCTCGTACTAGCACAGGACAGTCATAAATCTTCTGCAGTTGACAAACGAAACGAAGCATTGCACTTCACTTTTACTTTCACTTTTTTTCTTTTTCCTACTTCTCCAGCAAATGCAAATTTGAAATAAGTGTGTGAAAATTAAAATGAAAAAAGAAAATTTTTGGTTTTCCACCCTACTCAAATGCCATGATGTGACCTCGCCTGTCGCTGAATTATGACTTTTTAATACCGCCATCATCATCACCATCACCATCGCCATCGCTATCACCAACAACAACGTTGTCGTTCTTTGGATTAGCGGCGCCGTTTCAAAATCGAAAGATATAAAATTTCAAAGCAATAAAAGGCGTCAAGCAATTCGCGCTGATAAGGCAGCCAGCCACGTTCCAACGTACGCCAATTGCTTCGCCCTATTTTTAAATTGAAGCGTGTCCAGTGGAACATATTTTGCCGTTTGTTTCCTTCCGATTGTAACTTTTTACTCTTGTATTTTGGTAATTGTACAATATAAACTTGTGCTAAGTATATACCTACGGTGCAATACATGTAAGCCCGTAACGACTATTCGTGTTGGCCATTAGTCTAAACTCTTATTCGTGTTTCCCGGTGCCTTTTTGGTTTTGAAATTGAGTTTCACGAATTGTTCTTAATGAGGTGTTAATGTTTCGTGCATTTTTTATACAATTTATTGGTTAGATAATTGCTAAGGCGAATGTGCCTGGTTTTGCTACAAAAATTATTTCTTTTAGAATTGCTGTGTGGAATAGATAGAAGCTTTGCTTCAGAAGAATTTTGTAATTGTTGATATAGTCGAATACCTATGTTAGAATAGTTAAAAGCAATCTTATGTCGTGCACATTTATGTATATGAAAAGACAGTTTGATTTTCTTAGTATAGCTTTAGCCATTGTCAGAGAACCCATAAAGTGTATATAAACTCAAAAGAAAACCAACGAACTGGACGGTATTTTTCCAGCTCCAGCCATGAAATCTCATCAGCAGTTTTTTGTTTGATAACAATGTACAATTAATGTTTCATAATGTAGTGCAATGAAACTAATATGGAGAAATTGCAATCTGACGCGCTCATTTAACCAAATGCCTAGAAAAAAGGTTTTTCCCTGCTTGAAACAAGAACCAGAAAAAACAAACACGAAAGTAGAACGAAGCACGATTTGTACCTATTTGCAAATTGTTCTTAAAACAAGCACAGATGTGCTTGAATTAAAGTAAAAACAATCTTAATTGCTAAAGAAGAGAACAAAATAATTGAGAGACGTGCACCGCGCTCTCTCCAATTCGTTCGCCTCGCAATATTCCTTTTGGTTGTTGTTTTTTTATTTAAATGCTTCTTCAATGCATACCGCGTAAGAGCGCGACAGAGATAGTATTTGTTTCTCTATTCTGCCAACTGAAAACAAAGAAACTGAAAGGAACGAAAAAGATAGCAGCTACGCGTTATAAGCTATCTTATACTACTTTTCCATTGTTAAGGGCGTCAGTTGCTATCAGTTCGCTTGGCAAGATAATATATGAACCATGAGTATATAAATGTCTATATTAAGTGTTAAATTTATCTATTAAAAATTTTGTTTTCAGTTTTAAAGAGAGGATGTCAGTTCCATCTAAAGTTTGTTCTTGGTTTGAGACAAGTTTTTCAGACCATGTTGTTGTATGCAATGGAAAGCACGCCCTTTATAAGGTATGTTCTTAATAAAAATGTCAGCACAGGCCAAAAAAATAGCTTATATTTTTGGTGCATAAAAATATAAACCTTTTTTTTTTTAAAACTGCGAAATTTAGCTTAAATATTTTAAATTTTTTTCAGACTTTGAGCTCCACTACTGCATCTTCATCCTTTGAATAATGAAAATTCATATGTTAGATTTAAGCATATTTAGTTAAGTGTAATTTGCTAATCCTTGTTTGTAATTAATTTCATTAAATAAATCTACAAAGGAGCAGAATTTGTTCATATTTTAAGAACAATGCAAAATGTTATTGAAACATGTTCGCTTCGTTCACAATTTTTGTAGGTTTCTGCTTGAATCAAGCACATCTGTTGTCAAAAGTACGTCAAGCACGGATGTTGCCACTTCAAGCATAATGTTCTCATTTCAAGTCCATGATTTATGTTTATTTTGGTATGTTTTCGAGAACTTTGGAACTTTAATCTAAAACAATTCGTTCATAGTTTATGAAAAATGCGTACTTATTTCAATAACAACCGAAATCGACTCATTCAAGATTTTGTATTATTAAAGTAAGAGCGCTTTGTTCTTGAAAGAAGCACGGATTGATCTCGAAAACATACCAAAGTAAACTTAAATCAAGATATTTTGAAACTTGGAAAATGTGCTTGCAATGAAATCAAGCACGGATGTTGTCACTTCAAGCACGATGTTCTCATGTTCAAGTTGACTGTAATAAAAAGTTTTTATAAAGAGCTTCACTTAAAAGATTGCGTTGTATACCGACTTGGCGATTTTGAACTAATACCGATAACAAAGAGTATTTATACTTATTTTCAAAAACTATTATACGAAAACTTAAGGACTAATTCCCATATTTGCACATACACAGTAAGGCAGACTGATGAACACGACTAGATCAACACATCTTGTCGAATTAAGCAACACTACAGAAAATTTATTGGGTCTTTGACGTCTCCTGCTGTATGTTACAAATTCTGTGATAAAGTAAATATACTCGTACTAGAACAACTCACTTTCTGAGTAGATCTTGTATATAATTTACAATGTCTCAAATACTTCATTTCATACATTGCAGAATCAGTGAAAAAATTAAAATACTCTGTATGCACTAGACATGATAATAATTTGTTTCTAATCACACTGTAAAATTAATAGCTGTTTAAAATAAAACCGTTAATTGTGTGATTTTATAACTGTTATTTTAATCACTTATTTTTCTGTTAAAATCACGGCTATTTCTGTGAATAGAAACTGTGCCAAATAACGTTAACATAAATAGCAATGTTTTACAATAGCAATTACATGAAAACTATTTTTGATAATGCCTAATGCACTCTAAAACTCAAAACATACTCTATTTGCAGGTACCCGGCGTGCGTTACTACAGCTAACAAAAATATATAGCTGGTCTATGTATCATTTGGAGAATAATGGTCTGGATGGAGTTCCTTCTCATGATATACCTTCGGGTTGGAGTGAGCTTATATTCGCCAATTTTGCTTGTTTACATTGCCCGTTAAAATAGAAATAGGCCTCATAAAACATTAACATAAGGCTTAACATGTTGTTGCGCTCTTCCACCAATTGAACGATGTTCGGAAGAAATTCCAAGCAAAACGCATAAGTGTGAAGCCTATCAATACTAGGATGCCTCGAAGAAATATAAAGAAGACGAACAACCCTCGTATTATTGTACACAAGTACGAGTATGTATGTTACAACTATGACATCATGCTAAAACTTCATCTTATAAATCAACGCCTATCATTAACGCGCCAATGATATATTATTGCATTACATTATACTACTCTGGACAATTAAAACTTTTTCGCTAATGACTTCGCAGGCGAACTATTACCGAAACTGTGCCAAAGAAAATGCAAACAGTTGTCGAAACTTTCACTGACAGTAAATCAAAATTATGAGTTTTTAATAAATGCACACAAATAGAAAAAAACAAATCTTTGGCACGACAATAAATCAAGCGACAAACTAAAGAAGCATTAAATCACCAATAAATACAGACCCCAATTTGAAATTTAAACAACAATTGATAAACTTATATCTGTAAATTTGTAGAATCCATTGAGCATTTCTTTTACACACGATTAAATAATTTCTTTACAAAATGGTGCAAGTAGAAAAAAAAAAAACGAATACGCACGCATATTTATCATATGAGTTCGAAGGGATCTTTTGAATGTTTACCTAACATAAATATCGCTAATATTGATAAAGTTCTTTGCATTTGCAAGAAAATTGCAATAATTTGTAAAGCTTTGGCACAAAATTACCCTTTGGCAAACAAAAGCGCAAAAACATTTACGCCTAATGATGCCATCATAAAAAGGACAAAGAACTATGAGGCACTGTCAGAAATATGAAGAGTAAACTAAGTTTATATGCTTACTTTTGACTATGAGAAATTACAAGAAGTTTCATACTTTCTCCCAAAAAATACGAAATCAAATGTCATCGATAGCCACAGCAATGTTTCGACTGAGTGTGGACGGAGGCGTGACAAAAATCCAATCAAGTTGTATAAATACGAAAAACTATTGGACTAAAGGACGAGAACAATCAAACAGGACTGCTGCACATTTGTTTGCCCTTTGTGCTGTCGTAGCAGAAAAAGGCGTTTGCGAAGGAGTAGGGGGGCATGTCACTGATGTGCTTTATTGCAATTTACAAAAGAAAGGACAACAAAAACAACAATTTTGGCATAAATATCATAAATACTTTCAGCCACATAGCGAAGTGCAGGAATTAGGTGTGTAATGTGCTGAGAATGCTATAAATATTTTTTGTGTGTGTTATTTTTCCTCAATTTTTCGTTTTGTTTTTCGGAAAATATTTACAAATTGTTTCCACTTCGTTTGAGATTGGATTTAAGATTCTTGGTCGGTTTGTTGCCGCCATCGAGCTTTGAGGGTGACTGTCAGTTGAAGTGTTCGCCTGCATTGACATTTGTCATAATGATTTTGCCATAAACACAAAATGCTTACAAATATTAACAACATTAAAAGAGACTCCTTACAAATGGAGATATTCAAAATAAGTATGCTGAAGATATAGGCGAAGTACCTTACAGATGATAGGTATTTACGCAGTTGGAATTGGTTTAAGATGCTTACAACATCATAAGAAAACTTATAGAATACATACGTGTATGAATAGTATATATAACAATAAAGTTACTTTATTACTTTTTCAGCAAGTTCCCAATTATCGGTTGCTGGAATTTCCAGCATCTTGTTCTCATCTGGGTTTTTTGTAGCTCGTAGTGCTTGAGTCTACACTTTTTTCGCAGCGATTTGTGATTGATTTCTGTTAAACGATTTCTGGGAAACTGTGTAACTTCCGTTAACTCGCTTTTTAAGGATCTTCCATTTTCTGGACGTGCTGATGGTGGTTCTTCATCTGGAACGATAACCATCGTGACAAAGCTTCTTGAATCTGCGCCCGAGATCGCCATTTTAAAATCACTGAACATACAATGTTGTACATTGTTGATTTCCTTGACGCAAATTCAGTTAAAAAATTGCACTACGCAGAAGAAAAAAAACAACACAGAAATTATTTGTGTTTGTTATTGTTTTGTTATTAGCTCTGTTCACGGATACACAAAATTTCCTACAAGACTAAAGGTGAAATTCTCCTTTCGCACAGACCGTCCTAGACGCGACGATGGTTTGCAAGTGGACACCAAGTAATTCATCTTGTCCTCGTTCATCCGAAAATGTTTCTCAATCTCCGAGAACGATTTGCTAACTCGTCGTTCGTTCGTGGCTATGATGTCAATGTCACCACATTCACCAGGTTCAGCGGCCATATAATCGGTGGTGTGTTTCTTTGTTGTCTTGGTCACGGGTCTTGTCATACATTGAATATTTGGTCACTGATCGTTCTTTTTGGTCTGAAGTCACACTGAGGCTGTCTTATATGTGTAAACGTATGTAGCTTCAGCCGTTCACACAGTAAGCGGAATAGATTTTTATATCAGACAGCGGATGTCTTGTATAGCATAAATAACACTGAGATTCCAATCGTTGGGCATGCATTCATCGGACCATCCTGCATAAGAGTTGATGCTAACGCCTTACCATCTTAAATATTATGGTAAGTGAGAGAGTTTTAGATTAAAATCCTATGAGTTTTACCAAGTTAATTCCTGAATTAATTTGCAAGACTACATTTTCAAAGTTGTGGGAGTTATATTATTCAAATATTATTTTATATGCTATTAAGCAAATAAAATCTGAATCTATATTAAAAAACTATTTTAGGGGAGAGCTTTGTAGCTTGATTTTCAGATGATCGCATATTGCACAGGTTGTTTGTAGGTTGAACACTTTTTGGCTTGTACGTTGAACACCCCTGCATTTTTTTTTTTAACATGCATACGCAAAAGTTTCTTGTGTTCTCTTTCGACTGAAATTCTCACATCTAAAATATCTTCCGTCAACGGAAAACTTTAGGAAAAAACTATATTCTACCTACAAAGCTCTCTTCTACACATCTCTCGGTTTTATAGTCCCAGAAACCTACGATATCGATCCGGCTCAACGTTCTAATATATATAGCTATTAAGATTTCTTACACCTATCAATGTGTTCCTACACTTATATATGTACATATGTGTGTGTGAGGTATAAAAGTACACATTGCCTAAAAAGGGGAGGGGGAGTGCCACAGTTTTGTGGCTCAGCTAGACTAAAAATTCCAGAAAAGGCTTTCAAAATGCTAGACAAGCATGGCAATATCTCTGTGAAAAGTACTGCTACCGAAGTACTACTACTTCTATGTTGAATGCGTTCCATTTTCGCAGAATGAAGTTTTTGAGTAAATTTTTCACTTATGTTTGATCTGAAAACGATTGCATTTAACAACTCAAAAGGATAATTCGGCAATAAGTCAAATAGTTAGGGATGAAATAATATTATGCATGCCTGAAACGGCACTCGCAGCCGCGAACGATATATAACGATATATAATGCTCACAACTATTACTAGTAATGGTAAATCTAACATTTCTGCCTGAATTATCTTCCCAACTAAATTGCAATACAATTTTACTATTTATTTCCATATCATATCATAATCCTATGTAAATTAGCTTAAATCCCTTAAAAAAAATTTTCTTAAAACATTTGCAGCTCTCAATAATAAATCTAATTGTATCTTATCTGCTAAGTAACCCGCACCAAGTACAAATTTGAAAAGCCACACATCCTTAAGGCACAGACAGGCAGACATAAATTACTCAGGGCGACATATGCAAAGGCGTGTCTCAGGTAAAATTTATAGCAATGCCTAAATGGAAATCAAAACCTCTAAAAGAATCCTTACAACAATGCGCAAACATTTTGGGTAAAAAATAAAGTAATTAGACTGTAAAAATGTCTGCAAGTTTTACTCCTTTTTCTCGTTTTCAGTTGGCGCAGCTAGGACAAAGTGTGTGTTAAATTTTTAATTCCCTGCGAAAATTTATTGTTTCGCTGCCACAAATTTTTGAGATAATCTCAAAAGACGATGACGATGAGGACGACTTGGAAAAAGTTGCACCGCAGCTAAGGGATTAAAACGGCGAAAGGCACTTTCCAATTTCCACTTTCGCTGCGCATCTTATGCTACTTTAAAAAAGGGTTTTTCAATAAGGGCATATCCATTTTGTATTTAAATAAAACGTAGAATAATTGATATATTGGACAGAAATTTATACCAGGTATAGTATAAATGTTACATTTCAGTATGGAAATCGATATCGTTTATATGACCATCGCGAACACAATTGCAACTATCGTTTCTTTGTAGCCAGTTTACTATCCCTCTTCCACATATATCAGCATATTGTTCCTGAGCTTCTATAACGTTGTTGGCTTGTTAACATTATGAATGATAATTGAATGACCAGCTGTGCGGCATATGCCATCATCTTGTTGAAACTACAAATCAGTGATGCCTAGTCCATCCAATTCTGGCCAACAATTGTCTTCCAACACGATACGATAAAGAACTCCATTGACGAACATTTTCATTGACATGCAATTTAAACCACACGGTCACTTTTTATGGATGCAATTAAGGATGGAGTCTACTGAAGAGCATGTGGGTCCATTGCTGTCCCATAACGCTTACTAGGATTCTTGAAAAATCCATTAAACGAAAAATGAGATACATCGCTAAAGATGATTTTTCAATAAAATTCAGGATTTGCTTCAAACTTGTGCTGAGCTCAATTGGAAAACTTTCGGTGCTTCAAATGATGAAGTTCTTGAGTTAGGTGTAGGCCAAGATCTTTATGCAAAATTTGCCACAATGAGGTTTTAGAGATTCCTGTGAACTGCGGAGATCGACAAATTTGGCTCATTTTGAACTGATGCACTTACGGATGCAATATATTCGGTACTTCGACCGGTGCATTGTCTCACAGGCACAGGAACATCCAGTAGTGAATATGTTGTCACGCACAGCCCGTCTGCTGTTACGATTATTTTTACTGAAAATTGGAGTAAGAGCTCTTGAAGTTGTGCCCACCGACTCAGAATTTCGGTAGAAATAATTTCCAAATGTTGGTAGCTCGTGAACTTCACCAATGTAAACCTTGTCAGATGTTTTGACATTAACAAATCCTGAAAAAAATGTAAGTATTGAAATACAAATTTGTTATGTCCTTATTGAAAAACCCTTTACGTAGTAAAAGGATAATGCGGCAAATGCTTTCACAAGGAAGAAAACTACGAAGCGTAACGCGTAACTTACAAGTTTCACTCAATTTTTTGTAAGCCTTTTTTCTGCGCTGAATATAACTTTATGCACGATTGCAACCGAAAACTTTTGTGCGATGTTTTGTTGCCAACTGTACTGATTTGAAGATATTTTAAAATTCTCACAGGACATACCATACATCACAGGGACCAGTTAACGATGACATCGCAAAGCATTGCAGATAATCAAAGCAAATTCAATAGTCATGTTGCGCCTGGTAAGGACATCCGCTTCACTTGTCCACGTTGTACGTACGTACGTGCGGGGCGTGATAACATCCTGAGACTGAGTATGTGTGATAAGTGTAAAAGTGGCGCATCACCTGCCTTCTTACTTCTGGCCTGCACCCCTACCATATTCAATTGTTTGACGCCTTGTGACTACCACACATGTACTCGTATGTGACTGGTGTCCTGCTGCATTTAGCAATCAATCAAATGTGTTAACGAGTCTCGTGTCGAACTGTTGCTGAGTGGCGCTAAATGTTCGATACATTCTATTAGTACGTAATGTCCTGTTGCGATTTTCTGAGCAAACAAAAAAATAAGAAAACAAATGTCGCACGTAATTTCGTTTAGGTTAGACATTGGTTTGCTTTATTTTAGATGGTTTTCTATTGTTGTATCTTTTTGTTTTTCTTCATTGATGTTGATGATGGTGATTGAATTGAGCTGGTCCGCTTGTTTACGGATATGTGAGTGATGAGCATTAAATTAGATTTTAAAGGCACTTAAATTTTGTTGTTTTGTATTATAAAAGTCAGCTGTTATTTTGGAACCATATATCCTCAAAGCAGATGGTGAATTCAAAATTGTCATCCATTTTCGTCATTCCACATACAAATTTTGCAATTTAACAAACGTGGAATTAATCGAATATCATTTGGGTATTCAATAATAGTTTTTAAAAAATGACGAGATCAACATCGAATTAAGAGAAGTTTATTGAGGCACTGCTTCTTAGATATCAACCATAAAGTTTTGGACAACTAAATTTAAACGCATATTTGACGATGAATACCAACAATTATGAAATTAGGAGTAATCTACCTTTAGTAAAGGTCTATTTTCAAGCTCTAGTATGTATGTATGTATGCAAATGCAGTTGTATGTTTATACAAATGAGTACAGAGAGAGAATGTTTGTGTCTCTATTTAGCCAACCGAAAATAAAGGAACCGAAAGGAACTGAAAAGAGAGCCAATAGGCGTATTACGCCATGGTTCCAAAACTAAAGTGAGAAAGAGTCGGACGTAAGTAATGTTGAATTGTAAGGTAATCGTTAGACTGGTCTGTTTGCTTTCGCACAAACTTAATATACTATTTTACCTTTTTATATAGTGTTATAAATATTTCGTATTATTTTTAATGTATGCAATTTAGAGGACCTCAAGAATTTACCTGATTTTTCGTGAAAATTAATGTTTAATTAAATCAATTAGAAAAGAATATACATTTTATAGTATTGTTTATCGCTTAATAGTACTTTCATATCTTGCTGGCAGCATATAAAAACCACGTTTATTAAGCTACCCAAAAATTGATCCATTTCTTTGCATCTTCATAATAATGAAAGTTCTGTTCAGCCAGGCCAAAGTGCTATGTCGGCTGAATACGACGGATGTCCATTTGAGGGTTTTCAAGTTGAACCAGTTTTGCAACATGAAACTGAGCATATTGAAATATTTCTTTGGCGAATCTCTTCTCGTATTTCGTACAGTATTTCTTTAATACATTAATGCTCAAATGCATCAATTGTAGACAGTAACTATTTTGGAACCCATTAATATTCTTGGAGTTGTCGTAGTGTATATACTTTCAACGTGAGTCACTATACGTTGCAAAAAATCATTTCTCTTGTGTCGTTCCATCAACTGCTAATGATTTTGCAAGTTCAGATTGTGTCTGATCTGGGCTGTCATTGAGTAAAGCGTCAAATTTGTTTTCTAACTATTTCAGAGCGACAGATATATAAATAGGTAAGTGCAAAACGTTAATACCCTTTTTAACCTCCTTAAACCCGACATATTTGCTTGATGTTTTCTTTATTAGACAGATTGTGAAGAGGAGTAGGGAGGAATGTAATTTTTTTGTTTGTGACGCCATTGAAATAAGAAATAGATGCACTTGCCAACATGTTGGCGAGCATCAGTTAAAAGCGTGGATTCATACAGTTTTAGATAACATTTTAAAAGAAGAGGAATCATTATTTTTTTGAAACTGTTGTCCATCGCAACATGTTGAGCTCAACATGTTGGTCATACTTAACGCTCTCAGCATTAAAGAAACAGAGAAGAGAGTGAATACGATTATAGCGGCCAGTCTTATATATGTTGAGCAGAACATGTTAGTCGTACTTAACCCTATCAGCGTTATCAAATAGTGCTGAACTGTTTTGCAATGTCGCTATAATGGTTGAATTTCAACCACTGGGAGAACACTAATATAAATAAACAAATAAAATATTGTTGCAGACTGAACATGGTCGCCGTAAGAATTCTGTAGTGTAATAAAATTGCCCGGAAATACTCTTGTACACAAAATTCTACATGTTTACACTTCTCCGGAATGAGATATAATGTCATTTCAAACCTAATACTGAAGAATCACGGTTGCGTTATCACGCGATATAAAGAGTCTAGGTTAACTTCATCTGTCAGGAAACAGCGAGTAATTTGAGTAGCCGATATTCATTTATCATGTCTACTAAAGATATATACAATTTATCTATGAAATATGTACGAAATTCAATGTTAGAGGTTTTGGAATGATCTGAGACGAGTTTATTTCTACAATAATGAATTTAACAAAAAAACGATACCTTCACAAGTATTTGCCAAGGACTTGCTAAAATATAAACTAAGTGTATTTCGCCTTTATAGTCTCAGAAATTTTGATGTTGTGGACGAACTCTTTCACATGTCACATACACACTCACGTCTTTTGTCTCATGAAAATATTTTAGCATTGCATCTTAACATATTTAGGAACAATTTAGTAGCCAAACGTTTAACCAAATTTTTTTAAGTCTTTTTGTAATAGAAAAACAAAATGCCAGCCTATTACTCTAATTAATGTTTCTTCAATTTTTTTTTCCTATTTTACAGTAATTTTTACGGAATTTTATATTTTCCTTTCAAATATTTGAAAGTTTCTGAACTGTACCATACAAAAGTCTATTCTTTTCGTATTCAAAATATACGTACAATGGCTGCTTCTTCTTTGATAAAAAATGAAACTAATGCTTGTTGTTTCAAAGCATAATGCAATATTTTTCTAATATTTTTCACATTTTCTACCCCAAAAATGTTGTAAAACGAATTATTTGCTACATTGTTATTATTTTCAAAGTAACACAAATGAACTGAGATGTTTTTCCACTTTTCAGTTGTTTAAATTACAAAAAAAAAAGGGAGCAACATAGGACACGCCTACAGCTCGAGTTCTGTTGCTGTGCGGCTGACCTCGGGGCAAGAGAAAAATGCTTTCTTAATGCATCCCGCTGTTTTTATTTGCGTGTGACTTTTGCCTCTCACCCCTTATTAAAGAATTTTTTTTTGAAAATGTGATTTGCTTTGCTTTTTAATTTCGAAATCTACATAATTTATAACCAGTAAATATTGTACAGTACGCTATACAACGTATATAAACTGCAGCATATGCTGGATTTCATTCCATATTCTTTTTTTTTTTTTATTAAAAATTTGTTTCAAATTTATGTTTTTTTAAAAGCAAAATTTGTAATAATTTCACCCATAAAATACAAGCAACTTCTGCATAATTAAATTTCGGTACTTGGAACATTGTGAGACGCAAATTATTTTTCCATTTTATTTCTTCTACGCATTGAATTTCATGAAATTCTTTTTTAATGAGAAGCACAAAACTTTATTATAAAAATGTACACACGTTTTTAATTTTTATGTATTTTATGAAAAATTGTTCATGATTTTTATTTGTGCACTTGTTGATTTAATGTTTAATGACTTTGTTAATTTTATAACTTGCATTCTTTTTTTGCTTCTGCATAAATCCTTAAACTTTGTCCCTAATATCAGAGTGCAAAATCATCGCCAATTGTCATAATTGTGGTTTTTTTTTTCATGGCTTTCCTGATATCTTGACTTGTTGCCAGCTCAGCTCGAGTTCACTTGTTGCAGCTAAACGTCAAACTTCATTAGCGTTGCCCTCGAGGGTATGCGGTTCAGTTTCAATGTTATAAACACCCTTCCTCTATTAAGCGTGCTTCATTTGTGGCATCGTCTGTGGCGTGACTGAAGACGATGCTCATTGTTTTTATGGTTTTACTAATTAGTTACGAAGTCATAGAATTTCCCAAAATTACTTTCAAGCACTCACTTTATTTTAGAGTTATTGTTATGTTGACGGCAGCTGTTCGCGTTTTGACGAAAGCACTGGAAGCGTGAATACGTTTATGGTTTTGGGGGAGTTTGGTGAGCGGAATGTGAGTGAGTTGGCATTCACCGGTGTTGATGACTTATGATGAGACCACGAAATATTAATTGTTATGTGGGGGAAATTAAGAGAGACAGTAAAGGAAGATTTTATGCTAGATTGATTTCAAAGTTTTGAAAAAAAAAATAGTTGTTAAAACTTGAAATAATTTTATACCATTGAAAGCAAGTCGAAGTAATTTTAATGTCAATATTCGGATTCAAAGATAGCAAAAAGTGTTTATTTCAAAATAAATTATTTAAATATGTTGTAAGTTGCTTTGTGAAGCTTTAATACGGTTTTAAAAATAACAAATTTCTTAAAATCGCACAAGTATATTCTCCATTACAAAATATTACATGACTTCAGCGGAATATCAAAATTGGTATCTAGACTCTCTCAACGTTTCACTTCTCCTTCATTATGTTGGAGAAAATTTAGTATGCTCTCATTTATACCTATTGAACACTAATATCGAATTTTGAATCGACTCTTTAGCTGCAGCAACTTATATGTGCACCTTTTTTAAAATAAGAAGACACCATTAATTATGGCTTTCCAGCTCCCAAGCTCTGTACAGTAGTGATGGGTAAACTTCATTTAATTGCAGGGGTGCCCAGAAGAAAACAAAGAAAATGTTTGTGTAATTTACTCAGTTTTATGCAACGAGCTGCGTGTGTGTGTCCGTCATGTTCGTAAAAACAACAGAGCCACGTAGCATGCGACATTGTTGTTGTATGTAGTATCAATATTTCGAATTTCCGGTGGAACCACCTACATATATATCACCTAGTGTGTTCGAAAGTTTTATGCTTTTGATTACTTTCGAGGTAAACTTTATGGATGGTGGATTTATTACATCTGAAGTGACTTTATGTTCTGGATGCCGGTCAAGACTGTTGGATGGCTCCTAATTGGCGTTTTTCCGAAAAAGCAAAAGTCGCACGGTACCAAATAAGGCGAATACGGTTAGCGGTTGATGGTAAAATTGCGTCATTTAGTTAAACAATCAGTCACAAGTACACTTGTTTTTTTGTCGTCAGTCAACTTGTACAGGGCAAACCGTGCGCACAGCTTTCGGTAGCCCAAAGCAATAAATTGATGATTTGGAAATGCTGAATTCCAATTACATGATCTTTGATGAATTCACAATTTCAATAGAAATTGAAGTGATAACGGATCTCGGTTAGCCAACATGTTGATTATTTATGTCCTCAGTACCTTTTTTTAAACTCATTTTCCACACATGAAATCTACCACGGCATAAACAATTATCACCATAAACATTGTTCATCAATTTCGGTTAAAATTTTACCAAGCTTAAAAAATAACTTTATATTTGCTCTTTATTCAAGGTTAATTTTCTAGGGTTTTCAAACATTTCTATATCAGGTTATTTTCGGCGCCTACTTACTTTCGATTCTCTTCGATTTTTTTATGTTGATACTCATGTTCTTAAAAAAGGATGACATGACAACCATTTTGCATTTTTGTTTGTTTTTGACAAATATAAAGGTTAGACGTGTTTTGGTGTGCTTGGCAATTTTTTGCTATCGAAACCAATTAGTCACAAAATCTGTATTAAATTTTTGTGAAACATAAAAATGAAGTGCTCCAAAGCACTTAAAATGTTGTGGCATTTAGCGAGTCTACTTTGAGCAACAACAAAAAAAAAAAAAAAATGTTAAGTGGTACCCGATCTTCACAGAACGCCGAGAAGATGTTACTGACGATGTCCGCCCTTGACATCCCAGCCCAGCACGTCAACAATCGATGAAAATGTTGAAACAGTGAAAAATAGTTTTATGGAGAATCATCGAATCAATATTAGAGAAGTTGCTAAGTCGGTTGGCGCATGCCATGCACTTTTTTCGGTCGATCCAGATTTACTTAAATTGAAGCGTTCTGGCCACTTCAATTGGGATGATTGGGCTTTGGTTCCGACGTCATATAATCATATACCCATGAGCCAAGACCGAAAAAAGCACACCAAGTTCGTTCAAATGTGAAGGTTTTTGCTCACTATTTTCTTCGTGAGTTCTCAACAGAAGGTCAATAAGCAAAAATACATTGAAGCTATGCGCCGTTTTCGTGAAGCAATATGAAGAAAACGCCCGAATTTTTGGATCACGATAATACACCTGCTCACACATCGTTGCTTGTTTGTGAAGTTTTGGCAAAAAGAACACCATAATCATGCCTCAGCCACCGTGCTAACCGGAGTTAGCCCACTGCGTTTGTTTTTCTGTTCCCAAAATTGAAAAGACCCATGAAAGGCTGGTGTTTTGCCACGATTGAGGAGATAAAGACCGCATAACTGGAAGAGCTCAAGGCCATACCAAAAAGCACATATCGAAAGTGCATCGAGGATTGGAAAAGTGCTGGCACCAGTGTATTATATCTGAGAGGATTACTTTGAAGAGGACAAAATTTAATCAATGAATAAATAAATATTTATGGCGAACAAAATTGATATTGATATCTCGCAACCGATTTGTCGAAGTGATAAAAAATGTTCGGTTCATAATTTGTTTGTAATAATAATTATAATTTTGTAGTAAAAATGCCATGAATTTCATCTAAAATTTGTTAACCTACTTTGTAATACTCGTATAGCAATATTTCGAGGCAAATCAAAGTCTTCTACGGCGTGGACAGGGTATAATATGAACATATGTATGTCTATAGTCGTCGAGCATGTCGTATTATGCATTTATCCTTATAGATAAGTACATAAATTTATTGAAAGTGGCTCGAAATTAAAAAAGAAATACGATATTATTAATAATAATAGTAAAATATAACAAAGCCAATTCTTCAATTACTGATTGTAATAAAATTTAAATACCTTGTTCACTTATTTCTACAACGTAATAAAATTGAAATTCACTTAAATGCATCTGTGTAGCACTTGTATAGCCTATTTTTTTCGTTTCGCGTATTCATCGACAGTACAGCGGTTAGTATCACCGGTTATGACGCAGGGGACCGGAGTTCAACTCCCCGTAGGTATTTCTGTGGGTGTGCGCGCTATTTTTTTTATTTATAAATTTTTTTTTTTTTGTTGTTCAGCGAGAGTTTTTTCAGATTTAGAAATATTTTAGACTTAAAAACAATTTAATAAAAAAAAAAAAAAAATTCTAAGCGCCCCCGGGTGGACTCGAACCACCAACCTTTCGGTTAACAGCCGAACGCGCTAACCATTGCGCCACGGAGGCTATACATTTTAGAAGTTTTAATATTATATATGAGAGTAAGCAGGGACTTGGAGCACTCTAAGTTTTTCAACATTTCTGCTCCTTAATTACTCCACACCGATAAGATTTTCAATTTTTTATACCATTCACACATAGTGTGAAATGGTATTATCAGTTTGTCTGAAAGTTTGTAACGCATTAAAGGAGCCATCGTAGACCCCATAAAATATATATATTCTTGATCAGCTCGACGAGACGAATCGAATCGATCTAGCCATGTCCGTCTGTCCGTCTGTATGTTGTTGCGCATTTTTTGGGGACTAATTTTTATGCTATCCAGTTGAAATTTTGCACATATACTTATTTTTATTCCAGTTTAATAGAGTGTCAAGATTGACCCGCCACGCCCACTTTTTGGGGTAGTCCCCATACAAACTCACCGCCCACCATATCAACTTAATAATTGATGTAGTAACTGCATCAATGGGTGGGGTGGGACCCGCCCATTATTTGGTCTAGCTCCCATACAAACCTACTGTCCACTTTTGACTTTTTGTAAGAAAAATTCTTTATTAAAGTCAATATTAGGTTGAAATGCAATGTGGTGCCTTTTTATGGTCAGCCGCTTAACATACATAGACTCGCCCACCATTTGGGGTAGCTCCCATACCAACCTATGCTCCACTTTTGACTTTTTGTAAGAAAAACTTTTTTATGAAAGTCAATATTAGGTTGAAATGCGATATGCTGGCTTTTAAGAGGCAGCCGCTTAACATACATAGACAATTGGACGTGGCCCGCCCACTTTTTGAGGTAGCCCCCATACAAACCCACCGTGCAATTTTGTGTTTTTTATGAAAATATCCTTAATTTAGATCAATATTAGCTTGAAATTTGATTTTGTGGATTTTAATGGACAACCGCTTCATATATATATATATATATATATATATATATATATATATACAAATGGGCGTGTCCCGCCCACTTTGTGAGGTAATCCCATATAAGCCTTCAGTTCACTTTTATGCAATTGTATGGAAAACGTCAATATCAACTTGAAATTCTATATGGCGGCATCTTACATATCTACTACATAGCTTCATACACATCTACTAGAGAGCGTGTACCACCTACTTATTGGGGTAGCCCCTATTTAAACCCCCACTTTTATATATTGCAATACTATTTAAAGTTTCGTGTGAATGGTATTAGAGCTTCGGTTCAACCGAAGTTAACGTTTTTTCTTGTTTTTTTTTTATAATTTTGATAACTTTTTCTCAACTATTGTCTAAAGATGACTACAAATTTTTGTATTTCTCTATACTCGTATGTGTAACTAGTAGGATTTGATGATGTAGGAAAAAATATATACAATATTATTTTCAAAGTTAATTTTTTTTATCGCTCATGCCGAAATATAAAAATTCTGTTGAAAAGTGAGTGGGGAAACGACTCCCCTCATACAAAAGAAAACCCAAATTGGTTATATCTCAGCAACTATTTGACCCATACGAAAGGAAAACAAAATTCGTCATACTATCTCAGCAACAATTTGACCGATCATTATGAAAATCACTGAGCTTGCTACAATAGTTTTGAAAATGGTTTCTGGCTATAGTATATCATTCCGAAAAATGTGCCATGCTACGCCTCCAAATAACAAATTCGACATGACTAGTTTTTCCGAAAACAAATTGCATTCATGTCCAAGACAAGCCAAATCTAACAAAAATTTTTCGCTGACGCTGACATTTCTTCAACATTCTTCAATCGATACGAGTCTTTTTATAGGAGTTTGTCAAGTCAAATTATGCGGTACCCAAAGCGAACAAATCTTCTTGCTCTTCATCGCCAAAAGTCGATGTATGGTTGATTGGTGAACTCATACAAAGTTTACCTCCATTTTTAAGTTTTTCTATGATTTGTATACCATGCACACATAGTAATAGTAATACTAATGCTAATATCAGTTTGGTTGAAAGTTTGTAACACATTAAAGGACACATCGTAGACCCTATAAAGTACATATATGTACTCTTGATCAGCTCGACGAAACGAGTTTATCTAGGCATGTTCCCCCCAACCAACTGTCTGGTAGTTGTTGTGCATTTTTTAGGGACATCTAGCTGTAAGCAGGCATACAGACTTATGTTTAGAGAATCCATATTAACATAGCCCCCAACAAACCATGCGCCAACTTTCAACTTTTTGTATGAAAAACTTATTTATTGCAGTCATTATTAACTTAAAATTGGATATGCTAACTTCTTTTAGACTGACGCTATACAATGGGTGTAATCCACGGCTTTTGGGGTAGCCCCCATACAAAGCGCAATGCAACTTTTCACTTTTTGTAAGTATGATAAACTTCTTTACTTAGGTCAATATGAGCTACACATAAATATATAAAGGGCTATTGTATCCAAGACTTTTTTATTTATACCAATATTAACTTGAAACTCTAAATGATGGTCCTGCCCACTTTTTGGGGGTACCCTCTATATGTGCATACCCGCCACCCATGTCTATGTTTGACGGTTTGAAATTTCGTGTGAATGGTATAAAGCTTCAGTTAAACCGAACTTTACAATTTTTCTTGTTTTGTTCGTTTTTGTTAAGAATGGTCAAATTTAGAGTATTTTACGACAATCCTTATACAATATTCTATATATGCCCAGATCGGTCCAACATAAGGTATACGCTTCTTCAATGAGATGGCACCACTATTAAATATAGCCTCATACAAATGTATGGTTCACATATGAAGCGTTAAGAAAGGTATAGGGTATCTCGAAGTCTGCACCGAAGACTGCAGCGTTCTTTCATGTGTAATGTTATTTTAAAGAGTATGATATTTTTTTTTCTCTCTAACATAATAAGCTTCTTTCTGGCTTTACAAATTTCAGAAATGTTCCTCAAAATTCTAAACCGAAACACTATAAATTACATAATTAAAATCGAAACCAACTAAAATCTGTACATACTCAGTTCCAAAACCGGACAAACAACAAACCAACTGACCAACAAATTAATCCCGAAACAGTACAAAAACAAGCAAAAACAAACATCAATTAATCAGAGAACTCGAACAGGAAGCAGCATTAAAATTGAAATTTATAACCAGAAAGAAAGAAGCAGAAAAACATAAAATATAACAGGGATATACATAAATTTCATATGGTTTGAGTAGAATATTGTTTAGTACAAGTGGAAGGAATACATGGCTACTTTGAGAAACTTCATGAAATGGACAAAAATGTGACTAATTACTCAAAGTCATTAAGTGAAAGCAGACTCAAAGGCAAAAGAATTCCAGGCGAAAGTAAAAACGATAAACTTTCTAACAGACAAGAATAAGAAAAAGTAAAATAAGAAGAAGAAGAAGAACAAGAACAAGAACAAGAAGAACAAGGACAATTGGAGCCACAAGTGGCAGTTGTAATAAAGTAAAGGACAATAGCATAGTCGATACAAGAGAATCTGGCATGCGACAGGAAAGGATGTGCAGCAAACTTATGCTTTTGTATTTCTGGTAAATGTAAAATATGTATGACTGTGAAAGGGTTAAGCCCAGTGAAGCTAGGCAAAAGGGTGTGCTGTGTGGGTGACTTATTTACTTGTTGTTCAAATTAAAAATGCATATACCGGCGCTATAAATCACAGAAATACCAACCGGACTTGGAGCCATGGATTTGGCACAGAAGAATTCCTGTTGACAATTGAATGAAACGCCTTGGAGAACGAAAACCAAAGAATGTTTTGTGTCTGCATAAAATAAGACTTGAAGAAAAGCAACGCTGACAACTAAAGTCAGTGCGAAGATTTATGGCGCAATGAAGATTTCTGGTATGAGCGAAAGTGGCTCAATTTGGTAATTTCTTTTGCTAAAAGTTTCGAAGCCAATTTAAAAATTAAATTTGAGGCTTATTACGCCGGTTAAACACAGCAAGTGAAAAACCACAAACTCACTATCATTTTCCAACACAAACTGCCACACATGTGTAGACACATGTGACAAATGACAGCAAAATATTTAACAAAAAATGCGCAAAAATTTTGACACATGTCGTAAATCTTTGTGATTGAACAGGATGAGCTGATAATGCGTTTATACTGCTCTACTCAAAAAAACAAAAAAACAACAAAATAAATAAAAATAACGAAAAACATTAAAAAAATTGAACATTGACCGCACACGCACACCAAAAAAAAAAAAAAAAGAAAGAAAATTATGATTGAATTATTGAAAATGTGGAAAATGAGTTTTCAACGCCTCCCTTCTCCGGAAAGTAGTGCAAAATTGTCCACACAAAGCAATCAACAATTTTTCAATAAACTCATCAAAGGTACAACTTGTCCAAATGTCCTTTGAACATATCCTCAACAAAACAAACACACACGCTTCGTATACCTCGTATGGACTAGTAGTACATCCTGCCATGGTTCTGCCTCAGGCTACTAAACGCAATTTGATTTATGTCTTTGTCTATTTGAGCAATGTTGAAATTGAAATTCGAAAATTGTCGCATGGTCACTTTAATTTTTGAATTATTAAACTTCAAACTTCAAAAGGGGGATGACACTCAGAGAGGGCGGCAACGTCAACGCGGGGCATGTGTCATGCGGAAGTGAATTATGTCATGTTTTGTATGAACTATTGAGGTTATGTAATGATGTCAGTGTGGCACGACCTGCAAATACTTTTTTGTGTACAGTTGCCACCATTGCTGAGTTAACTGTTGTTAGACACAGCGTCCGTGCTAACTGTACTTGCTCTCGCCTATGGTGCGTGCGAAGTAAAAAGCCTCTGCCACACGCGTCGCTTGTTACTAGCTGTAAAATTATACAACAACAACAACAGCAATTGAAAAATCAACCCTCCTCCGTTCGTTTAACAAGCGATTTTCCCCGAATTCCGCAGCGAACTTGGTATGGGGGATTTTAAGTTCAATGCGCGTATCCTGTGTCCTGTTCATATTGTATGCTTGTAGTTGGTGAGTGTTGCTTGTCCATTGTCTTGAATAGGACTTATTTGCTTTTTGTTGATATTTGGTGTTGAAGTGTTGCGTCGGTTTTAGTGTCAGCTTATAGTTTGACATTTGTCTGAGCACTATCGTATCTAGCATAATGCATATTGGTGATTGTTATCCTGTACTTTTTTTTGTTCATTTCAGTTGCTGCTGCTAGCGAGCTTTGATAGATTAACAATTGTTGAGAAGAGCACTTGAATTTAATTTATATAATGCATTGAAAACCACCTGCTGTGGAATATGTAGTGATATCTGTACCTAAAGATTATGTACAATATTAAGATTGTTTATTTGTCAGACTGATAGGCATTAAGTCCTTTCAGCTCTACCCGGATGGCATCATTCCAGCCTTGCGATGGAATGCAGTTGAACATGTACGAAAGAAAAAATAGTTGGTTGAAAACCATGGCTTCTAGTCATGTTCAAAAGCTGCCTCTATCTAAATTACTTATATTCGGAAAGTATGAAGAGAGTTTAGGTATTTACCTGCACCTTGTGGACAAAGCTGAAAGAATGCTTGAGGTCTTCCTAATGCACACAATTGATAGATCATATCTAACTGGCTCACAACACTCTTACAGTAGAAGCAAAACTACGGAAATAGCTCTATACACCTTAGTATCGCTTGTAGAGAGTTCTCTCCAGTACAAGCAACATTCGCTGGTAGCCTTTCTGGTGCTTTATATATTATTCGCCCTGAGTTGATTACAGGGGCCTAAACATAATTGGAGGTAGGACATTCCCTTGTAGAAATTGCTTATCAGATGGTTATTCACAGTGCAATAAATTCAGACAACCAATTGTTGCGAAAAGATGGGCTTTATGGAAGATTTTCAGAATCTCTATGCGATTTAATGCAAACGGAAGTAGCTTAACTCATGGGCAACCTCTTGTGGACTACGGGTTAACTCGATCAAAATGAAACTCCTACACTACACAAGATAATAAATGTTTTTCCAATAGGGACTGGTATACGTTAAAATTAAATAAAACAAGTTGTATTTGTGTTATAAACGAGTTGTTTGTTTTTTATTCAAAAGGCTTATCAATGACATTATGTGAATATGACATTGTTTAAATGGCCATCGTGGCATCGCTGTGTGGCGCGCATCCGAAATGTCAAATTTTCGATGATTCTGGTGCAAAATTCAGATTGAATTTAAGCAATGGCACGTGTAATGCGACTTATTGGCATAGACCTACGACTACGAGGAAACCTCGCAAGTAAAAATTAAACAGGATCAAATCGCACGATTTCGGTGGCCAGTTCACGTCGCCTCTTCGTGAGATAACCATGTCTTCAAATCGCTCGTGCAGAATGTCCATTTTGGCATCATGCGTCTTCTTGGAACCACATGTCGTTCACATCATTTTCATCCCTTTTTGGGACACAATAAATTAGTAATCTTTGTTCGATAGCGCTCGTCGTTTCAATGGTGTTGGCAAATCCATCACCGTTTTCGAAAAAGTACGTACCGATGATGCCACTGCCCCCCCAAAGAATGACTCTCTGCTGATGCATTGCCACTTGGTGGCCAGATATGTGCCTCGCCGCTGAAGATGATTTTTTTTTGCTGAAAACGGGCTAGCACTGTGTCCTTCAGAACTCAGTCAGTTTTATCATTTGTACGTGCGTAACTTGATATGATGATTTGTCTGTATAACATGGCTGCTATAAATCTACCCGTCCCTGTTTCAAATTCTAAACTTAGTGCCGCCTAGTAACTTACGGGTTTAGTAACACAGCCAAATTCTTGGGAATCACACTAGATAAAAAGTTACTACTCAACCGTTGATCTCTATGTGCAAAATAACACATTCGTTGTAAGTTCTATACTACCCTACTCTATGCTGGTCTGAGGCTACTTAATAAAATTTTAAAATGAGTGGAAAATGAATTTGTTTAGGCCAACCATTTATAGAGGACGTGCCAGGCTCAATCTGTTACGCGAAGCCTCTATACTGAGTTTTAAGCTGAGTTGATAGCTTTAATAACGCAAAACTTCTTCGCACCAAAAAAACATCAGCTTTTATTTACGTTTCGAGAGTCTACATACCAAATTTTAGATCTATTACTTACAATAAAAACTCAGTGAAAAGTTTGCATCGAAACAGACAGCAGACAGCCAGACAAAGAAATATTTCTGAAGTCTTCCATGTCTGTATCAGTTCTTGTAAAAATAAAAAGAATAAAAAAATTGTGTGGAATAGAAAGTAAGCCTTTTTTCATTAGATTTCTTTAAAGTTAAGAAGCTCCGATATTTTTAAATTTATGTAGAAATCGCCCCCCTTTGCACACAGAAAAAAAAACGTAGAAAATCTAACTATTTACACTTTGATTTAACAATTTTTACCAGTGGTTTTGCACCAAAAGGTGAAATATTTAATTAAAAGTGTGCACACTTTATATACAAATTTACCATAAACATAGTTGATTTAAATAGTTTTCATATTCAAATGAAAAGACAAACATATTGTATTTAAAGGTTGCTCACATTTAAATGAAATATGTTTCATAGTAATATTGAAATATTTCTATATTTAAATCAAATATGTTACATCTTTAATTTAAGTATTATTCATATTTAGTTAAAATAATATTCATATTTGATTTAAAGTTTGAACATATTTAATTCAAATATGTAACATATTGAATTCAAATATCTTTAAATCAAATATGAGTCATTTTAACATATTAAGCTGTCGTCATTTTGTCTGAATGAATCTCTTAAAAAACTGGACTTAATTGATCAACATGACGGACATTGTGCGTGACCCACTAGATGTTTAGTTCATTTCTATCTGAAACACAGCGCATATTTAAATTCAGATAACAGCCTTGCAAAAATTTATTCGAAAAGGCAAACTAGGCATTTTAATGTGTTCGTTTTCTTATGATTTCGTTTGATAAAACAAACTAAAACAAGTATAGTGCGCATATTTGAAAAAACAAAATACATATCCAGAAGCTATAATGAGGACAAGTGAGAGTAAACGTGCAATATGCTTGAGTGTACTCTTTCGCATGTCTTCTCCCCTCTTGATCCCTTACCATATTCAAAAAAAAAAAATGTCTAGAATTTGATGGTTTGTGCTCTAGTATGTATGAATGGTAAATAGAGGAAATATATTTTCTTGGAAGTTGTTTGATTCGTTTGCAATTTTTTTAATTATCCAAGTGAAAAGAATAATAGTAATGATTTGAAGCATTTGCCAAACAAGTGTGTTTGCGCAATGGAATTACAATCTGAAGAAGTTATTAAAAAAAAAGAAAAACTAATATAAAAAATCTTAAAAATTTTAAAAGTGGCTTTCAGTCGTGTATTCTTTTCTCAACAGAAAAATCTTTGATAGCAGATTTTTTGTTCTCCATCTAACATCCAACGCCAACTATTTAATTAAACAAAGTGATTATGCCAGCAAATGCGAAATTAATGAGAGCGCACACCGCAAACACTTCAAAGTGTCACTGGACTTTTGCATAAATTAAACATAAATTCTAGTCGCAAAAAATTCTCCGCATAGCTTCAAGCCATATGAACAGATGCACAATGGAAGAATTTTACGTCCTTTGCGCCTGTTCCTGCTACAGCATTCATTTAAAATTCATTAACCCTTCTCATTATGTGTGACTCCTTGCTGCCGTTAAAGGGTGACCATGTGCCACGACGCTTGATTGAGCACACTTGACCATTGCAAAAAAGTTTTCAAAACTTCAAAAGTACTCAAAAAAAAAAAAAAAAAAAACATAAAACTTTGCGACAAGTTTTCATGGAGATAGTTTTCTATAGACAGTGGCAAGTCAGTTAGGAAAACTATGATAAAAATAGTAAAAGACTTTGTTAGACAAAAAATTGTTTTTAATTAAAAATTGAAATATAGTTGATGGCTTAGAAATGAACGAACGCCACAAATATTTGCAATTTCATGACCAACTCGTCTCTGGATTGGAGACGGTTAAATTGGCCATTTTCATGCATGCCTGCTTGCCTGACTGTCTGCGTTGCCGTTTACCAACACTGTAATTAGAGAGGCACGGAATCATTGAGCAATAATATACGACAGGAATTTGCTGGAAGTTTATGGTTGGAAATTATTTTTCATGGTTTTTCAAATTTTAATTGAAATTTATGCGCATTTATTTCAAGTGGTGACGGCGGCATCGGCCTAAGGGAGAAAGTGTGAAAAGGGTTTTCGGTTTGCAGAACACGTGCGAAAGTGTTGCAAATTGTTTGAATTTTGAAAATGCGTTTTATGCGTTTTGTTTTTTTTGTGATTTATATTTTGCTTTTGGTTATTTATGTGCACAAATATAAGTGTATTTCCATTTATTGTTGTTCATGTGGAAAATTTGCATTTTGTAATTATTCTAAGAACTGGAAACAACTTTAAAATTGAACATTCCTATGCCACTTTCAATAGATTAACCCTGAAGGGAGGTTAATTTGTGTATGCAATGCATTCACTTCAAATGGCCTCCTCCATCGCTTGTAATTAAGCTAAAACCGTTAATATTTTAACTAGATAACAACAGTCCAAAGTATCTTCAGACACATAGCAGTATTCTGAAAACATTTTCACAACCTGCGGCCATAAATTGTATCGAATCGGATTTCCCCCGTTGTCGTTTTAAATCTAGATATGAGAATATCCCTTATCCCTTTACATTATTTGGCGCATTAACACTCAGTCCTCAGAGTATCCTACGTATATAGCGCTCAATTGGAATATTTTGTTCAAATATTTTGCTTTTCTTGTCTGCCAGACGGACGGACAGACAGACGGACAGACTAACAATTGTTATATGTATCTACGAGTTTATCTGCGCTGTAAAATCAAAAAATTTGACGTAAATTTTTGGAAAACATTTTGCACGGTCGACTGAAAGTGAAAACTTTTGCCCTTAGTGTTTTTAGATTTTGGAATTTTCGCTGTTCTTGTTGGATTTTAATTATTGTTTTTTTTTCTTCTTTTTTTCTACATTTTTTCTTATCTAAAACGTTTGTTTTGCCGCGGATTTTAATTAGCATTCGCAGTCGTTAACAAGATTTAGCATGCAACAATTCAGGCGAAATCATTCTAATTAATGCAGATGAGTGTAAATGGAGAATGGAGTGAGTAGAAATAAGCTGAAGTTATTTGTTGTGTTGAAGTGCATAAAGCTTGAAATACTTCATTTGGAATTTAATTAAGTAGTCGCTCTGTGAAGAGTTATTTAAACTTCTTTTGTAGGTAAATATTTTAACAATACATTAGAAATGTGAAAATATTTGTATATTTACGATAGTAAATAAAAATATTTGGGGTATTCACAACGATGCAGTGTACCAGCGTATCTAGAAATGTTGCGTAACATACAAAAATTCACAAAAAAATTATCTTTTATGCTTTTTTTTTAGGTATCTGTTTTATCTGATCCGCTCCTACTTACTTCTAGGACTACGAAATAGTTTTGTACGCTTTCCAGCACACTAAACGATATGTTTCTACTGGAATACGAGCTCGTAAATGAACTAGAGCTACTATAATGATCGTGTATCACGTACATATGTTTGAATAGCACACTTTGTTGTTGCTTTTGAGTACATTTTATACGCTGATAAGCTACAAGTCGGTGAATACCATTTTCTTCTTAATGTAAGTTCAAAATCCTAGTATCACTACTATCCAAAGGATTGTTGGCATCAATTTACCAATCGCTGAAGATTGAAAATTGCGGTCTGTATTTGTCCAGCCTTCATCAAAAATATATCGATATTCTTTCAATATTTTTCAAAATATTGATGTACATCGTTAGATCCACATCAAAAATCACGAATCATATTCGTATTTTTTAATTGAGGAGAAGTTTTAAAGAGTTCCAATGCTTCCTTCGCTACATTATATAGATTTTGACAGTTCAGCAAACCTTTTATATATACCCTGTAACAAATATATTTTGTACAGGGTATAAAAATTATCACACAAAATTGATTAAACATTTAGATAGTCATATTGCTCAGTTTACCTTTTGGCAATGTATAATAATTTTTAGAAAATAAAGGTTCCAAACAAAAATTCACTGAAGATTTTATAGCAAAAGAAGAAATCATGGAAGACTGCTCGTGCTCCAAGTATATAAAGTAAAAAAACAAGCGTGAATGAGAATAGCGGTTGATGAAGCTCCATAATAATCAAGGAAACGAGAGTATAATTCTTCCAAATCATATGTAGAAAGTATTAAAGTTTCGATTTCTCTTCTTTTCATATGTCTCAATAGCAACAAGCAAGAATGCTGTAGTCAATAATATCCAAATATGAAGTACTATCCCCTATAGTCTCCGAGATCTGTTCGTTCAAACAGACGGTTGGACGGACGGTCTATATCGACTCGTTTTCCTATGGCGATGAGAAGCTGACTTTTATTTTTCTCCTAAAATATTTATACTACATTCATCAATAGCTATTTTGACTCCTTCAAAGTAATCTCTCTTAAACATAATTCACTTATGCCTTGAGTTCTTTAACTCCTCAATCATGGGACTTTTCAGTTTTTGGGAACAGGAAAAAGCCGCACTAGCTAAGTTCGGTGAATACGGTAACTTTATGATTACGGTGTTGAATGAAAACATCACAAACAAGCTGTCGGCCACACGTTTAATGCCCAAAACATCGAAAAAATTGCATGGCATGAGTCAATCTATGTGCTGACATCCTTAGAAACTACTCTAATAATGATTCGACGATTCTCCATAACAATTTTCTTCACGTTTTCATCGGTTGTTGACGTGCTGGGGCGTCTAGGGCGGGCGTCGTCAATCTTCTCGGCCTTCTATGAAGAGGTTGTACCATTTTTAAACATTTTTTTTCGCTCAAAGTAGACTCGAATGTACGTAGTCCGTGAAATTTGGAAAGTCACCAGTCAGTCACGCCTCGTTTTGCCTGTTTTATACATTTACACAAACTTAATATACCGTTTTACTCTATGGGTACTAGGTATAAAAATTTGTATTGCACTGTACTTATTTTGCTGCAATACTTCAACTCACCGCGTACAAATAGCATTCGCACTATGTCTGATCTACTATGCATACACGTGATACATGCTGAAGCGAAATAGAGAAGTACAGTCTAAAGAATAAGAGCTACAGAACGCAGCTATGCATAGTTTGCCGCTGGATTAATACCATAAGAAGTTTTATCTTCGTTTTAGAAATCTAAAATCTTAATCCTTATATATACGCACTTAAAATAGTTCTATCTATAATTACCTTTTTTGTTTTAATCCAGCAAGTTCAAATGTTACTGTAACTATTTTAGAGTGGAAAATTATGTATATACACGCTTCACTGATGAAAGCTTCTCTTTAGTAGTTTACTCGCAAAAACGAGTTTAATAAGCACTGCGCTTCGCAACCACAAACTCTATTCCATGATCCTTACCCGCGGGCATAATAAAATATTTTCACTCGCACTCCCATTGCTGCTCCACATGGTCGCTTGTCTGTCTGTCTCTCTGACTGGTACCCATTGCCAATCCTGGCGCCCCCGGAGACATTTGCCAATTAGCAGTTACATGTTTGCTTGGCGAAATTGTGTCGGCGTTGCCTTGTCGTCAAACACGTCAAAAGGATAATAACAATAATAATCAAAAATAAATAGCGCAACGAATTCTATGTGCAAACAGAAACAAAAACAAAAACACGAATCCACTATAATTATTCCCCGACATGCAGCTGCCATATTTGACAAGATAGTGTGGGGCGTCTCAGACCTGAATGTATCTATGATTATAGTTCGCTTAAACTAGTTTCGAGTCAAAAAAAAAAACAGGCCGGAGGGTGGGGGCGTAACTAAAGTTATTAACGCGACGTGTGGCGTCAATCATTTCATCAGAAATTTGCATGGCAAACCCAAAGTGCGTTGATATTTTTGGGTTAAAAAGTAGGGAAAACGTGCTCAAAACGCATTCGGGGGTTGAAAGGATTATCACGTGTGTTTGCATAGCCAGGTTTCCTTCACTCACACACATACAGCGCACCCAAAAGCAATTTATGTTAATTTAATTGCAACACATTAAAATAGTTTCTTACGTTGAAATCTTAAACAAACAACGCCAGTAATGTACGGGGAACATAGTTTTCTCAAGCGGCCGCAGGACTTCAAGCAGTCTCAGCAAATAAGCCAGTCGCGTTGCATGGCGGCGACAAGCGATTGATGTGTTGTTGATGACTGTGGTTGCGCGTACCAGTTGTCAGGATAACCCTTTCTACACGTGTTATCCTTAGATCGCATCACCACTTACGCACATATGGCAAGCTTGCATACATAGTTTGCATACATTGCGTTGCCATTGACAAATATCCTGTCGAGCGTGTTTAATTAAGTTGGTTGCGAGCCTTAATTGTGTTAACTTGGCTGTTGGTTTTAGTTGGTTTTCCTACGCCAAAGACGTTTTCATCTTATGAAATATTAACATCATTATCGATAGATTCGTTTCGAAAATCAAATGAAACACATCAAAAGCATCATCTCATATATATGTATGAGTATGTGTGTGTATGACTGTGTTCTAATGTTACTTGTGATGTTTGCTCATAAAATTTAAATTAGTATTTACAATATACATAGGAGTACATATGTAATACATACTATTATGTACCTGTAGTTTAGCTCTGGGCTTCTTTTGTTGCTGCCATGTAGTATAGAATGTCTAGGTATTTGATTTAAATTAGTTCTGTTGGTGACTTTGAAGACATTTTGAATTTCACTCTTGATCCATTATAATGACGTTTATTATGATTCTTCATTTGGTAATTACAAATCAGAGTTGAAGTTACAAGTCATAGTTTGAATACTAAAGCATACGTAAAATTTATTGTACAATATTTTACCGGTTTATGTCCCAATCATGAATGAGTACAGTCCCAAATACCTAACATGAACATTAACAACACTCATTGATTGAGTTTGGTACTATAGTTTATGGAGAATGCTATCTTATTTAGAAAATAAATTTGCAATGCGATATTTTGAATGCAAATGTTTAATTTTAGATTCATTTGCAATAAAAAAACTAAGGGGTAAAACATGGTCAATCTGTAGTATTATTCTTGAACCATTTTGTCAAATATATTGGGTGTAGGAATTAATTTTAAAGGATTCATGCGTAGGTGAGTTTTACAAAAACGGTAATTCAGCGACTGTAGCGCGTAAAAAATTCTGCAGTATTCGACATGTTCGTCACTTAAATGATGCGCCAAGCCCTCGACTCATTGGAAAATGGGTCGAGAAGTTTGAAGAGACCGGTTCGACACTGGAAAAATCCAAATCCGGGCGTTACTCAATCTGTTCGTGACATCCCGGACCATTCGATTCGGAAGCGGGCTGTGGCTTTAAACGTGCATAGATCATCATTGTTCCGGATTTTTAGCAACTTAACACACGTCTAACAGGTCTCTACCACGAGTTCATGAAATTTTTCCTGGCAAATTGATCTCCAGGAGAGGTGACATAAATTGGCCTCCACGAAGTCCAGATTTAACCCATATGGCACTTTTTCCTGTGGGGTTACGTCAAATCAAGTTTACGGCAATAAATGTGAACTTTCTTTTGAGACACCCTGTATATTGGCCTAACACTAGATAGACGGCTTACTTGGCAGCACCAAATAAAGCTAAGAGTAGTAACAACTTGCTGAACTTAAGTGCGCAGCTGAGTTTGAGAAACAAGACCCTGTTGTAAAAGACAATAATAAAGCCGATATGGACATATGTCATACAGCTCTGGGGCACGGCTTCCATCTCTAATATGAATATCCTGCAAAGGTTTAAGTCAAAGCTCCTGCGTAGATTCCACGGTGCATCGTACTATGTCAGAAAAACTCAGTTATCCATCGTGACTTACTGATCCCAACTGACAAGGAGGAAATAGAATAGAAATAGATATATTATGCAAACTATCTGTTAAGAAACAGACTCGATGAAAAACAGACAAACTGCATAGTAATGTGTTTGATTCAGCCTCGAACTCTCATAAGCTGTTTTTATTTACTACTTTTTCTCATTTTGATTTGCTTCACATTAGGATCATTTCAACATGAACAATTGATGTATCATATTGTATAGCAATTAATATCCAAAGAAGAAATTGTTTTTATACAAAGTTTTGTTTTTGATATACATATTAATTTTACTAACTCTAGTTTAGCTTATCAAAAAGACGTAGACAACAAGCGCAGTTTTCAAATTGGACTTCCATTATCCCTTAAAATTTTAATAACACGAGTAGCTTTTCCTAGAAAATAGCACAAAAGCATGAAAAATTAGTCTGTAAGAGTCAGTGGCCTGATTATGAGTTGGTAGCTCATCTCACTTTATCTGAATTGGGAATAGGGAATTGAAAATATCTAAATTTAAAAGTCACCGAGATAAGGACGTTCATACGGACGAACCAACACGCATACATATCCATATCGACTCAACTTTTGATGCTGTTCAATAATACTGTATATACTTATATATACTTATACTTATGGATACAAAAATACAACTTTTTAACAATCCTTTAAATGCTACAACACACAATTCTCTAGAGAAATCTTAAATGTTGCAGATGTAAAAGTATTCGTTTCCAACCTATCTTTTTTTAATATTGGCTGGTAATTCTTATGTCACCTCGTTGGTAGAGTAAATATTTAAATTACGCTTGGCAAACGCATGATTTATGACTCTACTCTGGCACAACAAAAGATTTACGACTTTTTCGCTTGTTGCGTATGCATGTCCTTTGGAAGGATATGCACGACTTAATGCAGTCATGACTAAGCTGAATCGGAAAACCAACACAAAAAATCACATGTGACAAAAAACTAAAAGCGAAAGGCGCATAATGTGTGAAGTCGCAGGATTTATGGGTTCATGCACCGCATCGCTTATAGTATAAAGTTCAAAGTGAAACCACTCGGTTTGAGATCTTTAAACTGCTAAATACGCTAGAGACTAAGAATTTCAATTAAAATCATGTGGACATAACACTGTAACAAGCAATTTGTTCTTGTAATTTCAGATAATGTAAATCTTTTGTTAATTTGCTACATTTTAAGGAAGCTTTATCAAACGAAATAATGCGCATTAATAGCTAAAATGCTAATCTTTTCTTTTGCCACTCACGCCGGAAAACATTTAAGCGCTCAAATTATCCTTATACGAAATTTGCCTTCATACAGTTTGTCTTTTATTTAAGTTGAACAACCATTAACTTATCGCAAATGACCAAAAAATAAATAAAAATCAACTAAAAATAACTATTTATTTCGCAAAAATTTGCTCATTCTCAACTAAATACTTCAGTGATGTCCGGCGTATCCTTGTGCGCTCGTATCCTGTTGTCACATGCAATAAAAATCATAAAACTACTCAAGCAACAAGAGATGTCTGCTCCGTCGTCTATGTGCAAAGTGTGTTGTTATTATCCTTTTGTCTGTCGCTAATAGACTTGTTCGATGTTTCTTTTTTTTTTTTGTTTTTTGTTTTCTATTCGAGGAAATCATTTTTATTATATCGAAGAGCTTTTGTAGTTTCCTGTTTTAGCTTTTAGTTGATTTTTGCTGCTTCTTGTCTTCGTTAAAAGCAGCGCGAAATATCGCATAAGTGCTGTCCTGTCTGCCACTTCAACGACTCCTGCTACTCGTTAGGGATGCGCTCCAATGTCTGGCAACGTCTTTGATTCTTCTTTTTGCCATTTTGAAAAGCGAAACTAAAATTGCTGCGAGAAATTGTTACAGACAGATTAAGTTTGACGGTTTTTTGATAACTTGCCTTTGTGCTGTAATGAAATAGATTTTAGCTTTATCATATATCGTATAATATTATTTTCTTTTCTTCGAGTGATGCCTTATTTAAGAGTGATACTTGCTGCGAAGATACGTACATTGTAAATCATTTAATACTCTAAAATGACTAAAGATTTAGTGAAGCACAAATGGATTTTAAATCTATTTGAAGTTTGACATCTTAGAATTTTATACTTAATCTAGCAGAAGTCTGAAATTTCTTGAATATAATATTTAAGATTGACGACTTATAAATTTATGATATCTGACATCGTATTTAAGGGATTATAATTTAGAATGCGGTTAGTTTAACCATCCATTTATGCCATTGTAAACCAATTAAGAGCATTGTTTCAAATGAATGCAAATCAAACAAACTAGCGTTGATGATATTGATTCGCGAGATTATAGAATTCTCGAATAACGATACTTTTTTGTATATCAGTTTCTAATTATTATATATTATTTGCTACTTTCTCCGATCTTATAAAATGATCAACAATGAAAGAGTTAAATAAATACTGGGTCATTCAATATGGCATTACCGTTTTAATGAAGGTGGCAACATTTGCACTAAATTCATATTGTATATTTATATCGATATGGCACTACTTTTCCATTAAAGTTTGAAAATTTCAACGACGATAATGGTTGGTATGCACGGCCCAACTCGGGCACGAAGTTAATGATTACGAACACGCTGTCGCACGGACGATCACATTTTGGCAAGAGGCACATGCACGAAGTTACGAAGCACGCACGATCAGTCACGAAAAAGCTCGATCGAATACAAAAATATTAAAAATAAAATTTCATATCCTGTAAACATAGAGCATAGTACTATGGTTATAGAGATGTATGTAATAGCAAAAGGAACACAGTAATCAACATCAAAAGTAACGGGAGGGCCATTAAAACCTTCGGTATCTAGCAATGCTATAACATTCACAACTGTTTTCTGATCGGATTATGATAGCTCGCATCTAAAAAGTCTATCCAATTTATACCACGGAACAGTACACGCCAGCGCAACTGTTATGGTACAGCTTTCCATGCAAATTTACTTCTCAATTATGAAAACTCAAGCTGCGTGGCAAGAAGCTTATTTTTTTGCTGAACCGAGCTCTATAAAAAAATCTGCGAACCATCAAGAGATTCACGAGGAACATCTCAAAAACCAAGTAGTTCTTCTTCTTCTTCAACCGTTCTTCTTCGTAGATGTCACTAGAGCAGCAGCTATCGTCATTCGGGCCCTGATTTGATGGCTTATAATGGCATAGACAAGTTTTGTTTCCAACAGAACGGCGCCGCAGGTCACACATCCCGAGACACGATCGCTTTATTGTGGCCATTGTTCGCAGGACGCCTAATTTCGCCCCATTTGAAGTTCAAAGTTTGTGTCCACAATCCACTTACGCTGGAAATCTTAACAGACAATATCCGACAAGAAATGATGGCAACTCAGCCTGAAACACATCGAAAAGTGATAGAAAAACTCGAAAAAAACAAACACATTGCGACACGCACTTAAGCGTCGACAATTTAGGGTATAACTTATTCAAAAAGTGATCACAAAAAAAAAAAAAAAATCCAAACACTTCACAGAAAATATTTTTTTACATTATTACCAAAAAACATCCCGAAGGTTTAAATGACTCACCAGTTATTTATGTTGTAGTTATGGGAGACATAGCGAATTATTTTAAGCTAATTTATCGCTTTTTATTTTAAAATTGTTTCGTGATTGTCGAGCTTTCTTGTGTCACGGAACTCTTGACTTGTACGCACTATACACGCAAAAGATTTTTCTTATCCTGCACAAACACGCACGATATTCAACTCTACCGCACGAACACATCGTGCACGCCCGCGACAATTTATAGTAGGTACCATTGTTCATATTCTAAATATATAATTATATTCTACTCAATAATTCGTTTTTTTTTTTTACCAAGTAAACCACATTTGCGAAAAGTTTTCATTCACAACTCTTTGATCAAGAAATTATTGAGCATAGTTTTTTGGTAAAAAATCTACAGGGAAAATTTTAAACTGGCAGAAGTAGAAGACTACGAAAAAATGAGCATTTGGTGGGATTGTAATGGTGTGATGTACTACAAACTGCTGAAGCCAGCTGAAAGTATCGACTCCAGATTATTCGTTAAAAGCTAGTAAAAGCTGAAAAACGACTCAAATGGTATAATCAAAAGGTGAAACCTAACCTCCACCATACACACACACAACGCTCCAAAGTTATCGTTAACTATTTATATACTACGATTTCTGAATAATTTTTGTATGAAGAACGATGTGTTTTGATGAGTATCGCGTTTGTTAACAAGATATTCTATTCTTTTGAGCATTTAGAAATAAATGTCTCTGAGTGAATCTCCTTGAAGGACATTTTCAACACGGCATTCTTGTTGCAACAGACACATGGGAGAGACTTAATAAATTATACAACAAATGGCAATTCCTTTGAATAAATATCATTTCATTGTTTTAAAATCCAACTGTGAAAAAAATGAAGAAAGGAAGTATACTACATGGATATGGAAATTTTTCAACAGGATTAATTGAAACTGGAGCATAGTAAAGAAGATTGGAAAAATTGTATTTGGTTCTAAGCACATTGACCAATAAATGGATCATTCGGCGACAGTGGCGGAAATGCGATAACTTCTTGTTATGGAAGAGGAAGTAGTTGGGTATACAATACAACGAAAAAAAACTTTGAAGAATGTAAAAACATTTTAGTAGCCGAAAGTCTTTCTCCTTTTGGAAATAGATAGCTAGCTCACTTACCTTAGACATTATGAATTAGTTAAGAGCATAGTCGGTCGAAGTTTCGAAGTTTAGTTTCAATACAACATCATAACTATTCTATTTCTACTCAGCAATAAGTTCTCATCAGTTTGCTGCCCGCACCTGGGAAATTTTTTTGTACGTCACTAACGCAATCAAGGTGAATTTAACTGTACCTTATGTGTCAAAATCCATCAAGCCGTTTAGGTAAAGGAGCGTGCCAAAGAACATACAGGCATATCTTATTATTTATTTTATTATTTATGTCCCCAACATATAAAAACTGCGACATAAAAGATCTATTTTTTGTCCTACTGTCTTAGATGACCTGCCCTAAGCCTATATGTTGAATGAATGTTAGTACTTTCCTAATAAAGTTATTACCTATCATCTGCAGGCTGCTTCAAACTATAGTTTCACATTCGGCAAGAATGTGAAGCGGGGTCTCCTCTTCGTGGTCACAGAATCTGCATTCGGGTGAGTTTTGTATTCCCAAAACAAACAAATGTTTCAGTGGTCTGTTAATAGTCCTGTTAGTATTCTTAGTTGGTTCCTACCTAGTTGGAGCATGGTTTTTGATCTGCTCTGGTTGTAATATCCTAGATGTAGATAAGTAGCTTATTGAAAAAATGTTTATTACATATTAAAATACACAGTTTGGGAATTTATTTCTTAAAAATGATATTGTCCAAATGTAAACCGTTGCGTTCATGGCATTCATTTAATCGAGCACTAAAATTTCCTATGACGGCTCGGCAGATATTCTCCGTGATGGCTGCCATTTCGTGACGGATATTTTCTTTTAATTGTGCCAGGGAAGTCGGTTTGTTGCCGTAAACTTGAGATTTAACGTAACCCCACAGGAAAAAGTCCATAGGGGTTAAATCAGAACTTCGTGGAGGCCAATTTATGTCACCTCTCCTGGAGATCAATTTACCAAGAAAAATTTCATGAACTCGTGGTAGAGACCTGTTGGACGTGTGTGAAGTTGCTAAAAATGCAGAACAATAATGATCTATGCACGTTTAAAGAAACAGCACGCTTCCGAATCGAAAGGTCCGGGTTGTCACGAACAGACTGAGTAACACTGTCTACGTTCTCGAACGTTTTCGAAGACCTTGGACGCCCGGATTTTGATTTTTCCAGCGTTGAACCGGTCACTTCAAACTTCTCGACCCATTTTCCAATGAGTCGTGGGCTTGGCGCATCATTTAAATGACGAACATGTCGAATACTGCAGAATTTTCTACGTGCTACAGTCGCTGAATTGCCGTTTTTGTAAAACTCACGTACGCATAACGCACGGTCCGCTCCCGAGAAAATCTCTATAGCGACTAAATTCCCAAAAGCTAGGCTACCGATTGACATAACCCCCGCGCTCCACGGAATAGTTGCATTCCCGCAATCAGCAAATCAAATGTGAACTTTCTTTTGAGACACCCTGTATGTCTCCCGATGCCACAATAAGGCTCAGGTCCTATCAATAGCGTTGCCGTTCCTTGTATGGCAAGCTTGTCCGCCTGTTCATTTCCTGGAATATTCTCATAATCGCAATATCGCAGTTGTGATAGCCTTTATATAGGTACAGGCACCTATATATATGTATATACAGGTTTTTTCTTGTGGCTTTAAAAGTCCATTCTTTTTATATGCGTACAATTTTTGAGATAACTATCAAAAATCAAAAGCAAGCAAAGGTTTTTTTTTATCGTAAATCAACGATTTACATACTGAATGACCCATTGAAGAACATTCGTTCGGGTAGACACTTCTAGAAAATAATTTATCTGAAAACAATGTTAGCTACTAACTAGTAGTTACGTACGTAAAAAGAAACATAATTATACTGCCACCAGATGTCAAATGGGTCCTTAAACTCTTCAGCTGTCCAAATAACTAATCAAATAAGCGACGCCCAAAAACGTTTCAACTTCAACTTGTATGAAAATGCAGATCAAATAACGAAAGTCGTTCAAATTATAATCAAATAAAACACGGTGTAGACGAAATTGCCTTGACAAAAGTCACAACAAACAAATAGGAAACAAAAAAAAAACAACAAAAAAAACTGAAGAAATTTTCAAATTCGCTGAAACCATAATAAATAAGAAAATCAAATAAAAACAAGTTAAAATATGCTTGAAACTGAGGGCAAAAACTTTGCCTACAATTAAAAGGAAAAAAAAAACGAAGTTCTCCGGTAGTACACCCATCCCCACTTCAGTCGAAATTAAAAGTAAAGAGTAATTACACGTTTAATTGAAGCGCGAGCTCACAAAAAATATGTTCCATTCTCAGCCAAGTTCCAAAAAGTAAAAAAAATTACTTAAAATTCAGACAGGAAGCAAAAGTAGCTGCGCTAAAAATACGTTTCGAAAAAAAGAAATGTTAAAAAGTATGCTAATTTCATAATCTACGCCTGTAAAAGAGTCGAGTGCGATTTAGCCACCTAAGGCAACGCAGTGTCCTGCAGGACGTGTGTTGAAACCTAAAAAAAAAATTTAAAGGAAAACATTCGATTGTTCGAAGTTCGCGGCATTTAAATATGCAAAGTGCCATGGAGAACGCACATTTTTGGTCCATTTATTAGATTTGTTTCAATTTCCTGTAATATTTATGCACAAAGCACTAAAGAAAAAAGGACATTATTAGTCAACAACGGTGTGGGCGGGGGGTGGTTGGTGGCTTTCAGCGCTTTCCAAGTGTTTTATTATTTTTTCTTTTCTTAGAACGTCGTAATTTCTTCTTTTTTTTTTCTGTCTCTCTTCCTGAATTTGTAATTAAATTGTTTTGACTATTTGTCGTCGTTGGCAAGTAATCCGGTGTATCCTTGATATTTTAGCGCTTGATACTCTCGCAGCTCTTGTCATCCTGCGTTGTTGTTATTGCTCATTGAAGTGTTCGAATGGAGTGATTAGCAGCATGATGTTGTGTTTCCAATATAAATGAGTAATTAGCTACTTTTTTTACTTTGTTTATTTTTGACTTTGACATTACAAGGACTAATCCAAAAGTTTCTGAACTTTATAACAGTTAAATAAATAACAAATTATTTCAACAGTAATTATTTATTATTATATGAATTTAGCTGGCTCTAGGCACTCCAATAAAGCTGTAGGTCCCAACTTTGACTACATTTAATTTGGTTTGTTTTTGCTAATTATGAGACCAGCCTATTTGACTAGCTTTTATCTTTTATGTATGAATCTAATGCATTTTAAAATGTCTCTGGCATTTGTTTGCTTGGAGCCCACCATACGTTCCGTGAACTTTTCATATGCTGGCGACATACTGAACATAAAAAGTCACAACCGTCTCTAAGATTTCGAAAATCATGTGAACAAAAAAATGTACCAAACTCATCCTCTACGTTTTATCCCAGAAGGAACTGAAAAACACTGGTAATAACAGATCACATAAGCATGGTGGCCATCACCAAAAACGTAAGAAATAAGAAGTACAGTCGTCCAAGAAACGCTGATTCAGCTATTCTACCCTCGAAAATTCTATCAATCTCAATGTTGGATTATGTGAACCAACCATTTCCATAGCTGGTAAATTTAACACTGATTTTTAAGGTGTTGGATGGTTTCCATAGTGCCGTAAATTTACCCAAACAGTTTCGTAGACCCATTCCAGTTTCTTCAAAACGTGAGCTATCCCAAGCTCTAAAAAATGTTTTGCACAATATACAGACCAAAGAAATATTACATTCTTTTCGATCTCAGTGTTGTTTTTGCTATCTTTAAGAATGGAGACTCTGCAGTCTACACGAACTACCATGGAATATGTTTCCTTTTAATTGGATACAAAATTCTGTCCCGTGTACTGTGTAAACGGCTGGAATCATATACGGATGCACTGCATGGAACAGTATCTGCGTGGCTTTATACTAAAAAGGTCGATTAGTGACTAAATTTTCACACTACGACAAATCCTGGAAAAGAACAGTGAGTGCACCAAGAACACACAACATCTATTTGTCGATTATGAGGTCGCTTTTGACATTCCGATAGGAAGTAACTTTTTCACAAATTGCTATCCCAGTAAATATCACACACACACACACACACACAGCGACGTCAGAGTAGGAAAGAAGATCTCTCGTTCTTTTGATACCAACAGATGTTTCAAGTAGGGTGATGAGTTATCGTGCAACGTTTTTAATCTTTTGATGTGGAGTACATCATACACCGATGCCCATGCGTAGAACTGTCGGTCTCCATCTTCCATAAAGAAGTACTACTCATATATGCTGATGACATTGACATTTGCGGCATTAACGAATTGTGAGTTAGCAAAGCGTTCTCGGAGATAGAGGAACAGTCACGTTTCATTGGCCTTGCGGTGAACGATAACAAGACGAAGTGCTTGGTGCTCTCTTGCACGACGCTTTTCTGAATAGTTTGATGTAAGTAGTAAGTTGCAATGCCACAGCCGGCTGACTGATGATTTGTGTGTAGCGGAGCCCGAAACAATTGCCTCCGTAGCTATCCAATCTTAGTGAACAAACGTTGTTGTTATTGATCTTTCTTGACATGTACATATTTTTCAATGTACAAAATTACCTTGAGCCAGCTAAAATGCACAACTGAAGTTTAATAATTTTTCAATCGGTCCTTGTACGTTCAAGTGGAATGAAAGACATTTAGAAAGGTAAGCAGTATCCCAGTTCTAATGAAGTGCGCACTTGCGATAAGCTTGGATATTACAAAATTTTCCTTTTTTTTTTTTTGGATATTCAAATGACTTTGTATATACTTTAATTTCACTTTGGCAGTTGCATTTTTCTCACGTTTCAGCCACAAAAACAAAAATTCATCCTTATCATCCCTGCACAGCATATTCACTGCAAGGATTAACACGCTTCAGCAGTGACGCATTAAACAATTAATAAAAACTAGGCAATTATTCTGAAAATATTGTCAAATAAAAATATTTTAATGACCACAGCGACAAATTTCGAATAATTTGTGATGCTTTCTTGAACGCAAGCCTCCAAGTAGATTCTATAAAATTTGCTCATTATGCATTTAGACGCAGTAGCCGAAGTTATTAATTTCAATAAAACGACAGCAAAAACACACAAAAATGTCAAAATAATTTACTATCGGAACACAAACAAAAGGACTAAGCAACGCCCATCCACACACAAAACGTAGCTAACAGGATTTAACAGGAGTGTCTTAGAGACACGATACAATGTCAGCATTCAATCATAAAAACCGCAATGTCATATAAACATGCTTTAAAAGCGAAAATTGTACACATAAAAATGCAGTTCTTATTATGAGCAAAATGCGCATAAACCGAGTAAGTCGAGGACCAAGCATCCTTGTTGCTATGTCGTGCCGTGTTGTAGTATGTTGCCGGAGCATTTTGTTTTTATGAGGCCGCGTGCTCATCCACAGTTCGTTGCGTGTATAATATTAATTTCTAATTGTATAAATTTCGCAACGCAAATGTAACGAATGCCATAGAATTTTAACCTTTATGCTTGTTATATTTATTTTTATAACTCTCGTTCGGTTTGTGCATTCGTCATAAAAATTAAAGCCCTCAAGGTGTTTTATTCCTGCGGATGCTTCAGCATCAGCATCAGCACCAGCTTCAGCTCAAACTCCTGCTGTTGCTTTTGTTTCCACTTTCCAATAAGAAGATTCTTATGGCGGTTTTTATTTCGTTGTCGCAATGCCGCGCGTATAAAAACAACATCAAAATGTCTAGTTAAAATGTTTTATTAGTATTTGACTATATGCTGGAATTGTCGCCGGCTTTTTTTTGCTTTTTTTTCCTCCTCATTCCGGCATTGACAATTGCTGATTGTTTACGGCTGTGACGGGCGTTCAATGGTCGGGGTGTAGTCTTTTGTTGCGGGTGCATGTTGGCGATAAGTTTTCATGTCATTCTAATATAAACATTTACATTACTCTCTTTTATTATAAATATATAGATTTTTACAATATTGCATTTGAATCGTTTAAAATTGTTATTAAAAACGCTCCGGGTGCGATAAGCCGGAGCAAACTGAGGTCTATCTCATTCACTTCGTGCATTGTTTGCATATTTTATGTAATTTTTTTTTATATACGGGTATATATAAATATTTTATTTTTTTAATGATTTGCCATAATTTTGATTTGTTGCGGTTGACTTTCAGTGCACTTTCGATCTCGTAAAACTTTGTTTTTTTTTATTTACCTTTTTTTAGTTTCAATCTATACTGCCCAGGTTTGAGGTTATATCACTTTTATATTTATTATGCAAGGTTCGTATAAACGGAAGCTTCAGTTTAATCTATTCACCATAGAAGCCTTCCTTAAATTCCACTCAACTTTAAGGTCTTTGTATAGAAATGTTTTTGTTTTACTACAATAGCTCTTAACTTCAAAATCAGTAATGAGGCTTTTTATATGTATATACACTTCACATGTTCAGATTGGGTCAGAGACACTCACTGAAAGACATAGTGCTGTACATAGTCATTGACATTTTTTAATCCTCTTGTTAACAGTACCCTAGCCCTGCGGCGTAATATACATCCATATGTCTCATTTTTTGCCTATCGAAACTTTTTGAAATTATTCTTCTTCTCAAAATCGTCAGATGCATTCAAGATGTCATTCCGTCTCACTTATTTGGGTTTCACGAAAACCATGGCACTATAGATTTCTAAGACTCGCGTTTGAGCACCGTGAATACTGCGCCAATGCTTCTGTTTCAATGCTGCTCAAGTCTTCATCTTCGTCTAAGCCAGTTTAGCTCCTTTAGTAGCTTAGGATTTTCAGTTTCTTTTTAAATTATGAAACAATTTTTAAATTATTAAGGAACTATTGCCCACAGACTGCAAATCTGTTGTCCGTAGGAGGCTTTATGCTACAGATTATCTAGCCACTACTTTTTCCCATCGTCCTAGCCGCATACGGATTCCACGTCGGAAGATTGACTCGTATTTAGAAGCAGACCAAAAATCAACTCAATTTCCTCATAATTACGAGAGCGCTGCACAGCCAGGTAAAAATTATTCAATCGGAAAAAGCAATGTCTGGTGAATACCGCGGATAGGATAGTACGTTCTATTTGAGCCATTACAACTTGATTTTAAATGGTTTTTGAAAAATATCGTGTCTCTGCGCCAATTGCAGCCATTTTTTCAATACTCAGCTCAAACGTAATGGTTTCATTGGGTTTGATTAGCTTATAGTGATCTTCATCCAGTAAATATAGAGCATAAGCATAGGCCCGTCGAGAAGGGGCATGAAGGGTTCAATTGTTTTCTTTTAGAGGCCCGGTGTCAGTGAGATCGCATTTGTTTGGTAATTTTTTACAAATGCGTTTTCTAATTCTATATAAAAATAGGTGCCCAAAATTTTTTAGTCCCGGGCCCGGCATTGTCGTAGTTTTTTTTTTTCATCGGCAGTCACAATTTTATGCAAGAAATCCCTTCGTTTCCTTCAAGTTGTGAATGTAATGAAAAACACTTTATATAAGTAGAAAGGGATGTTATTTACGCTTCAAACAAATGACATACAGATACTAAAAACAGTATGACAGAATGTTTATAGGGGATTACAATTTGGAAAGTGGAATATTTGAAACGACATCTTTTAGAGAACGATATGAACTAATTCATGTCCTATGTATGTTTCTATATATACTGTCGACTCCGAAGCCAACCAACGCCTGTTTAGGCAATCTTCAGTAATAGCCAGAGAGTGCTTCTGTGAACTTTCATCCCGATCGGTGGTATGCTATGAGCACGCTACTCTTTAACGTACTTAGTTTGTATGTAGCATGAATTTAATTGCCTCAAAAATTATTTTGTCAAACTTTTTTAGCCTACTTTGTAGTATAGTAGATTGTAGAATGCAAATTTTAACGCAATCCAAGTCCTACTTGTAATAAACAAATAATTTTCGAACATAGCAATCGGTTTTACTTTATTTTCGTATTGGCTTCATTCGCCCGATTGTCAAATGATGATTTAATCACTTGCGCGGATAGCTGACCATTGTGATTTGGCGACTCGAGTGTCTGTTTCTAGGTTTTTGTATGTAAAACTAGAAAATGTTGTTATATGAACTTGTAATTTGAATCTCGGTACTGAGACTTTCATAAACAAGAAAGAACGCTGCTAGACTTCGAGATACCCTGTACCTTTTTTAAGACTCCTTATATGAACTATAGATTATGTTCTCTAGTAGTTTGTTCTGGACATATGTGGGATATTTTATTAGAAATTGTTCACCAATTATAACTAATTAAAAATATAAACAAGTTCAAATAAAAATTCAAAACAAAGGGGCAGGTTTGCATCGGGCGACCCCTTAAAATGGTCCGATCTTGGCCTATATGGCATATTTTTTAAGCATTGACCTAAAATAGGCCATATATGATATTTCTGATTTAATTAAGAACAAAAAAAAAAAAACAATTCCTTACAAAATTTGAAAATGGAGGCCAAATTTGTATGGTGCTACTCCTTTTAATGGACCAATCTGCACCTTTGCGGTATTTCTTATTAATTTTTAAGAAAGATAACCCAAATTTAGCGTATCTAGCAAAATTAACAACAAAACCAACAAAATTTCCATAGATAAACTCAAAAATGGGTAACAGGTCTGTATGGGAGTTACCCCTTAAAGTAGGGCTGGCATGTTCATTTAATACTAGTTTTCTGAAGAGGGAAAGGGAGAGTCCAAATATACAAACGGAGTCTCTATCTTTTATAGTCTCCGAGATCTCTTCGTTCAAACAGACGGACGGACAGAGAGATGGACATGTCAATATTGACTAGTCTTCTGATGCTGATCAAGAATATATATATATATTTCAGAGTCTGTCACGACTCCAGCCTGTTACATACATTTGCACAAATTTAATATAATCATTTACCCTATGGATACAGGGTATAAAATACCATTAAAGATGTGTCGAAATAGATCTGCGATGTCCACTGAGAGTTTGTGTCGTAAGATTATTTACTTTGTATACGTAATTTAGCTGCATATCTCGGTAAATATAGTCTTTGAGTATATACATTTCACGCAATTGGTCGATATACACTTACTTCTCCTAAATATTCGCTGATACATTAAAGAACATACTTGTATGTAGCTATAATTTATCGAAGAACTATTTTGATCGTAACAAACCAAACCATTTTGGGTGGGTGTTAAGAGTAGTAAAGCATTACTTGCGTGCAAAAAAATCTTTTTTCTTGTTTTTCTTGGCTTAACTCAATGCATTACAGGAATATTTTTGCCAGTTTAACTTCTGCGATAATATTAATATGCAATATGCACTCAATCAATTTATATTCATTGAAAAGAGTTCACGTTAAGTTCATAGACACCCGAAAATGTTTTGTATTGTCAGTGGAGATGCTCGACTGAAAGTAGTCGTTGCATATGCAAATTCTAATATTCTACATACTCATATGCAGTTAAGTATCTTGCCTCTAGGCACGAACTTTCCAGACAGCGAAAACGTCTGAGCAAACAAACCCAAGGCGGGTGCAACCTCAGCAAATGCTACGTGCAACTACAATTATTGCATTTACGTGTTCAGCGACAGCAAATGCTTCTTTCTCCATTATTCTGTAACAATGCTTGCAAGCACATAGTATGTAATGATTTTGAATCCACTTAATTTTAGAACAATTGCCGTGAAGACAATATCGAACCGTAGAACTTTGAGTGCATGCAAACAATGAGCTGATGATGCTGCTGCTGCTGCACGAAGAAGAGATTTGTTATGGTTTCTAATCAGTTTGTGGTTGAGCTACACTCACCTACATATCTATATGCAAATGAACAGTGCCAGTGTCATGATAGTTTTGTCTAATTGCAAATAGCGCGTATCTATGAAGTACTTTCGGTGACTCAATAAGTGAATTGTTCGCTTTATAAACATGAATTTTGCATTCCAAGTATCTATGCTGCACTTGGAGATTTAGTGTCATGCCGGTCTTCACTTACCGCGCTTGTCACTTTCGTATTGGCGAAAAACTTAAAATCTTATCTGACAAACTTTGCTACGTGATTTGACGCTCGCATGGAAACTTGAGCCAATATACTTCAAGTCATTGTCGCAGCAAGTTCATAGCTAAGTTATCAGCGACGTGTGCTATGCTCCATTGACATTTGGGTATTAGTTGGCGACGGTTTTGCAGGTGATAACATTTGCGGCGTCGGCGGTGTCGTCGTCCATCGCTAAGAAGCTAAATTCACCTGTCCAACTGGCTCAACAGGCCAGGTAAGGTAACTCAAATTCTATTAAATGCTGGGAATTGTTGCCTTGGCCTGATATTGTAAATTAATGCGCCACTGATGTGTTTGATGTAGTTTCCAGTTGTCCATTACTTATGGTGTAGCTTAACATTTTAGCATTAATTATATTGCACTGCATGTTGCTGGCATTTGATGCAATGCCTTTGCGGCATATGCCACTCCACAAAGACCTCTTCTTCTATAAATCCATTTATGCATTTGGCAAAGGAATTTAATTGAAATTTCAGCTTCCGGCAGCAGACTGCGGATAATTGATAAGCTTGCTTTTGCATTGTTCTTTATTGTAAATATTGTTTGCTTATTTTAAGAAAAGTGGTTTTCATTTATTGGTCCAACGATTCTTTGGAAACAGGTATTTTTTAGAGCAGGTTTGTTAATATTCGCAATAATATTTGATACGAGAAATTAAAGTTCAAAACTTCCATAATATGAAATTGCTCCTCACACGATCACAGCTATGACGACCACTTAACTAACGCTCCTCTCTTCTTACATCGTGAAACTAGTAGGTAGTTGTGGCCAGGAAAACCAACAGTGTAAACATGAGAAAAATAGTTGTTACTTTACTGGAAACAAACTTACCTCAGAGATCTGTCAGAAACGTCTCCATACATGAATGAAGGGGGCATCGCTAATGTCCATGCCAAGAGACGAAATGACACAGAGGAATATACTATTTGATCAAATGGTCCGACAAAAAATCGTGGATGTCGGAAAGTTCATACGTACTAAAACCATATAGCATTAAGTGGTATACGGATGGATCCTTGTAGTAAGATGGTACAGGCCAAGAAGTTGTAGGCCCTAGGACTCACTATTGGGAGTCAAACAGACCAGTATCTTCCAAGCAGAAATGTGTGCAATACTCAGATGTGAGCAGTTCAACCTAGATAGAGGCTATCACAACTGTGATATTCCAATTCTATCAGTCGGCCAGGCTGCGTTAAAGGCTATTAACTCCAACGTAGTTAAGAAAATGCTAGTGCTTGAAGCAAGTGACCAATTGAAAGAACTCGGTGAACACAAAAGAGTTTTTCTGCTGTGGGTACCGGGTCACAACAATATTCCAGGGAATGTCAGGAGACATACTATATCGAAAGTAATATAGAAAAAGAACAACACTAGGCCATGAGCCAAGGACTAAGACAAGCAAAGTTACTTCTAGGATATTACAACCAGAGCAGATCAAAAACCATGCTCCAACTAGGTAGGAACCAACTAAGAATACTAACAGGACTATTAACAGACCACTGAAACATTTGTATGTTTTGGGGATACAAAACTCATCTAAATGTAGATTCTGTAACCACGAAGAGGGGACCCCTCTTCATATTCTTGCTGAATGTGAAGCTGTATCTAAAAGCAGGCTGCAGATGCTAGGTAATCATTTTATTAGAAAGAAGCAACTTAAAAGTTCGGATCCTAGGAAACTATTAAGATTCATTCAGCACATAGGCAGGTCATCTAACTCAGTAGAACAAACAATAGACCTTTTAGGTCGCAGTTTTATATGTCCCTAACATAAATAAAGAAATATTACTTTACCACACCATGGTGAAATTATATGCTAGATGAAAATATACATACTTGTATGTGCATATACTCGTATAAATTCATATTACTTATTAGGTAAATGTGAATGAAAACTTTATATCTCAAAAAAGAAATTTGGAGCAATGCAATAAAAAGCATTCTGCGCTTTCTTCAGTGTACACACAAAGACGTGATCAGAGAGGACGTCCGAGCTTAAGATGGTCAGGTCTATGATGACCTGAAGATGGTCCGGATTTGCAGCGACTGATGCCGGCGCGCACTAAACTACACCGAATGGTGCGCTTTCCTACGTGCGGCCTTGACCGATAGACGGTTGTAGAGCAACCTAAGTAAGTAAATGCGTTTAGAGAACAATAATTTGTTTTTAAACAGAAATATGATGCGCTCTTAGCCACAAGCTCTCATCAGTATGTATCATGAAAAACGCACAAAAATTAAACATATTAAATCGATATACTCGTATGTTTTGTCTGGTTTTCTCTTGATCTTTTGTTTTTTTTTAATTAGAATATCATATTACAAAGTCGGTGGGATAGTTTCATAGTCGATAAGCAATATGCAATAAAAATTATAACACAGAAACAAAATAAGTGTTATAAATATATATATATATATATATATATATATATATATATATATATATATATATATATATATATATATATATATATATATATATATATATATATATATATATATATATATATATATATATATATATATATATATATATATATATATATATATATATATATATATATATATATATATATATATATATATATATATATATATATATATATATATATATATAATATATATATATATATATATATATAGATGTTTATATTTTATGGTGGTCTGTGATGCGTGTTTTAATGCATCAGACTACTTGTGAATTTTATATTTACTGTACAAGGCATGTACAATAATTTCCGTACTAAACTCAAATTAACCTCAAGCCACGCAGCTTAGTCAGGATCGCAACAATTGTAGGTACACACAATTGCCACACTCGACTGACCGTTCCCATAATGGCGCCTCCTTTTAAGTCCGCATAGGTGCAAAGCAGCGGATACTTTTCATGATGCAGCGGAAAAGTATACGGACAAGATAAAATAGTTTCCCGCGTCTTCTGCCTGTAGTAGAAGTCCTTGTCTTTTGAACGATAATAGGGGTAATAGAAGCATATGAAGCTGATACCATTCTTAAACCTAAAAATAATTGCGTTCAATGAATTCGCATTAATTATTCATATAAAAAACAACTTACATGGCATAGGAACAACCGAATTTGTGTACGTAAGGATAAACTATATGCGTAAAGTTATTCTCGCCCTTTAGTTGTTTATAAGCAGTCCCATTAACCGTCATCAAAATGGGTGCATCAATGAGATGCTTTTCTTGAAACCAGTGAGTTAACACAGTTTTCACGAGTTTTTCTGGTACTTCATGCATTCCGGATATTTCTGAAGCTTCATGTGTTCTAACATAATAGCTGTTCTGCACAATATGCGTATAGTTACCCCTAATAAAGTTTTTAGGCAGATAGACCAATTGTTCTACATTCATTTTGAAAGCAGCACACTTATCCTGAATGTATGGCTCACAGCGTTCTTGATAGAGATTCGCCATTTGACGGAGGTCATCGTCCCATTTCTTTAAATGAATTTGAAAAAAAAACTTTAACAACAGCAATTGGAATTGCATGAATGAGCTGTTATCTTACCAAATATAACACATCCGCCGCATCATTCAGTTTGGCAATACGGGAGCGCAATCCATTGTGAGCGACTACCAATTCTTCTTCGATGTCCTTTATGTGCATATCGTACAGCTTGAAGTTGTCGCAAGCCTTCACCGAAGTCTCCATTGATGAGTTCTAGATGCATTTTTTTAATTTTGCTATTGACAATTAAAAATGATTTTTGACTTACCGTACAAAACGTATGCTTTTTTCTTGAAGCACCGCATGTGATGTTGCACATGTCGCCGGAAAATATTTCCATGACATTAGCTGACATTAGACTTCGCAGCGAAGTCAATGTGAGAAATAATATAAAATATACGTATTGCATAAATAAATACACTGCCGTACGAAAGCTTTCTCATAATTTGCATTCAATTTTTTTTTTGATTTGTGACTTATTATCAAGTTGACAAGCAATCAAAAGAAGTCTGAGGTAAAAGAAAATGTATAAAATTTATGCGTTCTCATCTGATTTAAAATATTGAATGAGTTATAGTGAATGTCAAAAAAAAAAATCGTCTCAGCTGAAAACGCCTTACTTAAAATGTACTAAATTTTACCTCTTATTTGATTTTGATATATTGTCAAAAAAATACGTATAAAAAAAACTTTGAAGAAAATTCCATAAACATATTCATTTAGTTTTTACATTTGACTTACGTAGGATTGCCTACACACAAGCAAAAAATATATACATTTTATACATTTTCTTTGCTCAAAATAATGGCGGAAGAAGTCAATGAAATAATCAAAAGTATCAGATCTGTCAAATCGGTGCTTTCCCTCAATTTCGTACACTTAATATGGATTTTTCCTGATTATTGTCCCCTTGGTTTTCGTTGCACTTTTTGATGAAACTATATTTCAACCTCTCGCACCTGTAGAATTTTTGCTTTGTTTATTTTCTGATCTGCTCTAACAGCAATAAAAGGGAAAAAAATGTGCTCATACTAGTATTCGTGTGTCATACGGCTAAAATGCTGATTATTTTGATTTAATCCATTTTTATTTTTCAAAACACTTTGTCAAACATTTCTCTAATTTTTTGATGCCTTTCAAATAATACGATTTCTTCATTTTTTTTTTTTTAATTGGCGTGGGTTTCATCGATTATTTCATCGCTTCAACCAAATTTCTTTCTGCCGAATTATTTCTTCAGGTTGCAATAATATTTGTCGATTTCTCTCCGTCGAAAAATACGAGTACGAGTATTCTGAATCAATAATGTGGTATAACCATTGATTTACCCAACTCATATTATTTAGTAACCGTATTTGAAATGCATCAAAGGAAGCATTGGAGACCACCTGAAGCACACCTATATGTGTATATATTGTGATGAGCCTAACTAAGTGAGTCGTTCCAGCTTTGTCTGTCTGTCCATTTGTCTTTCTGAAGTCTGTAATAGTGCAATACGCAATACATTTATTATAACTAGTATATACTCGTATGGCCAGCGGTCGAATCAATCGAAGGTGATCTACGGATAATATGGTCAATTTTTGCGCTTATTCATTTGTTGTTATTATTATTTCACCGCGTGTCAATCACAACATAACAGTAAACAGAGCGACAGTCACTACAATAATAGCAAAGCTCTAATAAAATAAAACATGCAATCTCCTATCTCTTTCGCGCTCACAGAGTCTCATCAACTGGTAACTGGCTGCGAGTAGTTTAGTATTTGTGTATGTGAGTTTGTGTCATGCAGAGCCTATACAAGTCGTTTTTGTTTCGTTGTGTGAGTGACAATAATCAACAGAATTCGATAAAATATAGTTTGCTTCTTCTTGATTAGCTCAAGAACATGAGTCGATGTAGCCAAATAGGTCCTAAAGAGTATATATACTTATCAGAGCGTAGCTTTTTATGTGTGCATTGGGCAGTAAACATAAAAATCTTTATCAAACGACAGATAAGTAATAAATGAGTGAAAGAATGTGTAAAATCTATTTGTGTATTATAAGTACTATTAAGTTTTAATAATCAAGTTTATTATTCACAGCATTTGAAACAAACAAATTTACGAAGTGAAACTAAACAAGAAAGAACACTGTAGTCGATTGTGCTCAACTTCGATATACCCTGTACACTGTTTAGTGCTCTTTATATGAACTATAAATTATGTTTTTTAGTGGTCCGATCTGAACTTAGGTGGAATATTTTATTAGATTTGATGACAAATTAGAATTAAATATAAATAAAAACAAAACATTTTAAAACATAAACTCAAAAAGAGGCAGGGACAGATTTGCAAGCGGCTACCCCTTAAAGTGGTAAAGTGGGGCAATATGAAATAGTTGGATTGATGTAAGATACGTCATATTTGGAATTTCTAGATTAAGCAGACGAACATACGGACATGTCTATATCAACTTGTCTTCCAATGCTGATCAAGAATATATATACTTTACAGAGTTTGCTACTTCTCCTTCTGCCTGTTACATACATTTCCACAAACTTAATATACGCTTTTACTCTATGTACAGGTATAATAAAAGCTTTAAAGAATAATGATTTATGAGGTCATGTTACAATAATAAGGTATCGTACTGAGCGCTGACTAAGGCCAATTCATATAAACGGGTAAGATAAATAGGGAAGCAAGAAGCAAGTGTACACAAAAATAACAAGACAAAGAAGGAAAAACTAATGGCATACGTACAGCAACAAAGGAAAAATTCACGTGCGGAAAACTGTTTAGCACAAGCATTCAAAGCGTACTAACGTTTGGCCTGTGAAATACAAGGGCGCTGGCACTCAAAACGCTACCTTATTATTGCACCATTAATGAGGTGGAGAGGAAAGCAAACACATGTGAGTGAAGTTTGCATAATACTCTTTGTCTGTATCTTTCTTTGAAATGCGTATTGGGCTGCATATAATGGAAGAGACAGTACGCAGCGAGTGACATATATATAACATATAGCATAGTGTACGTATAACGAACCGATTTAAACGTAAAACATTGAGAAACCAATCATAACTTACTTATAGTATGTTGACAAAAAAAGCAATTGGATTAATTTTATAAATTTCGATATGAAATGTTTTTTTCCACTGACTTAGAAGTCTTCCAGCAGACTACTACGAATCTCTACTAACTAATTAAATTTCGCGTGTGGCAAACGACTTGCCATGTACCTAATTGTTATTGCAACACAATAGTTTCCAAAAAAAAAGTAAAATAAAATGAGCAACTCCACCGCAATTAACAAAACCTGTGGTTTGGTTTGGTTTGGTTTGGTTTGGTTTGACTGGCAAAAGTGAAAATTGAAAATGCAACAAAGCGTGCGGAGGAGGCGGAGGTTGACGGCTTAGTGCGTGAACAGAAGGAGAAAATTTGCGCTATAAACATAAAAATTAACGACTGCAAAAAGTTGTAAAAGACAAAAGCAGTACCCAAGTTTCACTGCAGACGGAAACAATATCCTGGCACATCCTTGAGAAGCAGAAACTGTCAGGCACCGCACACGTCTACGTTTGCAGCATTATGTGGTCAACATTAAAATCAGTTTTTACGGCATCGACACACCCACTCGGGTTTCCTTTGATACAAAACCACCCATCAACTGCTCCTGTGGCAAGAAGCTGCTTCTGACAAAAATGATGTAGCACACTTGATTAAAATGTTGCAAGTCGCTTTGATGTGCAACGACCAGTGAAACAAAAGTCACAAGAATTATAAAAATCATTGAATCGACTAGCTTTGACTGTTGTCCATAATTACTTCTTCAAACGTAGCTTGGCAATTAGTAACATTCTACAACTATATTAAAGAATTGTGGAAGCGTTTTTTCTAGCATGGTAAAATCATTTTATTTACCAGCCTTAAAGTCACTAAGTAAACTTTTCTTTTTGAACTATTTCTGGGTTTTATTCTTTTATTGCAACAAGGATATCAATATATGTTTTTTTTTTTTTATTGAAAGCTGCCTGTCGAAAGTTTTTTAATGAGTCCAACCAACTTTTTTGCAGACGAATCAATTTGATTTTTGTTATTGTATTTTTATATATTTGTGGTGGCAAAAAATTCAAACAAAATTGTAGACAAGCATTTTATTTATCCTTGTGAATTTCTATATAAGACCCAACATTCTTGGCAAACTACCATCAAAAAAAGTAGACATGGGTACCAAAAGCAAGAAAAATAGACTTAGAATGTGACTTACACGAAACACAGATATCTCTTCAATTAATACACAAATATGTAAATATCAATAATTTTATTGGTTATACGAGACGTCTAAGAGCTTCTGCTATAAAAAGTATAAATTAGGAGAAAAACTAGGAAATGGCTTGAAAAAATTAGCTATAAAGATATAGGCAAGTCGTGAAAATGGCCCTAAGAATAATTGCAATTATTAAGAAAATGCATCAAAAATATCAAATGTCTGACTTTACTGCCTAGCACTTCCACAAAATTAGTCGTTTATACGTACATGAAACCATCAGCGAAAAATTTTAGAAATGATGCATGAATATTCTTCGTGCAAAACTTCCGCAGGCGATCTGAAAGCGAAGATTTGCTTTAATTTTAACTTTTTGCTGTCACAAACTGAGTGACAAGTCTGTAGGTGTGCAGCTGCGAATCGTTTTCTGATCAATGTGAAATAGTTTTGTGTGCAAGAAATCTAGAATATTGCTTACGGATTTTTGGTCAACTGGGCAATTCCAGTCAGCTGTGACGGTGTGTCTTATATCTAAATGGGGCGGGCGCCGACCCATATGTTCGTCCTTTGTACAAATGGGCACCTACTTATTCCGCGTGTTAACCATCCGTATGACTGTATTACGTATAGCACAAAGCGAAATTATGTTTACTTTTCCAATGATATAGGAGATCCCAGAAACTATATATATACTAGATGGTCCCCGCTAAGTTGTACGCGGCCTTTCTCTTTCCCCTGCCTTTTCTTCCCCCTGCCACTCCTTCCCCTGCCACTCCAACCCCCTGACACTCCTTCTACCTTCCCCATCTTCCACATGTTCCTTTACTCTAAATCTGTATAGGTCTACTTTAGCAAGGGTGCAGGGTACTTCCTAGTCGTGTTTTTATATATTCTTGATCAGCTCGATAAGGCGAGTTGATTTTGCGCACATAGACTACTTTTTATTGCAGGTTAAGGAGGGATCCCATTTGACCACTTTTAGGGGTACCCCCATAGAAACTTACCGCCCTTCTGGGATTCTGTATGAAAACTTTCTTATTACAGTAAATATCAACTTAAAATTTAATTTTGTGGCTTCTTATGGAGAAATAGATAATTTCTCGATTTAAGATGCAACCCGAAGTTAACTTTGTTTTCTTGTTTTTTATTTTATTTCAATGAAATAATTCGATATCCTAGATCGTATTTATTTAGATATATTAAACAATCACCCAAGCTATTAATTTGTTAGACAACACTGATGCAGTCCGTAGACTTAACAGTCACCATATTTAAGATTTAGAATTCATATTTAGTAGTTAACTCTTTAGACCTTCGTGCTCTGACAGGCATCGTCATGCGGCATAACATATTCGGCCTTCATATGAATCGTATGGGTATCATTAGGGACCCCTTATGTCCTGACTAACTTTATCTGTGAATTCATGGCATTATTAAAATATCGTTTGGTACTTATTACGCTCAGCTACAATAGGTAGTCTTTCGATTTACTTATTCTTCAATATTGCTTGGATTGTTCGTCACTTTCTAACTTATGGTTCAATTCCATGCCGTATTACTCCAGTTTCTTCCCTTCTATGCCTTTACTTTCAGTATCTCTACACATTTATATATACATACATGTGCAACCGCATCATTCGTACATACTAGAGAACAAACCATTAAATTCTAGACATATTTTTGGAATAAGAAAAGAGGACAAGAGGGAAGAGAGACATGCGGAAGAGTATAGTCGCGCATGTCGCTCGTTTACACTCATTTGTTCTGATGAGATCTTGATATCTCTGTGAAAGCATTTTGTTTGTTGAAATTTATTAGACGAAAAGTCTATAAATGTCTTGTTTTTCTTTTCGAATACATTTACACAAGGCTTTAATAAGTATTTAAATTTCGGTATCACTGAAATGATCAGATTTCTTAATCTTTCATTTACTTAATACATAAATTTGTATAAAACACAACTCCTTGCAGATACACACATAAACAAAAAAACAATCCACCGATTAAATACGCGAATATTTTCAAAAAATACATATAGAATTTGACGATTCAACTGTGAATAACGCCACATTGTCAAAAGGACTCGGCATCAATGTAAGCAGCTTATTTCGAGCGATTTCCTAGACTATATAGAAGAAATTTCTACTTCTGCTGGCGTCTGCGACGAAATAAACTTAACAATGACAGGACGATTAACTTGCGCTTAAAACGATTTTTCTTTGGCTTTTCTGCTAGCATTTTTTCATACGCGCTCACTAATTTCGTATGCATGAGAAGACTTGAAAAATGGAGGAGAAAAAATATTACAGAACCACTACAAAAGTGAAACGATGGCATGGCGAAGTAACAGGATGGCAGGAAGGAAGGAAGGAAGGAGGGCAGACAGGCTGAGGAGTGAAAGTGCGCTGGGAACGCCTTAACGATTTTAATGCCACTTAAAAATCAAGTTAGCGCAAGGATGCAGGCAACTACTCGTACATAAGAATGCAAGCGATGCCTGTCTGTACACAAAGGATACGAGTACAAGCGTGCCAAATAGTCGCCATGTGGTAGAATTCAGTCGGTAACATTTTAATCCATATTTCTTGCGTTACGCTGTGGCAGACAATTTAAAAGATAATAGCATTTTTTAGCTGTTTTATAACTTTTTATCGCGACGAGGCGGTTTTTTTTCCACTCATTCTCACAGAGCTGATCTATGTTTGCAGAATTTTGCCACAGCCGTAAGGATTACGCGATATAGCTCTGCGTGTTGCAACAACGCTTTAAGCCACGTTAACAAAGTTTACTTAACGCGACTGGCTGATTGCCCAAGTAGTTGTGTGCAATGTTGCACGGACACGGACATCACAAGGATAATCGCCGGAAACAGACGCGTGAACAGTTGAAAATTAGCATTCCGCTGTAAATTTACTCAGTCTTCGAGAATGAAAATGTTGCATGAAAATGGCGGCACATTTAGATTTCGTTAGCAAATATACTTCTAAAGGAGATGCATGCACAATAGCTACATATACACTTTATAACTCAACATTGTACAATGTATTCAGAGTTGTCCTTCAGCACTACACACATTTGCCACACGAGGTCCACAGTTCGCATAATGGCTATGCTTCTTAAATTCGCAAAGGAACCTACATAGCTGCGAATACTTTTTATGATAAACACATTTGTGATCGGTAATACTAGGGAGCAAAAAATTTCCATGACTGAGACTTCTTTGTGTAGTGAACTGAGAGTCGCTGACTCTAAATACTTCATCAATTTTTTTTTTTTTTATATTCAATTTTCTACTTCAAAAACTTATTTTTTTCAGATTATCACCAATTTTCTGGATCCTCAAATCGCATATACCTCGTATTCCCCATCAGTTACCATTAAAAGATTGATTCTATTGCGAACATTTCAAACCTAATTCAAGCAAAATCGCATTCAATTTATATAAATTTGTCCACCATGGCATTTTTTCGATGATTCCCAATAACTTCGTCTGACTCGCGAAGAAACTATTTTTTGAATTGCTTCTACATAGGTTTGATAAAATGACTCCTAGCCCGCCTTCCTACGAATGATGCCTTTGTATATTGTGTGTCTTATTTGCCAGCTGACATTTCTATTGGAAAGTTTGACATTTATTAGTACCTAATGTGCGCAGATCGTTTTGATGCACGAGCACTATTTGTGTTGTTTACAGTACTTGTTTATAACAGGTATGTTGGATTCAAACATGGTCGCCGTTCGCTTAAAGACGAAACTAGAGAAGGTTGTCCAAAAACAGCTGTTGTCCCAGAGACCGTCGATGCTGTGGGTGAATTGATACCACACGACCATCAAATGATACACCGTGAAATTGATGCATCCTTTGGCACTAATGGAACCAGCGCTAATATGATATAATATAAACATTGGACTGTGAAGAAGATTTGTTCGCATTAGATAGTGCATATTTTGACAATCGCTGAAAACAATGCTCGTATCGATGCTCAATGCTTAATGAAATGCAGCTGCGGTGTTTCAAAACACTTTTATGATAACGTAACCGGTTAAGCGACATTTTCACGACTTGCCCATATTTTTATAATTAATTATTTTTCAGGTTCCACGAATTGAGGAAACAACCGCTGAAAATGAATCGTCCTACACCTCGACCACGGGAACTCTCATATATCGGTTAACGATTTTTGAGCACTCAAAACCTCATCCAACTTACAACACTGATTTGCCACCCAATGACTTCTTTTTGTACCCGTACAACAAAAATAAATTGATGGATGGCCTGAAGAAGTTGTTAAAGCCTTTAAACAGCTCGTTTTGAAGGTACCCACTTCTAAGTGGTAAAATCGCTTCGAAAATTGGTTAAAACGCATGCAAAAGTGTAAAGATCTTTATGGTGTATATTTTGAAAAACAATAAAGCCATTTTCAATGATACTTTACTGTTTTTCCATTATTAGTCAGGTTCTTCTTTTATCGTATCCTGGTTGATTTTGTCATTTATTAAGTTTTGAAATACATCGTTGCAAGAATTATTTTGGAAATTCTCAGCAGCAGTGTTAAGTTCTTCAAGCTCCATACTTTTTGCATACTCATTTGTTGCCGCAAACGTTTCCATCAATGATTGAGTCTATAATGATGAAAAAATGATCCTCTCTAAAATAATTTCTTCAATAGTTCGAATTTTTGAAACTCAAGTAATTTGATTTCTCATCAACTGTCCACAGTGTTTCTGGGTCCTTTGCAAATTCGATTTTTAGGTTCTACTTTTCATAAAAATCAAAAGTCAATTTTCGTTTTATAACTTTTCTGTTCTATAAATCCAGGCCCCTGAAAATCTATTACTCGAGGGAAATAAATTAAGTAAACTAAATTTTGATACCGTAATCTCTTTCAATATACTTAAATATATAAATAAAAAAGCGTCATCGAGATTTCATTCACTTTATTTACCGTGTTAAATTTTGCTAATTCCGAAAAAGAGCAATATTGCAAATCAATTCAAATGGGCAAATATCAAATGACAGCTAATAATAAGAAATGCTTTCTGACATGAAATCAATACTTATAGAAAAATAAAAACAATTTTCGTATTGAAAATGCCAATGGATATTCGAGTTACCTTATCGCAGAACAACTGTTCGAAAACCATTTGAAATATGTACGGAAAAATTGATGGGATTAGAAGATTAGCAAAAATAAATCTAATATGAACAAATCAAACTAATGGATTTTATTTGGTTGTATTTTTGCAAACAATCAAACATAAATTTAAGATTGATAAGATATACTCTTGATAGTATATACGAGAAACCCAAGTGGTATGCAGAATATATGTAAATTTAAAATGCTGAAGTAGGTCGAAGGGGCACGGATTTAAAAGCTAACATTTGTTGGCAATTTGTAGATTTGTGAATTTTTAAAAATAGTCAAATGAAATTTGCAAATTGCTAAAAATACGAAACGAGAAACCCTCAAGCTGGGAATGGAATCGAAAAGAAAAATAGATTTCAAGTAAGGGTAGTGAGCATCATATGAAATGCAACCCTCAGTTATTTGCAAATTTAATCCGCTTTTCAAGGTCAGTGGGTAAACAAGTTGCAAAAAATGCGTTTTTTTTTTTTTTTTCTATTTTGGCTTGTTTTTCTAAAATTCATTTCAAGGATTTAAATACACAACAATGCATCATCAGATGGCGCAACAACCCTCAAGAAGTATTTTATTGAAACAAATTTCACCCATCAGCAGGCTGCAGCGCTGGTCAACTTCCCGAGTATGTATGAGAGTAGGTAAGTCATTCTGATATAATTTGCATACGCACATTGCAGTATTCTGCACAAATGTTGCCTCAAAATTGCGAATGTCCTGTGCACCCTTTCATTGTTTAAATCGTCGTATGCTGCTGCTGCTGCTTCCGTTCTTCCGTACGCAATGGACATGCGTAAGAGTTAAGAGTCATTATACGTATTAGCGGCAACTGTACCAACGACATTTGATTTGTGCCTGCCACGAGCCGCCACAGTCACATCCTGCCGCAGGACGAACGCAAGCCAATGGTGTGCAATGACAAGACAGCCGGATGTTGTTGGCTTTTGTTCTTGATGTTTCGGAAAGTTATACGCGTGTGCCGTGTATATCGAGGGTTGCTACAGTTTTCATACTCTTCACACAGATTGTGAGTAGTATTATAATTTAGTTAGAAAGTTTGTTGCAATGCCTTAAAATAAATATTGGAGAGTCCATAAAGTATAGCACGACAAGACGTGGTGTTCATCTGTCTGTCTGTGTGTGTGTGTCATAGCCTTTTTTCCACCAATCTTTGAAATATTGGTTTAATACTTGGTATGTAGACTTTTTATAACCATAAGCAACAGAAGTATCAAAAGGACAACGATTTTAGAAATAGAAGGTGTACTTCCCATACACTTAAAACTTAATAGCACTTATAATTCACAAAAAGTTTTTACAAATTCTTTGTTAAGTGCGTGACAGAATATTAATGGTGGATTTTTAGAGGTGTAGAACTTTGAAATGACTACTGAGATTACATAACTTCAAACTTAAAACTTGCCTTGGCACATTTTGACAGTTCAATTTTGAACCACTTTTTCAAGCAATGAGGGCCGTATCTCGGCAATGGTTTGCACAATGTTGTCCAAGGTTAGTTTGCATAAACCAATGCCTTCACGTAACATCAGAGAAGGAATCCAGAGCCGTTAAATCGCACTATCTCGATCTCTGGCTAATTGACTGATCTATTTTGAGAAATAACGCCTTTGCCAAATGTTTTCTTCGGTAAGTCGAAGCATCACTTCAAAATGTTAAAACTGAGGTAAAACAACAGCTTTGCCGACCAAAAATGGGACTGGTGGAAGAGTATTAAAGCTTCGATTCCACCTTGTTTTCTACATAAGTTCTTATATTGTAAAGGGAAATAGAAACGCATAACTTTAAATGAGCGTAATTTCTACTGTTTCTACACACAAAAACACGCTTTAATATTTATAGCAAAATCTTTATCAAAAATGCTCCGCAGTAAATTAAAATTCAATAAATCATAATTTGTTTAGATTTGTGTCTGTAAAAAATATTGCAAATATTTTGGAAATACATACCTCCTTTGGTTTCATTGTTCGCATAAAATTGTTGTTTCATTTGATTTTTTCTGCTTTAAAGACAAACTTTATCAACGAAATTTCATTAGTGTCTCTCAACTTTATCTTCCTGTTTATATTTTAGCTTTTAGTTGCATTGCAATTATCCTTGCTGCACTATATATGGACTTAGTACTGAGTGTATGGGATAGTTTGCAAAACTTTAAATCTTCGAGTACTCGAAATGTCTAATGTCAGTCAGCGGCGGCGGCAAAGTCATCGAAAGTAGCGAAAGTTTGCCTGCACTTTTCCGCTTCAAAGTTTCTTGTTTGTGATAATTTTTTGATTAAATTCTAACAACTTTCGAAAAGTTTTCAGCAAGACTATGTGGACATTTCGAAGATACTCGTATTTTGGACGAAGAGTTAAAGTATCAAAACAAAATTTGCACATTTCTATGGTTCTATGAGATAGTTTGAACGGATAGTAGTGTGAGTTGGTCATTAAATTGCCAAAGTCCGTATAAGGTAGTAAGTAAGTAATGATATTAACTGTGATTTTTGATTTTCCGTGACAAAATTCAAAATATTTATGAAATAACGTACAAATTCAACTTCAACTACTTACAACGAATTAAGTCCAATTTTAACTCTTCAAACTATGCATCTTAATGTTGCATATTCAACTAATGTACCACAAAGACATGGTCATGTAGAAAGCCTTAGGCAATGGAAGTCTGGGGTCATTTCCCCAGTAGCGTAACCATACCTTTTGGGGCCTAGTGCGCGGTCTCTTTTGGCATTCTAGCCGCACATATTAAGCAGTAAACAACATTCCATAACAAAAGATAACAAAATCGAAAAAAGTATCTCCCCATAAATCTCACCAAGATTTTTCCATGTATTTTGATCCACGAAAATCACATTTAAAAGATCGGTCCAGTAGTTCAATTGCTTGCGATTTTAAAAGGAGTAAATGGGGTAAATTATACCCCGGTATAAATGGAACGGCATTTGTTTGTTAAGTTTTTTTAAATGCTTTTCATATTTCCATGCAAAAATAGGCACGTAATTTTTTATGATCCAACAAATGTCCGAAAACTTACTGATGCGCTATAAGAAAGGTTTTTGCTTTATATTCGAGGCCTCTTCGAAACGCGATAATTAGCACAATATAACTGGCGCAATAACCAACTTTTATATTATTTGGAAACGTATGTTCAGACGTTTGTGAGCTGCTCTTGTCGTTTGCAAAAGAAACTTTTTTGCCCATTTCTAAGTGAATGCTAATCAATAACTTCTTCACTAATGTGTTCTTCTTCAAATTACCCCATCCGCCTTAAATGTACATACAGGAAATGTTAAAATATGTCCGTGGGTAGTCCCAGAAGTACATGATCTGACGTCGGATGGCGTTTGTAGTTCTTAAATAGTTATTTTTCTGAGAGATACCACCTATCATTAGACTACGGTGAATCTAAATAATTAATTTTGTATTTGACAGCGATTGAAAAGAAACGTAAAAGGCATACAGACGGACAGAAAACTAAAGTTATTGCGCTGATTCAGCCAGATAAATCAATTGTTTCAACTACGAATTTGCCTTTGATGTGTGTTGCGATGGATTCATGTTTGATTCATGGTCATGAAATATTGCGGGTAACCAACGCAATAAACTACTTCATAGTTGGCACACCACTGCGTTTGAGGTAAATTTCAGCGTCCACCTGCTGTCTGTCTGTCTGTCCGTCTGGGCAATAGCTTTCAAACACAAACGTAATGAAGCAGACTGCTTAAAATTTGAATGTAGCCTAATGATAGTTGGTACTTGTCACAGACAAACTTGTTTAAAAGTTACAAACCCCATTTGATGTTCTGACTTTTAGCTTCGTAAAATCAGACTGGTGGTCTGATATATCCACCCCAAGGGTATTGGCCCTCATGGGATACCTATTGCACCAAACTTTTATATTTATTTCCGCAAAAAGACGAATATAACGATCCCAAGATCGGCAAGTTATTCGGCTTACAACTTTTCTCAAAATGCCGAAATTTGAATAAAAAAAAAGCCCCGAAGTTGATATATGATACTGTATCAACATGATATGGGATGTTTTTTGTAGAGCTGTAGAATTCGGAATTGAGTTCCAATACTGAGATTACATAATTTCAAACTGAAAATTGGCTTTATTAGAAACATAATTTTATGGCATTAGTTTTTAAATACGATATCGGGCATGTGGGCGCCGCTGGTTCGGATGTTGCGCAATCTGGAAGTCCAATTTTCAACCACTTTTTATTTACAATAGTTTATTCGTGGTTTGAAAACGATCCATAAAATGGAGGTAGCGAAAATTTTGCAAGATAAACTGAGCACAAATAACAATGGTGCTACCATATCTGACCAATTTATGACAGTTTAAACCTTGTCTAAAAGTGGAACTTTGCAAAAAACACCGTACAATCAGCATCATTTAAATCAGATTGTGCAATTTTTGCTATTTGTTTTGATGACGCACCTCTACGTACATAAGTATATAATAATTCCAGAATAATATGGTAGTTTACATTTTAAGTGAATAATGTCAAGATTTTCAATTAAAATTCCATATGCAATCCGTTGTTATTTATGTAAATGACAGACAAACGACGGACGGACGGACAGACGGACGGATGATAGTATAGTGAGGCACGCAGCTGCGTCGCATCGAATATTAGAGTTTGCAATAAAATTTATCTATAAAATTAAATTGCTTTCTACAATATTTTGAATATTGCTCCTTTTGCTGTTGTTGTCTACAAAGCCAAAAACATGCAGCTAAACACATACGGCATGAAATACATGTGTGACTCCACGATGGCAGACTGCAAATGAAAGGACAACGGATGTGAATCCTTGCGCTACGAGCAGCTGTTACCGCTGTTACCGCCAGCCGCCTAAATTGTACGAATATTTATAGTTAGAAATAGTTTGTTTGTGCGCATTTGAAAAATATTTTAATTGCTTGCGTTATTAAAATGCATAAATTAATAATTCGTAGGCATAAAAAACATTTACTGCCACACTTTCAACTGCTAAATACAAATTAAGCCACTTTGAATTTAGGATACTTTTTATGAAAACATTAGAAATATTATTAAACGTTTGGGCACATGTGCTACAAGTCCATAATAGCGTATGATAGGTATACCCTTCTCTCACAGACAGATAACAAATGCACTCGAAATGACCACATTTATGACCCTGAACTATATCTATGGCAATAGGGGATGGTGCAGTATTTCAACACTGAAGAAAGTTGCCTGAAAAAAAAAACGAAAAACGAAACAAAATCGTAGAAAGAACCAACACAAAAGTAAAATCTTCACTCAAATCATGGCAATTAATATTAAGTGGATTATTATTTAATGACCAACCCAGTTCACAAAAATTACCCATCTGCTTTCGCCGGTCATAATGGTTATGTTGCTCGTTCGCTTGCATGATTATGATGAGTTTGATGGTTATTGTTTGTGGTGTATGATGCTTATTTCGCTCAAAAACACAACATGAGTCGTATATATGCCACATATTATATGTATATGTGAATGTCCTCTTCGAAGCTCCTTCTACGCAACTTTACGCTTGAGATATTCTAATTACGCAATCACACGCATTCACTGCACGGATTTCGACAGAAATAATTGGAAATGTTGCGCATTAAAATGGCAAATTGAAGTGATTTTTACGTGCTGAATCGCAGTTTGCCAGTTTATGTTTTCATTTCTAACGAAATTAGCTTGACTAATTAATAAATGATTATTGCATCTCTGCTGTACACTCTCTGGATTTCAGACTAAAGCTTAGTCATTGAAATCTGTGCTGATATTGCAATCCAACAACAGCCAGAACACTTGCATCAACACTGATAAGTAAAATGTGAAATTCGAATTGCGCACTTGAATCTCAGACAATCAGAACGCATCAAATATGGCGACGTTCTCCGGATCAATTTTTTTATTTTTATTTTTTTATGATACATATTTAATTTCCCAACGTTTGAATTTCGATTGTGCTATCAAGGGTCATAAAAAAGGCGTTCTTAAGTCTGTAAGATCAAAATGGGTTCCACGCTGATTCATGTACGATCAGTAACTGTGAACATAAGTATGTATGTCCAGTAGTACTCTTCTCAGATACTTCGTGTGCAAAGCAAATTGTGTGGTAGATAAGCAACCAGAATGACGTGGTCTTTTTCAAGTGGCAATTGAGATTGTTAGCTCTGTGATATATATATATATATATATATATATATATATATATATATATATATATATATATATATATATATATATATATATATATATATATATATATATATATATATATATATATCTCTCTCTCTCTCTCTCTCTCTCTCTCTCTCTCTCTCTCTCTCTCTCTCTCTCTCTCTCTCTCTCTATATATATATATATATATATATATATATATATATATATATATATATATATATATATATATATATATATATATATATATATATATATTATATTTATTATAAATATATGTAGTCTTTGTATATATAGCGATTTTTAATAGCCTTGCTGCAGATTAGATATACGGTACATTTCCTTAGTTATTGTGTATTAGGTACTCGCTCTGTAATAAATTCTTTATGTGACACCCATATCTACCTAGTATTACTCTTTAAGTTGTACAATACAACTTATAATATTATGTATACAACTTATACAACTTATAAATTATATTATGCCCATGCTTCGGGTTTTGAATCCGAATACATTTTTCTACTTACTTTATTAAACTGCAATAAAAATTAGTGTACTATGTGCCAATTTTCAACTGAATACCATAAAAATTAGTCCCCAAACAAAAGCAACCACATACAGACGGACATAACTAGATCGACTTGACTTGTCGAGCTGATCATGAATAAATATACTTTATGTGGCCTACGATGTCTCCTTTAATGTGTTACAAACTTTCAGACAAACTGATAATACTTTTACACACTACATCTTCATTGTAACATTAAAACATTAATATTAAAAACGTGAATAAACTTCAATTTTACTTAATAGAAAGTAAAGGCCTCCTTGTCTTCATTAAACTTGACCTGGAACCGTCATGGTACGGTCACGGAACTCTTTCATTTCTTATACGCCCACACGTTTTCAATAACGTTTAAGTCCGGCCCTTGAGCTAGCCAATCCAACGTATTCAGTTTAATATCGCGGAGAAAATATTGAATTAATTTAATCCTGTAGAATGTTGCGTTGTTCGGTTGCAGGATAAATGATTTAGTTTGTCCCCTAATGGGCATGTGTAATCATTTGATATGTGAAAACATTAAATTTGGTTCATAGAACCAGTGATTGGCACAAATTCATCTAATACATCCCCAGAACATAAAAGATCCTCCACCGTGTCTCACTTTTTGACAAACTGGCACCTTTTTTGTCTTTGCAATTGTACTTACTTACTTATTTGCAATTATAAAAGTATTAAATAAATCTTATTTTTCGATGAATTGAATTAAAATGAGCTATCATCGGTCCAAAGAACGTTCGTTACGCAAAAACTATTCTGGCTTGTGAACAAGCACCTTAGATTTCAGTTTGATATGTACTGAATATGTCTAGGTACGTCTTGAAATTTGATTCCCGCAAACGCCACCACTCACTAATTGGAGTTTTGGATGACTTGTTCCATTCAGCAACAGCGTATTTAGGCTTTAATTGTACGTGTGCCTTTAATTTGTATATCATTGGGAATTGTTTGTACATCATTTTGGTTTTTTAAATTTGTTCTTTTGATAGTAAATTGTTGGACGCCACAAATTGAATTCTTTAGCTATGTCTATTACTTTGATGCCGGCATTAAACTTTGCGACTACTGAGGCTCTAACAATATGAAGTACTTCTGCCATTTTGCAATTTATTGATGATATTTTTGTATTAAAATTTTAAATAAAACCACACAGTTTAAAGAAAGCAGACTCAGCACGTTCTTGCTAATATGCACTTTGTTTAAAAAAAAGGGACCGTTATCTAACACAGTTCAACAAAACAGAAGCCGATAGTCAAAAGCCGGGTTTGTCAAAATAATTGTATTCATGACTATATGTGTCAGCGTCCGTCCAAAACATATGTAAGCCTTCACAGACTGACGACTTTATCAGCAACGCTATAGGCTGTCTGTGAATATGTTTGTCCAGAAAATACAAGATATGATCTAAAAGTAATCGAACTTTTAATTTAACTCATAGAACACGTAGCGCCATCTATTAAATGTTGGCAGCGTTAGAAAGCTACATTTTTCTTCTTCCGAAAGCAGCTAAGTTCGTGCTAATCGTTTGACAGGTTACAAAATGACACACATTTTAATAACAGCAGTTTTTGTAGTTATGTCGTAAAAACAAAGAGCAAATCTTAAATTTTAAATATTTAAACTCGGTTAAAAATGTGCTGAGACTTACGAATTGTTAAAAATAAATTTATCATGTTGATTGTATGAGTCGTAATCAAGTTTATACATGGTTTACACGATTTAAAACCGGTCGTGATGATTTAAATTGATTATCCAAGGTCTGGACGACCCAGAGCACTAATCTTTCTAAGTTAGTGGAAAAACTAATCGCTATAAGAATTAAATTTATCTTACTGTACAATTTATCTTACTGTACTGTGCATTGCAAAGACATAATTTCAATCAAAAGCATAAAACCATCCAGATTTTCATGATTTGATCATAGCTGGTGATGAAACATGGTGTTTTAAATATGATGCTAAAACTAAGCGACAATCTGCAGAATGGAAGTCAAAAGACAAGGCAGAACATAAAAAATTGGATTTCCAGAAGTCAAGAATCAAGAAAATGATAACTTTCTATGATTCCAAGGGTATTGTTCACAAGGATTTTTTTCCAGAAGGTCAAACTGTCTATGGAACATATTATTTACAAGTTTTACAACGTTTGTGCTCAAGAGTTGTACGTGTTAGGCTCGAATATTCCAAAGGAAAGCAGCTGTTTTTATAGCATGATAATGCACCACCACACAAGACGAAAAAATCAATTAATGTTTGATGAAAAAAACATATTTGTCCCATCGACCACCCTCCGTATTCGCTTGATCTTTCACACCGTACGATTATTTTCTCTTCCCAAAAATAAAAACTGCAATGAAAGGAGCTTTTTACAATGACATGCCAGCCATACAAGCATCCGTGACACAGGTGCTAAAGAATATTCCAAAAAGCTATTTTAAAAAGTCTATGGATAAATTGTTTGAGCGTTCCAAACGGCTTTTTTTTTAATTTATTCAAAATTCACAAATAATATGAGCCGCAAATTCTCCCAGTTTCAAGTTTCTAGCTTAAAAATTAGAGTTTTTACCAAAAAAAAAAAGCCGATTCCGCTCAATGTGCGTTCTATTGAGTTCAATGGGCCGTATTTTGAATAAATTTGAAACATAATGCCATGCTTATCTTATTTTATAACTAAAAAGTTCGGTTATTTTTAGATTCACCGTGTATGTGTATGTACAGAACTACGCAAGAATTTTTTAAATTGTATGAACAATTAGTTATCTATTTCCTGAACTAGAATTTTAAGGTTTTAAATATATTATTAGTTTATATCATCTACACAATGTTACGGTTTCGAACGCTTACCGGCACTTCTCGACAAATTAATTGTTAAGAAGCGTATTCAAATCAGGGTAAAATATTTTTTTATTCTTTCATAATATCCGACATTGTATTCTGTAACTCATGTCGTCGTCGAATATAGTTGCCTCATGCAAAGCATCCCTCCAGAACTAGCCTAATACAACTCAATCTCAGGGAGAAATATTTCTCAACAAATAGAAACGTAACCAGAAACAAGAGAAACAGCTCTAAGAGTTAAATTCTTTATCGTTTTAGTTTCATTTGAAAATGTTTGTATGAACTCTCAGGGTTTGTTTTGCACTCGATTCGAGCGGTTTCGTGTGTAAATAGCAAAATAAAAACAACCTCTGTCAAGCAAAAACAATCAAAATGCGAGCGAGAGAACGAATTCCAGAAATGTGTAGAATAAGATCAAACAGAAAACAAAAAGCAACAAAGTCTAAAAGTAAACAAAAACAAAGTCCAAACGTATACAGGCGAACAGTAACTCGGCTTATCAGCACAGAACATACGTTCAGATACAAATAACGAGGAAATGTAAAGAGGCGTATTTTAATATGGTTTCTATGTTTTTTATTGTTTATTTTGTTGGTTTAAATTTGAATAATTGTAATTACAGATAATTGTTGTAGTTCTTTCTATGTGTAATGCGTAACTCTATCACAATTGAGCGAAATTAAATCGAATTGCATGAAGTATAAGAAAGAGAGAAGCCATTATTTTATGCCATTGCTAAATACTAAATATTTTTATTTATTACATATTATTAATAAACAATTCAAGTTACGATATTTTTTTATTTTAAACGATTTTCATATTTTCTTTCATTTTCAATTTTGATAATACTAAACAAATTCCATAAAACTTCCTCAAGTATACGCTTCCTAATCTAGCAGGCTGGCTGGCTGTCTAATGCTCTATGTAACTTTTGCGCAATTTACTGCTTCTGTAGATACTCATCGAACAGATAGATGGATAGTGATGGATCCTCAACCTCCACAAGTTTGGCCAAATCGTTAGCATAACCAGAAAGTTTGCGCACCGACTCAGACTGCTTGCTCAGGAACTTCTCCTCCATGTAGTGAGCCAACTCAGGATCATGATATTTACGATCGCGGTTGGTGCCCAAGTGTGTGGCAGCAACATGCACATGGTTGGCATCATGAGCCAGCTTCTTCTCCATATCAAGACCCAGAGCGAGTGAGTGTAGCTCATTGGTTAAGAATTTGTCGTATTGCGATGATTGTGGAGTGGGTGCTTCCAATTTGGCTACACCACCACGACGTGTCAGATGCTTAATCAAATCAATAGTATCGTCGAACGAACGATCCGAAAGACCCTGGAAGAGCTTCTGGAAACCGGGACGATCCTTTGAGTGCGAATCAAAGTTGGTAGCCAATAGCAGATATTCGAATGATTTGTGCAATTGTGTATTGATGTATTTCTGTACCTCAGCCTGAATTTCATCGATGGCACCGTAACGTGCATCGCAACGTTCGCCTATTTATTCATGGAGATAAAAAATAGAAGAAAAAAATAAAAATGGAGAGAAAGTTGTATTAGGAAGGTCAAATTTTAACAAATATTACAATATAAAAATAAAATATTTAAAGTTAATAAAGAGTGTTATAGTCGTAGTTTCCGACTATATTATGCGCTACATACTCTATATATAAATATATATGATGAATACAAAATGTTTATATAATATATCAAATCTTTTATTGAAAAATGAGGGACACTCATTAAATTTTCTGGTTGGTGGAAATTGGGGGTACTGAATGAGAGCCGAAGAGGGTGACGACGGTTTGAGTCCTCTGATGGATAAGCTGTTCAATAGATTTACGTTTGGAAGTATTTTGGGATTTCAATTCACTTGCTTTGAAGAATCGAGAAGATAATTTTATA